>CM050164.1:347293404-347551154 GCA_027410445.1 Discoglossus pictus | reverse complement strand
TATTCTTTTATATTGATATATATATATATATATATATATATATATATATATATATATAAATGTATATATATATATATATATATATATATATATATATATATATATATTAATATTTTTTTATTTTTTGTGACTGATTAGGTAAAATCAGGAATATCACGAGTTGCAAGTCATAAGTAATTTTGAGGGTGCTTAGTATAGCTCCAAATGAATAAATTGAATGAGAAATTAGTGCAAAAGCAACTTGTAATATCACTTATGTGTGAAAATCTTTGCACGTAAGGGTTGTTCTATGTAATAAACAGCCCTATTAAATTTCCCCAACGTGTAAAACAGTAACCCGTAATGTAGCACACAAGACTTACAGCTATTAAATTGGCCTCTTAAAGCTACCCGCAAATGAGTTAAAGGCAGAAAAACCTTACGGAATGTCAAAATCTGAACTACGTTGCAGCAAATCCTTTGATCTGTCAAGCCAGTAACTGTTACGTTTCAATATCACTATTAAATTGCAAATGTTTCCCAAAGACGCCCTGGCGTTCATGCCCGTATCTCGCAAATGGAGGCAAAAATATTATGACCTCCAAATAGGACCCGCAATGGGTTTACAGACAATGTTATTTTATCATATGTTGGAATAGCCATGCATATGCCAATATGAAAAGGCATGCTGCAAGATGCATAAAGAAATTAAAGATACACTACCTGATTAAAGCGCAACACAAAACATAAAACTGATGCCATGTTAACCCTTCCTCACTCGCAAAGGCTCTAATGTGGATCCTGGAATATATATATGATTGCATTTACATCTCGCTCATCACATCTACATTGGGAAAACAAATAGTGGCCAAATTACACCACCACATCACATATATAAAGTAGCACATATATAAAGTTGTTCAGTCGTGACCGGCACTTTGTGACCCTATGGACTGCAGCACGTTTAGCTAGGTCACCACCTGTGCTATTCCACAAGGTTTGCATGACAAAGATACTGGAGTGGGTTGCCAGTTCCTTCTCTAGTGGAGTGTGATTTGCCTGATCTTTTGCTATCACCTGCCAACTTACACTGGCTCTACATGGTATATCTCACAGCATCATTCAGGCACACAAGCCCCTTCACCACAACCCTTTAGCAATCCACAAGGTGACCAGGGGAACATACACCACACTAATCTATTCTAACCCATCAGGAAAGGCCGCAAAAACACATGGAGGCTGTGCAGAGGCACGTGGATCAACAGCCAACTCACTTCCATCAGGGGTAATCTCTGCTATACCCATTGCCATTTGGTGACCTTGCATTATGTTTTGCTATTCAGCAATTTACATTAGTGTGGTGTATGTTCCCCTGGTCCCCTTGTGGACTGCTAAGTGGTGGTGGTGAAGGGGCGTGTGCACCTGAATGAAGCTGGGTTTTGGGTCACTATAGGTGGGCATGTCATAGCAGAGAGTTCAGAAAAATCACAGTCCACTAGAGAAGGAACTGGCAACCCACTCCAGTATCACCTATAACATTTGCATGTGTATTAACACTTTATTTTGATTATATATGAGATATATTACTATATTATATCTAACGCTATTATGATGGTCAAGACTGTGCATTAATATGGATGTGGTGTGGTTGATCCCGGGAGAGCAAGAGGCTTGTAGTAAAAAGGGGATACCCATTAATACAGCGAGGTCAGCAGCCAGATTCACTGTCACTTAAATCAGACCCAAGGATCTGTTCTCAGACTGATATTGAGGTCAGGATCACATGCTTCACTAGTGCATATATTAATGCTGGCTGTCATTAACATGCCATTGGGAGAAATTGCAAGTCCACCAACATAAGCTTTATTAGTCTACATTTCAGCTAACAACAATCATGTCTTAGATATCTGGCTATATTATAGCTTTAAGATTGTGAGAGCTGCATGTTAAGGGGAGGGCTGTCATTGATGAAATGTCTACCTGAGAGGCACTGTGAGAACCTTACACCTCATACATTTCCTTCACAATGCTTGCAGATGCAGAAGATGCCTTCATGGAACAGAATTGTACATAAAACAAAATAAAGAAAAAGAAAAGACAAAACCTACAAAATAAGGCCTTAAAAAATATAAGAACTGCAGCATCTCTTCTCAACATAATTCCTCAGTGACCATCAATTGGTGACATGTTCAACAGAACCATATATGTCCACAAAATAGAGGATCATGGACTATGTGATGGGCGGTAGCCATCTGTATAGAAAATATCACCATCACATAGGCCAAGATCCAAGACTCTATAGTCAGGCTAGATTTGGTTAACATTGCGACCAATAGATTGTCACTGAGGAGTGCTGTTGAGAAGGTCCAAACATCTGTGCAGCCTCTAGGTTCTCCTCTGCCTAGGCACAGGGTCTCAATCCCCCATGGCTGGTCGCCATCTGCTGGTGATGGTGATGGGGAGGCAGTGATGGTGGCATGGTGGGAGGAGAGATGGGACCGGGCTGCGGGTGGCCGGGGATGCCTCCAGGGTGGAGGAGATGGGGCTGGGGACCAGAGCACATCACATGGCCTCCGTGGTCACTCCCTGGAATGTGCTCTGGTCCGCCCCAATCCTGAGCAGCCCTGCCATTATATATTGCCTCTCCTCCTCTTTACTGAGGCTTGCCAGGCTGCACATTACCTCCGCAGTATTGGCGGAGATGCTGGCATGGATCCCCCGAAGACAGTCCACTTGCTGACGCATGAGTTCCAACATCTCCACCTGCGCAGCATGGCCTTATGTTGCCTGGGCCGTGGCGTGGTGAGGAGGTGGTGGTGTGGGAGTAGGGAGGGTCTAAAACCTAGCTAGAGGGTCTTGCAGTGTTGGAGGTCGTGTGGTTGGTCTCGGCGGTGGCATCACTCCAGTTGGAGGGCCCTGGCGACAGCCTTAGTCTCATGAGGAGGGGGGTAATGGCGTTGAATACCGGCGGTGTAGCCTGAGAGCTGCAGGGTGACCCCACCATCCATAGGACATAATCCTCGGCCTTCTCTCCTCCTCCCCCTGCGCCGGTTCCTGCTGGGTGGGGGCTTGCTCCTCCACTTCCTGCTCCGATGGAGCCAACGCCCGTGCCTCTGGCTCACCACTGGACCCAGACCTCCTTTATGCAGAGAGAGAAAGGAAAGCTATATGTCATTAGTATGATGAATATTTTATTGTTTTGTTTGCAATCCCAACTATCTGACACCTAGGCTTGAACCTAATTGATCATATTAGCTATCATTTGCTAGATGTGATCTATTCTTTGGCTCTTGGTCTTGATAGTTTCTGTCTCCTAACACTATCTTGATTCCGGCTGCAGTCTGTAACAACATAGGCTGCAGTGGATACCCCAATACATGGATTATATATTGGTTGATTACTGTTATTGTTCCCAGGAATGACAGTGATTTGTCAGCTTCATGGATTTAATAATCATGTACATGTGTAGTGTGTGTGTGATGTACATGTGGATGGCATGTTGGTGTATGTGATATTTACCTGACATGGAGACTGGGTCCTGCTGGGCCACCAGGCCTGAAGCTCCAGCGGCGGGCACCTGTCTTAGAAGGTCCCTGGTGACCCTCTCCCACTCATTATAGGTCACCGGCTGGTACTTGCCTCTTAGCCATCATCCTCCTCACCTTGGCCCTGATGTTGTTGAACCGGTGCGCTCCATCCTTCCATGCCTGAGCCCTAGGCCCTAGGCCCTGGCCTAACTTTTCTCCCCCTGCAAGAATCACAGGGCGTCCCGGATAGCACAGAGAAGGACCATATTCACCCGGTGCGAGTAATTGTGGGCCCTGTTCTTGCCCTTAGCATCCTGCCCTCCCTTTGGATGGGGATTCTTGCCTCCCTGACCTGTCCCTGGGGCTTGTCCCTCCCCCGAAATACCACGCCCCGTGGGATCAGGCCTTTCCCCCTTACCTACATCGGGCCACCCTGCAACCACCCACATCCTCCTCTACACTTCCCTCCTCCTCCTGCTCTTCCTCCTCCTGCTCCTCCTCCACCTCCTCCTCTTCTCCTCCTCCCCACCACTTCTCTCCTTTTCCCCACCACTCCTCTCCTATTCCCCACCACTAGTTCTGAAAGCCACATCTCTCTCCTCGCCTCTCCTCTTCTCCTCTTCCCCACCTCTCCACTCCTCTCCCCTCCTCATTCCTCTCTTCATATCATTACTAAAAATAATAGAAAAATAAATACAAATAAGTGCAACTGTTAATATATGATGGAGAAACATTTTGTGTATTATGTGTAATTAATAACTGTTAGGGGATGGGGTGTGAGGGTTGGAATGGGGAGTGGGGTGTATGGAGTGACCTAGCTCTATGTGTCTCTATGTGTGTTCTTTAAATTAAGTGTATTTCAATTATGTGTAATCTGGAAATATGTGTAATCAAGGATTAAGAGTAAAATATGAAATAGTAGATGATAAATGCACAAACCCTCAAATTACTGCTCTCAAATAACTCCTGCTCTCTCTCGCTCACTCTCAAAAACCACCAACTCTGGGACCTGCATGCTACTTCAAAAGAAAATACAACACAGTCAACACATGGGCGGGTGGAACGCAAATGTATAATCTCCTTCGGTCAATCATCTGTGGCTAGACTGCTTTATATTGGCTGAGTGGCCTGTGTCGCACTACTTTATACCTCAATTGGATAGTAACAGCCGATTACGGCTCGGCCAGCCCCTTAACAGCTTGCGTGAGCAGAAAGGGTTTAACGTGCTTGCGTCTATGGCCCGTAACTCATAGCATGGTTCAATGTAATAGCTCTGTCAAACAGCGGAATTTCGAGCTCGCTCTCTTTGTGGGTGTGCCATTGCCGCTAAGGGCTTTGAATTTAATGGGGTTTTAAGAGTAGCTCACTTGCAAACATTTAAAAAAAGGTCACTTGAATAGCTAGGTAAAATTAATGACCACTTTTTTGTGTTGTAACTATACAAGGTAGGGAATTGAATAGGGCCCTATCTATGTTGGTGTGTTACACATAAAGGATAATAATACTAATAATAATAATAAAGCTTAGTGATTAATGTGCTAACCATTCATGATGATATCAAACTTTAATTAAACATATGTTTGCACATCTCTGTTGTGCTGGCACCACTGGGTATCATTATTTCAGATATACAGTTATAGCTATTGTATCCAACTTATTCTACTAAATTGAGTCATGGTTTCAAAAAGTTTAGACTACCACTCCTTTCATATAAAGTAACTATAAATTAAATGTTGTTGTACTTACATTAGAAAACATCCTGATATATTGCTAATGTTATTTAAGTGCTTCTATAGTTTTACAATCAGAATCAAAATTATTTACTGAGAAAGTTGTAGAGAATTATGTTATTTAATTTGAAGCAATTCCAGAACTGAATTTTAATTAGCTGACAGATGGTACAAACTCACTAAAATCCTTTTATAAACTAAATGCATTTATAAAAACTTTGGATACAAACCTTAATTAAATTGCAATCATGTACTATAGCTTGGGGATATTTTTTTTTTGTATACAGTGCTCAAATTCCAGCAATTTTATTTTATATGTACAGCCATTCATTTCAGTGTGATTATATGCAACTATTCTTTATGCTTGTATAATGTCAATTTTTTTTCTTCTGTTTTAGTAATTGTTAAGGTACTGGCTGTAGCAAATAAGCAAAGTTGACATTAAAGGAGACATTTTACCAAAACACGTTGATATGAAAGAGCTTACTTCAACCTTATGTGTAAAAGCTTTAACAATGGTGATGTAAACTGCTGAGGAACACAGACTATTCAACTGTCAGCTTAGAACGCATTGCATTCTGATTTGTTGTTGAAATAACTCATGACCCAATGAGCTCACAGAGATCAATGTCTGTGACAAAAATCTATTTTAAAATGACAGCTTCAACTCTCCACAAACATGGAAGTAAGTGACAATCTTGGAAATTTTCATCACTTTTACATAGGTAAAGATAACCTATAATAATAATAATAATAATAATAATATTTATTAATATTATTATTACTAACGACTTCCCCTTCAAAAAATGACGGCAATGAAATTTGAAGCCATGGCAATGTTGTTTTGCACCGAATGTAACTCTTTTGCTCTTCTGAGTACCTGCGGCGCTCATTGCAAGTCTCTCCCCTTGTGTACTTTTGCTCCTCTGAGCACCTTCGGGGCTTATTGTGAGCCCTGTGCTGAGCGCTTTTGATACTCATTGCGAGTCTCTCCCCTCGTGTAATTCCTGTTTCGTACTTTGCAACAATCATCTTCAGAGCTCATCAGAAAGACAGATATTTAAGCACAGTGATAAATATTCAATTTTTTAGTGCAGTGGAAATTATACATTTTTTTTTCCATTACTAATTAATAATTATTTAGCAGTGTAAAATATGCTATTTAGTGTATTTTTATTTTATTTTATATATTGTTTTTAAAAATAATTAATTAATTGACTCATTAATGCATTAATTAATATAATTTACATATTTCTAATTAATATATCCAGCAATCAATATCCTGGAGAGCTAACAATCTCTTTTGATTTTCCTGTAACATACAATGTACAGTTGGATTGTTGCTGACCTGAGGAGAAATTGTCAGCAATGTGCCAAGTGTGCAGTATAAATAGGCTCCGTACGCGAGGCCACACCGTTTGTTTAGTCGGGTAAAGCGCCAATTTAGAATTGTAATATTATTAGTTGCAAGTTAGTTTTTTAAAATGTGTTACGCGGCTCTCGAGCATTTTCCATCGTTCCTAATAGTGTATTTTGTACCTTGTACGTTCCTGGGTAAAAGTTGTACGTGCCTGGGCTGTTTTGCGTGGTTAGGGGTCGTGTAGCCTCGTTTTGTTTTTTTCCTGACACCATTTTTTTTTTCCGCTTAGACGATTTTCGAGTGCCAAAACTCGGAGAATTTGGATTAAATTTGCGTGCAACCTCACTCCCAGTCATCCTGGCTGTCCCCCCCGAGCTGTTTGTGAGTTTTTTTACTTTTGTTTGTGTTTTTCATGTTTTTCGAGTTGCACAGTTCGGCCGTTAAATTTGTATTTTTGCTGGGTCCTTCAGCGCTCACCGCCAGTCAAAAAATTACAATCAATAAAATTGTAAAGCTGTGAATGCTGTTTGGCACACAATGTGAGTCTCTGACACTTTTAACCTTTTTGCTATCTACAAAGAAGTACAACAATTATAATACATTTTTTTTACTTTTTTTAACATTCAACTTGTATTTTAACAACTGTTAATCAATATTAACCTTTTTAATTGTCATGTATGCAGTAATAATATAACAATGGATGAAATTTGAATGAATAGGTATTGTGAACCATTACATAAAGCTTTGTAACATGCAACTTATATTGGAAACAGTGGTTAACCAATTATTTTTAACAATACTAACATGTTTAATTCTGAGCTATGCATGAGTAACATAACAATAGGTCAACTTTGTATGAATGAGTATTTTAAACCATTACAGAATGCTTCTTAACATGCAGCTTATAGTTGAACTACTGGTAAAGCACATAGGTATTGAATCCAGAGGAAGGCAAACAGAAAAACCCACAGTGAAACTTAGCCACTTGTATCAAAGGGGGAAATAAATGAATTCCTTCATGACCCCAGTAATTGGTGATCGGATTACTCCCTGGATGAATCCTGTCTATTTAATTATACATTTTAATTTTGAACAAATGATTATGCTCATACTGACATAAACCTTTAATAACATCCAATCAAACAACTTTTGAAACCTTGTAAAATACAATGTTAACAATGCAAACATTACCGTAATGTAATAACATTTAAAATTAATTTTTCCAAAAAGTAATCAGTAGTCTTGAATATCGAATCCAGAGGAAGGCAAACTAAAAAAAACCCAGTGAAACTTGGTCAATTGTTTCACAGTAGGCAAAAAATTAATTCCTTCCTCTCTATGCAATACTCTCTATGTCATTAAAAATTAAAATTTTACAACAAATGATCATCCTCCAAATAACATGAACTCTTAATTACATACAATGAAACAACTTTTCAGTCCCTGGAAAACAGAATTTTAACATTACAAACATGAAGTTAATGTTTTAAAATTGAAACATTAAATGTAAGAAAATGCAAGGTAACTGTTTTGTGGGGCCAATCCTGTCAAAAGTCACTTCCAAGACATTCCACTTTTTGTTTTGTATGGTTCCCTTAAAAAGAGCCCAGCCGACTTGTAATTTTGTCTATGGGATATAACCACTGTATAATGTTTTTTTTTTCTTCTTTTTTTTTGTATTCTTGTACTTATTGAAAATGGTACATAATGTTTCCTTTGTGAAATAGTGGTCCTCTACAAAAAGACCGCCAGACATCAAAGTTTGTCTGCTGGATATAACTATTGTTCTCTATGTTTTTTGCCATTTTACAGAGTTTCTTTAGCCAAATAGTGGTCCTCTAAAAAGAGCCTGAGTGACATAAAATTGCGTCCTCGAAATTAAACCACTATTCTCTATCTTTTTTTTGTGGTATTTTTTGTGAATTTGTTGTTGATATAAGAGCACTGTTGTTTTGTTTTTTTATTGGGTTATTTGAAGAATAGTTGTATTGTTATTATTTTGTGTAATTTAATTTACAGTACTTTAAAGTAGACATTGTTTTTGGTAAAAATCCAGCCATCATCTATTAAATCACCCTTAATTTCCTCTGGATTCTTGCATCTTGAAAATGCAAAATACAGTTGTCCATGGCCAAATACTGGTTATTCTAAAAAGATTCCAACGGATTTAAAAGTTTGTCCTCAGGATTTATTAATGGTCATGGTTTGTGGTGCATCTATTAATTTTAATATTTCATTATTCAGAAGCAATGCTTCCTTATTTTTGGATATTAATATTACTTTGGTTGCAAACTATGCATAATCGTCATTGGTTATTGTATTTTGGAATATAGCCGATATAATGTCCTGTTTGCAAATCATTTGCAATGGAATTTCCACGGTATCATCGGGTAAATTATTAATTAATTCTGTTTTTCCTTCTACAATTTTGATGAGCCACTCTTTGAATTCATTTTGTCCTTCTGATCACATGTTTTGTTCTAATTTGAGGTGAGAAAAGAGTTTCCCTAGTGTACTTGACTTGATACATGTTTCTACAGTATCTGTGTGATTTCCATGGACAACAACAGGTAATGATTACCTACATTGTAGCTTCATCGATTATAATTAATTTACATTTCTTGATTTTTTTGCTTGTAAAGATGTCATTAGAATATTTGACACTGATGTTTCCAGAATGGGAACTGGCAGTTTAAATCCACTATGCACAGTTCTTCTACCTTCTAACAAAGGTGCGGCAATTCCAGTTGTTGCAAATGGCAGTGCTATTTGACCTTGTGTGTGAATGAAACTCATCAATAAATTATATACCTACTTTTTCTTGATCCATCAGGTCCATCTAGCTAGAAATAAAGCTCTTTGACCAATTCATCCCCTAGTGCACTTTTTATGGTGTTAAATGCTTGCAATTGTAATGTATTTAAAGTTGCAAGTTTTTCTTGTGTGATTTGGTTTTAAAGCTGAGTATCATAGGCTTCAAAGTTTATTTCATCTATGTCCTGAATCTGGAAGATTAAAATTTTAACAATTTAATCCACGAGAGAGAAAGACCTCTTGAATTTCAAATAATGCTTTTAATTCTGCAATAGGCTCATTGCATTGTTGCAAAAAGTCTTCAGACATAATTTCTCCCACAAAGCTAATGCATTGGGAGCATTTGAGAAAATGCAAATGAATGCAAATTGTTCTCTCATCTGCCGTAGCATTTGACACTGTGCTGCTTCTTCTAGACACCTTTCCCATTCTGTATCAACAGCCAGGAAGATTCTGTGTGGCACACCTAAATGAAATGTGTCATAAACTGTGTCATTAACAGTTCTCAACTGTTCAAAACTTTGTGCACCAGGAACATTTAAAAGGAGTAAACATAAGCAGAAATGTTCAAGGACTCTTGGACTTACAGTGTAAATTCTAGTTATAATTTTTATTTCCACAGGTTTTTCTTTTCCGCCATAATCCATTAACAAAAACAAAATTATATGGAATGTCAATGTATAACAATTCCCTTGCCTCCAAGTCATTACAATTTAATTGAAACCATGCAGTTAGTGTAGTTTGTCAATGCTCACTTTGTGCCAAAGCATTTCTGTAATTTCCAACATTGAAATAAACTAAGTTTCTTTGGGGCAAATGATAATCAATATACTGCATGTGATTGATAATGCATTTCAAATTTGAGAAGATGCCAAATTGCTTTTGGCGCACTTACAAAGTGAACATCTACATGAAATGAGGGTTCATCATGTAATAACTCAGTTTGTTCTGGATTTTCTGCACTTTTGACCACTACAGTAGCTGCAACATAACTTGGTAATTCTATTTGTAGACATATTTAATGGATTTTATAGAAATGCAAGCTTCCACATTAATGTGTGCATTATACTTCGTGAGTAAATGTGGATTGTATGGTACCACATATCTGTTATCAACTGTTTTTCCATGAATAATGGCATTTTGGCCTTCTCTTCTCCTATATAATGGATAGCCATCACAATTAGCATACGTTTTGTCTCTATAATCTTTTGGAAATTCTTTAGTGCATTTTTTATTTTCCTTACATGGTGATTGTGGATTAATATCTCCACATGGTCCATGAATCATGCGATGAGTTACAATCTCATATAGTCTACCATGTATTTCTGGATCTGGTAGTTCAGCAATAATCACTGAAACCACTTTATCACCAGTATCTAATTTATATTTCTCTTGAAGGAATATAAGCATATGTGCATGTGGAAGGCCTCTTTTTTGAAATTCAATGGTATCAACATAAGCCAGACATTTGCAAAATAACTGAGTTATGGTTATGTCACATATTAATTCATTTAATTTGATTTTGAAGACTCTTGCCACTAAATCTGGTGTATCGGAAGCAGTTTGTCCAATTAGCAGATTCTGTAGAATCTCTGGCTATTGTGGATTACATGTAAATGTTAAAAAAAAATCTGGTTTTACAAATTTAGTTACAATAGCTATAGCATCATTGTATCTTTCTCGCATATTGCGAGGAGATCCTTTAAAGAAGAAGTTAAAAAGATGGCTTTGCCAGCTGCAAGCTCTCTGTTTGTAGCTACCTCAGCGACATAATCCATCAGTCCACAATACTGTTCTACACGTAGTTTATCTTGTTGCTATTTGAAGAAAATTTAATTATTTGCCTCAACTTGCAAATATGAATCAATGATCCATTGTTGTGTCAGTTTTCCACCACGTAAAATGGGATTACATCAATTTCGAATGGAAGTTTGAGCCACTTTAAATTCAAGCATGGAAATATTATTTCTGACACATATTTTCGAATATCCCTTTGAAATGGTGGTTCTCCCTCGTCATTTTGAAAGACCATTGCAACTTTATTTGATGTTGGTAAGCTGCAACAGCGTTTATCAGTATAGCAATCTCTTTTAAGAACCTTATTGACTTTTGGGATTGGTAATTGATGTAGTTCTGCATGAATTATTTGTTCTTGTTCTATTTCTGACAATTTTTTTATAAGCTTGAGTGTACGGTTTTTGGGCCATAATTTTTTCAAGCTCTTTATAAACAATGGGTAAGCATTTTTTATTTTCTGGAAGCTGCATACGTTGTTCAACAGCCTCCATTGTATCTAGGACATATAGCTGAACAAATTTTCTTTGCTCCCCTTCTTCTGGATGTAAACGAGAAGTACGATGGTAAATTTGTCCTTGTACTTTGAAACAGTAAGGGCCATGTCCTGGCACATTAGATGCTAATGTTACACCCATAGATGCAAAGGATATGGCACTATTATACGATCTTATGTTTGTTTTGAAATTTTGGTAATTAGGGAAAGTAGGCTCAGTCATAATGCTTTTTAAATATGTTGGGAAGTGTTGTCTTTGTGGAAGTCTTACCTTGCCTTTTTGACAGCAACTAACGAACTGGCCACCTCGGGGTCTTTCCTGTTGGAAATGATAAGCCCCACAAAACTGACAGACAATATTCATAATACCACAATTATTACCCTCTACTGTTAAAGATTTAAGTAAAGGACAATTCTGAGAACATATATCAAAAACTAAATTATCATTAGAATTCTTCTCAGATTGTTTAGCAACATTTTCTGAATGCTTTTGTTTTTTAGTTGCCTTCTTAGGCTTGGATGTTAGTTTGTCAGCCACTAGTCTTTTGTTTGCGAGTTTCTCCTGTTTTTTTTGTCATTGAATTTATTTTTGCTCCGGCGTCTGTTGTTCTGTCCATGTTTTTTGACGTTGTCTAGTTTGACGTCTTTTCTTTTCCTCTTTGTTTTCAGTATCTGCCATATTAATCTGTAAATAAAAGTAGTACATTAGTACATTTGCTACTTTTTTTTTGTTTGTTTGAAGGAACTTTTTGTTATTTTGTTTTTGTTATTTTCTCTCCTATCCTATTTTGTGTGCACCAGTGTTTGCATTATGGGGTTAGCTTTATGATGGATTTAGCAGATTAGTTCGGTTGCAGTCTTTTTTGTGAAAGGCACTCAAACATGGTAGGTCCTTCTATTTTGTATATGTTAACAGCATTTCTTGTGTTATCCTTTTTTGTGTGTAACAGTGTTGTCATTATGGGTTTAGTTGTGTTTTTCGTGCGCTACTGTTGTCATTATAAGCCTTATTAAATTGCGATTCGGCAAAATGAAAAGGGCTCTATTAAAGCACAGAGCATATTTTTTTTACAGAAGTTTTAGTTAGTGAAGACCTTGCTTTTGGATAGAAGTTCACCAAATAAAAACTTCTGTTCCAAAATGTGCTATGTGCTTAAATACAGTCCTTTTTAATTTGCTGAATCGCAATTTAATAAGGCTGTATGTGTTTAGGGTATGGATTTGGGCTTAGAGGGTTGCGCACCTAAAATAGTATATATCCTTCCATTTTGTATATGTTAACAGCATTGTCCTTTTCTGATTTGTGGGCACCAAGGTTGGCATTCTGGGTTAGGTTAACCCTTTATTTTTTTGGTATAGTGTTATGCATGCTGCAATTTTGTCGTTAGGGGTTTACGGTTATGGGATTAGGCTTAGAGTGTAATTTTGGTTACAGTACGTTTCTACAAAGGTAGACACAAAATAGGATAGGTCCTTTCATTTTATATGTGTAAACAGCAGTACTTGATGTATTTTTTTTGTAAATTGTAATACTGTACCTCTTGTCTTCAATGTGTTGTGTATAAATTCCTGTAGAGATGATGAGACTTTTCAGGCAGTGTTTGTTGAGAATTACAGAGAGAGATGCAAATGTTAAAATAACATTTAAATCAATTTGTTTTTGTGCTAAGACCATACAAAACAGTATATATAATTCCATTTTGTATGTATTAAGAGAGGTTTAGGTTATTGGGTTAGGCTTAGACAGCGGTGCCTACAAAAACAGGATAGAGCCTTCCATTTGTTATGTTTCAAAAACATTTGTTTTATTATCCTGTTTTGTGTGAGGCACTGTTGGCATTAGGGGCTTAGGGCATTGTTGGCATTAGTGGTGTAGTTTATCGGGTTAGGCTTAGAGGGTTAGTTAGGTTAGATCATGTTTTATTTTTAAATTGTTATACTATACCTGTTGTGTTGAATTTGTTGTCTATAAATAACAGAGGGTCCACTGCTGCCAATTTTCCTGCAACACTCTTCAGGCAGTTGTCTATTTAAAATTACAGACAAAGATGCAAACATTGAAATAACTTCAATATTTATTTTTTTACTATGACCATACTATTTTCATTACCTGCTGGGTTTTGTCTGTCAATTTCTGTAGAGTTGGAAGTCTGTGTGAAACCGTGCAGTGCTGCAAATTAGTCAGTGACACTCTTCAGGCAGAGTCTGTTCAAAATGACAAAAATATGGAAATGTTGAAATCCACTGTAAACATGACTCTTTTTTTTTTTTTGCTAAAAGCATAAATTATGTTTTCAAATATGTCTTCATAAAATCTATTTTCTTGTTTTTAAATTTCTAATTTTTTCTTATTTTAAAATTTACACTATTTTACCCCACCTAAACATTTATCTGTCTTTTAAATCTTACTATACATGAATACAGCCTAAGTTGTGCGTGTCGTCGGGATGAGCGCCTATGGTGCTCATCTCCACAAGCGCAGTGAGCGCCTTTGGCGCTCCTTGCCAGCAACTGTGGCCCTCGCTTCGTGAGCCCACAAGCATTAGCAACAACCCACAATGCTCACAAGTTTATATGTGATTATTATTAGCATTATTATGAAGTGGAACTTCCTTTTCAACAATAATCAAGTTTGCGGGTCTATGATTTTCTTTGAAACCCATTTTCTGTCTTATGTTCTGGAGTAAAAATTTAAATTATTTACAATCATTAGTGTTATTATCCAATTTAAAGTGATAATACACATTTACTAATGAAAATGGCAAATTTACCAGTTTTTGAATCTAAAGTATCAGTTGATTCTTTGTGAGTGTTATTTGTTAAATTTAACATCTTGTAGTTACAGAATAAGGATGGTATGCAATATGATTTCTTGAATTATTTGCTATTTCTAGCTTACATATTTGTAAACTGTCAAATTTGTGTCTGATAAACCTTACAATACATATAATAAGTAACTGTTTTATATATCTTCTGCTGTTATAGCCCTATCTACATCTAAAAATAAGAACAAAATATAGATGGCCTGGCCTGATTTTGACTTGGCCTTTAACCCTTCATATATGCTCCGATATCTTTTGTTTTTATCATTTGCTTTAAGCTTTTTATATGTTTTTTGGTGTTGTGCACATGCCACCCCAAAACATGGATTACTCATCATCAAACTTTAATACAATATTCTTTATTTTAAATACTTGCTATTGTTTGACTGATTTAATGGAGGTTCAACTGAAGCTTGATGGAACATGCAGTGAGCAAAAATTTTGAATCTTTTCTAAATAGTTAGCGTCACTCTAAAGACCTATCTGCTGACATATGTTATTCTATGCTTTAATCAGACTGATTTAAACACATTGGGATAGAGTCAGGTCATTCTTTGAGATTAATTAAGAAAGAATTATATGATACATTTTCACAGAATATACTGCACAGTTATAAATAAAAGAAAGTTGTTTTCAAAGTTTCCCAGGATGTTTGGATCTCTATAATATGTTTGGATCTCATAATAGTGAAAATGAAAGAAACAATGAGAAGGCGAAAAAAATATATATAAATATAAATAGAAAAAATGGCAAAAAACACTCTATAAAGATAATAATAATGAAAAATATAGGCAAGAGATACCTTAGTAGATACTCAGGTGTAACAGGTAAGCAAAAAATGAGTAAATGGTGAACAGTGCACCACAGCATAGCGTGCAATACGCTTGCTAGCTCATAGAAGCAATAAACAATGCATTCTCAACTCTTACCTTTACTTATACCTAGATGTACATACCATACTGCTCCATATTGACCACAAATATATAGATGGAAAAGGTGGACAACAGGTAATATATCAAATGCCAAAGCAATAACAAAAAAATAATTAAAAAAGCCGACCGGTTTCGATAGTTCATACACTATCTTTATCAAGGCACACAGAGTGCATAACCACTGTTGAATTTCGCGGGTTTTTTTAAAGTACATAAGTTACGCCTTCTTAGGCGTTACCAGGGCGTTAACTCACACCCCCTAAGTGTGTATAGGCTGTTTCTCAATTGCAAGTGGCATAGAATAATTCCTAGTTTCGCGCCATTCGTCTGTTTAAATGATGACGTAATACGTGACGACTAGGGCTCTACGTAGGGGCTTGAAGACCTACCACGAGATTTTGCGATATAACGAGGAAAGATAAACTCTTATTTACTAACGTGATTGCCATTCCTACTATGCCACCGCGAGATTTCATATAGAAACTTTTAATAGCGTTATTATTAATATTAACCCCTAAAATGACACTAAACAATATAATAAATCTACTCTAAATATAGTAGAAAGAACTGAGACCAACTCATCTCCTGCTAAAGATAAAAAAGAAAGATAAACAAAACCACTTCTAAAAATAAAGAAAATAAACTACTCTTATAAGTAAAATAAACTTGTCTTATTAGAAAAACAATAATAATAATAAATTATGTAATAAATGGCAGGAAAATAAATGATATAATAGAATCCTATTGTTAAGACTCCTATACGATGTAATTACAGACTAAAATATAGAA
Source organism: Discoglossus pictus (assembly GCA_027410445.1). Taxonomy (NCBI): domain Eukaryota; kingdom Metazoa; phylum Chordata; class Amphibia; order Anura; family Alytidae; genus Discoglossus; species Discoglossus pictus. Next base: position 347,534,911 of record CM050164.1, on the reverse strand, counting down.
GTATATTCTTTAACTACCTATAGCTTAGTATTCTGCTAAAGGTATATATGCTACTGAGATATTAGATGTTCGAGAAGGCTATGGACCTCTAGATAAGAGCTTTTGTTTAGATAAATGGACTAAAGGTGAATCCTTCATTAAGACCTGAAGAAACTGAAACACAACCGGATATAGAAGACAGAGGAAAGAAAAGTAGATCTAAATCAAATACTAATACATCAGTTGTTAATACAAGATTCCATCAAGCTTCAATGGCGACTTTTTTAGACAAGGGGCAAAGCCCAAAGTCACGAGGGAGAGGGAGAGGAAATTCAAGAACACAGTCGAAGATAAAGAAGAACAACCAAGAGAGCGAAACACTGGAACTTTAATTGCTGGTGATCGTTATGAAAGGAGAATAAAGATGGATCCAACTAAAGAACAAAAATCATCTAAAGGTCAAGACTGTTCGGATGAAAAATATGACGAAAATCTTATAAATTTAACTGACATCGAAATTAAGTGATGCACAGAAAAAGATTCTCTCTAAAGGATTATCTTTTATACCCTCTAACTATACGAATTTATTTACAAATATAAAAGATATTAATCTTTTTGTAAGGAAGTTAGCCTTAAAAAAATTCTTCTTTGATAAAGATAAAAGAAGACTGGAAGAAATAGGGCTAACGATTGAAGATAAAGAAACTTTGGACAATCTGATGGCACTATTAAGTGAAAATGACTTAAAGGAACAAGAACAAAAGTCATTTAAAAAGAATAGTAAATTTACCCCAGAACTAAAGCATTATGGAAATTTACAAATGTTTTTTAAACTAGTCTGTAAAGACCTTGAGTCTTTGGATCGAGTTAATAAAATATATTCTCCAAATGAATTTAAAAACAACATAACGATAGAAGAAAGAAGAGCAATAGAAGAAATCAAAAAGCTAGATATTGAGATCAAGAAAGCTGACAAGGGGGGTAACATAGTATTGATGAAGAAGGATGAATATCTAGAAATGTGTTTAACCCTCTTACGTGATACAAACACATATGAAGTTCTTCAGAAAAATCTGACTTGGCAATTTTCCGCAGAACTACAAACTCTACTTGTAAAAGGGTTAGAAGAAGGAATTATTACCAAAGCTAACTATGATTATTTTCTCACTAAAGATCCGACTGTGGCGACTTTTTATGCGCTGCCGAAAGTACATAAGAAACGCACCCCTATTCCAGGAAGACCAATTGTCTCAAGTACAAATTGTTTGACAGAAAAAATAAGTCAGTTTATTGACCGAGAATTAAAAGAAATAGTGAAAAGTCTACCTTCCCATCTAGAAGACACTATGGATACACTTAAGAACTTAGAAGAACTTGAGCTCCCCCCTGTATCTATATTGGGGGCAGTTGATGTAGAACAGCTCTACTCCAGTATTCCACACGACCAAGGTTTGAGAGCTAACAAATATTACCTTGACATGAGTAGCTCGAAAAACAAGACAAAAAATGAGTTTATTTTAAATTTACTGGAGTTTGTTCTTACAAAAAACTTCTTCTTTTTCCACAGCAAATGGTACCATCAGATCAGAGGTACAGCAATGGGCACAAGTTGTGCACCAAGCTACGCTAACCTCTTTCTATGAATGTGGGAGAATACCAAAGTCTTCTGTGACGAATTAAATACGGATAAAATCCTCTTGTGGAAGAGATACAAAAAACTTCTTCTTTTTCCACGGCAAATGGTACCATTAGATCAGAGGTACAGCAATGGGCACAAGTTGTGCACCAAGCTACGCTAACCTCTTTCTAGGAATGTGGGAGAATACCAAAGTCTTCTGTGACGAATTAAATACGGATAAAATCCTCTTGTGGAAGAGATACATCGATGACGTCCTATTATGTTGGGAAGGTGACATAAAAGAACTAGAAGCATTTGTGCTTGAACTTAACAAAAACACCATGAATATTAAATTAACTTTAGAAGCGGATGAGAAGGAAATTAATTTCCTAGATCTAAAAATTATGAAAACTGATAAAGGTAAATTACATACTACCTTATTTCGAAAGGAAACGTCGACTAACATGACACTGGCATGGACTAGTCAACATCCAATATCACAGAAAGCAAGCATTCCGATCGGCCAATATTTAAGACTTCGACGAAATTGTGATACTCTGGAAGAATTTAAATCAAAAGCCTCTGAATTAAAAACTAGGCTGAAAAGTCGTGGTTATCCGAATAGAGTCCTAAAGAATGCCTATAAAAAGTCCTTAGAAAAAGACAGAACAGAGTTATTGTTTAAAAAACAAACTGAAAAGAAGGATGAAACAACGAGATGCATTCTATCCTATGGAACAGATACTGAACAAGTCAATGATATAATCAAGAAACATTGGCATCTTGTATACGAAGACGAAGCACTGAAGAATACCTTATCAGAGCGCCCCAACATCATGTACAGAAGAGGTATAAACCTTGGCGACAAATTAGTAAAGAGTTTTTTCACAAATAAGAAAGCAGAAAATAAGAACTGGCTGGCAAAGACCAAAGGTCTTTTTGATATGGAAAGTGCAAGGCATGTGAATATATTAAACCCGAAAAATCTTTTCTCCACCCCTGGACGAATAAATCCTTTCCACTAAAATCGTTCTGTAATTGTCTATCTACACATGTTGTCTACATCATAGTTTGCAAATGCAAAAAATTGTATGTGGGAAAAACGATAAGACAAATAAGGAGGAGAATATTAGAACACGTATCCTCTATCACTAATAATTTGGATACACCAATCTCGAGACATATCCACCTCTACCATCAAGGTGATGTAAAAAGCCTGGAATTCCACATCATTGATGATATTAAAACATCGATAAGAGGAGGAAATATGGACCAAAAATTGATGCAGGAGGAATGCAAGTGGATCTATCTAATGGGTGCTCAGGGTCCATGGGGTCTTAATGAAGGATTCACCTTTAGTCCATTTATCTAAACAAAAGCTCTTATCTAGAGGTCCATAGCCTTCTCGAACATCTAATATCTCTGTAGCATATATACCTTTAGCAGAATACTAAGCTATAGGTAGTTAAAGAATATACTTCTATATTTTAGTCTGTAATTACATCGTATAGGAGTCTTAACAATAGGATTCTAATATATCATTTATTTTCCTGCCATTTATTACATATTTTATTATTATTATTGTTTTTCTAATAAGACAAGTTTAATTTTACTTATAAGAGTAGTTTATTTTCTTTATTTTTAGAAGTGGTTTTGTTTATCTTTCTTTTTTATCTTTAGCAGGAGATGAGTTGGTCTCAGTTCTTTCTACTATATTTAGAGTAGATTTATTATATTTATTACATTTTAGGGGTTAATATTTTAGGGGTTAATATTAATAATAACGCTATTAAAAGTTTCTATATGAAATCTCGTGGTGGCATAGTAGGAATGGCAATCACGTTAGTAAATAAGAGTTTATCTTTCCTCGTTATATCGCGAAATCTCGCGGCAGGTCTTCAAGCCCCTACGTAGAGCCCTAGTCGTCACGTATTACGTCATCACGTAAACAGACGAATGGCGCGAAACTAGGAATTATTCTATGCCACTTGCAATTGAGAAACAGCCTATACACACTTAGGGAATGTGAGTTAACGCCCTGGTAACGCCTAAGAAGGCATAACTTATGTACTTTAAAAACCCCGCGAAATTCAACAGTGGTTATGCACTCTGTGTGCCTTGATAAAGATAGTGTATGAACTATTGAAACCGGTCGGCTTTTTTTATTATTTTTTTGTTATTGCTTTGGCATTTGATATATTACCTGTTGTCCACCTTTTCCATCTATATATTTGTGGTCAATATGGAGCAGTATGGTATGTACATCCAGGTATAAGTAAAGGTAAGAGTTGAGAATGCATTGTTTATTGCTTCTATGAGCTAGCAAGCGTATTGCACGCTATGCTGTGGTGCACTGTTCACCATTCCTCATTTTTTGCTTACCTGTTACACCTGAGTATCTGCTAAGGTATCTCTTGCCTATATTTTTCATTATTATTATCTTTATAGAGTGTTTTTTGCCATTTTTTCTATTTATATTTATATATTTTTTTTTCGCCTTCTCATTGTTTCTTTCATTTTCACTATTATTTATTTAGTTACAGTCCTATGATTGTTCGAACAGAAGTATGAGGACTATCACAGAAGGCTATCGGGATGTTTAAGTAATACTGTGTGTTACTTACCTGATACTTTCTAGTTTCTCCAGTCCTCCTTTATTCTATGGAGACACACTTGGTCATTGTACCTATTTACTTTTCTTAGTACTCCTGCTACTAGATAGATATATTTACTTTTTTTCTTTCTTTGTTATTTACCACAGGTGTTAAGCGCCATTTTTTTGTTTTTTTCTTTATTTTTCTATATATATATATATATATATATATACAGTATATATATTTTTGTGGTAGTTATACCTGACATATCTTATTCATGCCCAAAACTCGCTACTCACATCAGTTGCAAAAACATGACATTCCTTCCAATCCACTTTTAAGGCTTTTTGTAAAACTCACCTCATTTCTAACCTATAAACAAAATAATTTATTTAGTTATAGTAGCTTCAGAAAATAAATAGTCATAATCAAATATGTTCAATAAAATTATTGCTGATGGGTGGTGTATTGTCTACTATAATGAATGGCATATTCAAATACATTGCCTGATAAATCTATGCTTTAGTCTGGGGTTTTACCTGTACAACTTCTCTAAAGTACCCATAGCCTTAAAATGTACACAGTGAAATATATGCAAAGGAAAAAAAACACAAGAATTATACAGCTTGTATTATAACTGTCAGAACGCAGATGAGGCAGGTCTGCTTTTGCCCACCAAACTCCTGCCTTCAGCTACAGTAATTCTCGCTCAGGATAATGAAGGGGAAGACTTCTCGGTTATACAAGGATCATTAGCAAGAGCATCAGGAACACAGAATCATCATAACCAGTACAATCTGCTCTTCTTTGGGCTTAAAAATCCCAGGGAGCAATTCTACATGCAGATCTCATCAGGTTCATCTATACCCTTCTTCTAGGATAGCAGCATCAGTTCACGATGAAGATCCAATCTGTTTCTTCAATACCCTTCTCATAGGATTGTAGCAGAAGTTCAGGACTCAAAGTGATTATAGCCCAGTAAAAATAATAAAAGTCTTACCTTTAGTGAAACACACTTTGTATATCAGTCTAAAACGGAACATAATCTTTATCCATTGCTACTATGCAGTGTATTATCTTTACCTAGTAGAAGTTTTGTGTCAAGCCTAGGGGAGAGTGCTGAAATATAATCAGGGTGGGTATGCTGGGAGGATTGGTGGCTTGTTAGGCATGTTCTTGAAGGCATCCATGATAGTCTGGTGAAAGTTACATACCTGCTCAAACAGCCTTTGCCTTTGCCTGCTATTAGTTTGTTATTAGTTTGTTATATACTTGAGAAATATGTAAGGTTTCTAGTAAACTACAGTGGTCATTTAAAGTATTTGTTTTTAAAAAAACATTAGGAGCCATATAAGCAAGGGACATAAAACATATTTGGGATACTTTGTTTATGAGCAGACAAATCTATTTTGTGTTAGTTATATCACTTTCTGAGAGCTGGATCATTAAGATGTGTTTATTAATCTATCAGTAAAGTGAGGGATGAGAGAGTAGAGAACAAGGATATACCAAAAGGTTTTTTTTATCCTGCTTGCATCAGGACATTCAAGCATTGCTCTCTACAAAATGTAAACACCCCCTCTCACACACATCTTCCACCAACTCACACACTTGCTCGACTGAGGACTTTATGATGATCTTCTGTCTCTTATGGGTTTATTACTTAGAATGCATGTTCTCTATATTCCAGTGCTCATGGTAAACCTTAAAGGGCCATTTAATTCAGCACTATTTGGACCAGTCCACTGTAAAGATCTCCTAAATGCATGTTGATATACTTTTGGGTGCTTAGAGGGTCTAGCAGAGGCTTCAAAATGTATTTTAATTACATGCTAGCATACTTACTTTTTCACTGTTTAATTATGCTCTTAGTCAGAATCAACGTTTCTAAACATTTATATTTTTGCATTGTACAGTGATCTTTTAAAATAAGTGTTATTTTTAAATAACACATTATTTCCAAATGTTTTGTCCTCTGGGGTATTTGTTATGTCTATATCAGAAATGCCCTTTGGTTTATTTATTTTTCTGATATTTAGATAATGAAATGCATTTTTATTTATGTCCATCAAAGATCGTTATTTAAACTAAAAAACATATATGTTTTTTCTTTTTACAATTAAAATGTTCTTAATTCATAATTTAGGAATAAGAGTAATCTAACAATGTACTGTAAACCAATCCATTATTTAACTCTATATTATATAATTTAAAACATACATATAAAACATGTATAAAAGACATATTATTTTTAGAGATTCAACAGATGATAATTAGCCTGCTCTTATAGGCACGGTATAAACATAGAGAAATCTACACATTTATGCACATATGCAGTGCATCATGAGTAAAGATGAGTGGATGCTAGATGATGGAAGAACAAATGTAAGACCATTCCTCAATATACAATCTCCCTGGACCCTTCAGAGCCCTTGGTTCTCAACTGTAGACTCCTACAAACCACTTCAGCTCAAACTACTTGTTTTTGATAGGGTTTAGGTTAAGGATGGCTGCAAAAGCTTGTTCTGTGGTCATTGAACCAGTTCAGGCCCCTATGCTAATCTCTGCAAAATCGATTATGAGTGCAGTAGTGGCACAAACAATTCTACCTAGCTATGTTATTTTCCCACCTTCAAAACATTGTGAGAGATCTGCTACAAGTCACTGCTAAGAGTGAACTTTACGATAAAGCCAAAAAGCAAGACAAAAGTCCCTATTGATTTCTGCACTGACAAATTAGGAGTTACTCCCTGGCACGCTAACATTCAAAGCCTATCCTAATAAGATTTTACCAATCACTCACAAATCAGGGCAATGGTGTACCTGCAAAAATCTGAAGAAAGATTTACTTGTACCAAAGACCACTTGCAAGAGGTTTTTTAGTCCTTGCTGAGTCCCTCAAATGGATTTAAAGTGACAGTATTGGACAAAAAGCACAAACCTAATTATGCAATATCAACATTATGTGATACTTAATAATCTAATATCAACATATGTGTAATAAAAAAAAGTGATATAATAGTATTAAGTCTGTTTTATCATACAAAACCCAGGATAACACACAACCCAGTACTCAAGAGGTTAATACATGTCACAAAACCATGTTGCCTAGAAAGAAATGCTCTAATGCATTGTCTGTAAATATATAAGATTTTTACACAAAATAAGCACATCTTTATTTATTTGAGCTATAAATACAATTGTCACATCTTTTTAATATCAAAATATATGAAAAGATAAAAAACAATTCATATATATATATATATATATATATATATATATATATATATATATATAAATGTTTGCTTGCCTCAGACTAGTTACAGCACTTGTTACGGCACTTCCCACTCAGTATAATGTTCATGACGTTGGCATTTCTCATTGGCTCGTAGAGTCCTGTCTCATCTGTAAGCTAAGGCAGAATTTATGGCTGTGGGCTGAGTGCCCTAACCTAGGAAAGTAGAAGATTTATATTAGTGTAGTACTTAGGAAAAAAGCTCCAACAGCTGATTTACGGCAGTGCCCTAACTTAAAGCACCTGATTTATATGGAGGCGTTTGTTTGTATTTTGAGGTATGCTTTGGGTCAATGTCCTGATGGGAGATCCAACAATAACCCAGTCTTAGCCTCATGACATCTAAAATCTCCTGTTATTTGATGGACTCCATGATGCAATGTTTCTTAACAAAATCCCCAGGGTCATTGTATGAAAATCAGCCCCACAATATCACAAGTCCTCAACTATACTTCACAGTAGGGATTAGATTATTTTCTTCATGACATTGACTCTTTTTAAATCCACTTCTGAAGCTGGAGACGAAGGTACACAAGAGAGGTTCAAAGACTCTGTAGTGTTTTGTATGGAGGAATGGTCTCAGTTCTTCCACATCATCCATCATTATAAAAAATAAGTCAAAGTTCTGTTATTTTTGCAAAGAGAGGGTTTATAGGGAAAAAATTATAAATTATTTTCTTTCTGAATAATTTTTCCTCACTGAAAAGTTAGGCACCCATTCAATTGAGGTTTTTGGGAGATCTGGTAGATCGTAAGTGAGGTCGCAAGCTAAATTGCTATTTAATTGGCAAACGGCTTCCGAGTTAGCCTTGAAAAAATGGAGATGGTTAAACTCGGAATTTACAGCCTCCATAAGCCTTTGATCTTTCACTTTCACAAGGCTAAAATCACAAATCACTATTCAATTGCTCAATTTCCCCAAGCCCACAAATATTTTCACACCGTTAACAGCAAATGAAGGAGAAAATTCCACAAGTTCTAGAGAGGACCCGCAAGGGGGTAAACACCTTCTCATAGCACTGTAAATGCAAAGAAAAAAACAATACTGCACTGTAAATAATGGGTAAAGCTATGAAAGACATTAGAATTAATTGCATAACAGTCTCAATCTTGCAAATTGGAAGGAAATAAAAAATATTTTTATATTTCATTTTGGGGTTAAATCAATCTTAGGTATCAATGAGTTAATACAGGCCACCCATATGCACTAGAACTGTATTGGCATTCATTTTCATAATTCTTCCACCCTGAACTGCTACAACCCAGTGCATGGTTTATGGTTTCGGCTTTGGGACAATAACTTGCGGCATTGAGCAATTGAATAGCATTGGAAACGAACGGAAGCCCGCAACACACTTGCAGACATTTGACTGTCTGTGATCGAGTTGCGGGCTTCAAATTGAATATGGCCCTCAGAGTTCACTTAATAAACTGATGAGCAACAAAGACATTTTTTATAACCTTTTTACTTGTCTTTACCAGGAGTTTCAATAATTCTACATGTTAGGTAGATAGTTAGTTAGATAGATAGATAGATAGATAGATAGATAGATAGATAGATAGATAGATAGATAGATAGATAGATTATTTAAATGACAATGTTAATATACTTTAATCTGGTTCTAAATTTCATGCAAAATAAACTTTGCCATTCTATTTCACCATTTAATTTTTTGGGGAGAGTAAAAAATTCTAAAAACAGTGTGAAGTCTGAATATGTATGTCTTGTTCCACTTAACTTTGTCCAAGAGAGTCAAAACTGAAAAATGGTAAAGATTGAAATAATTTTATTGGTTAGAAAACAGAGATCATTCTAGAAATATGCAGTTCATTTTACTCATCCGGCTGTTGCAATAACTGATTCTCTGAGGGCTTGTTTTTTATCCTTGTTTTATTAAATGTCAGAAAGGGTAATGATAACGGCTTGTGTTGATGTTCATGTACTGAAGCTTAGCTAACACATCTAACCTTCAAAAAACATCTTCCAAAGCCCTTTGCTAAATGATTTATAGCATCATGCAATTTTAAGTCAGGGAGTGCACTAATGGGTTTTTCTGATGATTCCCAAAGGAGCGATTCTACTTGTAGAAAAAGCAGAGAACAGAGAAGCACTTAAGACCAATAGCTCTAAGTTGTTAGTCATATAACTTTTATGCCATATAAAAGAAAAACATGAAATCAAAAGTAATATTAGACACCTCACTAATAATATTCTCTTATACTTAAAGAAAGAGAAAAAAATAATAATAGTAATAGCTACCATTTACAGTTGAGTATAAATATGTAGACTACCATATTCTTAGGTTCCAATATATTAAAATGTGTTGAGAATTCTAACATTTACATTTGTACATTCGTTTTGGATAAAAGCATGAAGATTTTATCTCCTCATTAACATTTTCACAAGAGTTAGATTTTTGTTATTTGTTTCAAAACACAACCAAATGAGCTATGTTTAGAAAACAATATGTTAATCTTAGAATCCAAAACTTCATTGCCCTTTGGTTAAGTGAAACGATTGAAAGAAAAAAACAACACTTTTGTTTTGTTTCTTTACTTTGGAAAGATACAGTGAAGCATTTGAACAGGAAACTTGAACAAGACTTACTAAACTGAGATCTAAAAAGGTGGAATTTGATGGACTCAAAGTCTTTATTCAACCTCATTTACTATGTAACTATTTCTATATAAATAACAAATTACACCTGAACCAAAATACTTTTTATAGCATATACAGTGCTCTTTTTGTTAAGCTTCAATGGAAAATTCAGAGTGCCACGATTGCTGTTATAGCAAGATTCACTGAGCTTTGTTTCTCATAACCATGATGGTTAACCATCACAAACTATCATCATCCATTTGTTCCTAAGTCATTTTGTCTGCATTGGAACATGTTGGATGTGTGCTGAAGGCAAAACACTAGCTGCATTCCTAGCACTGGTGGTTTTCACTACATACTTGTCAGTATGATGAACCAGCTATATCCATTTCTTATAATGAGGATGAAAAATGCCTATTCCAATTGTAATAGTAGTTGGTATATGCAAATATATGCCTGGTATTAAATACTAAAGGACAAATGCATTTTAATCGTATTGGCCTTTCACCCTTTGAGCTTTATTATGACTCAAGAATTTAAAATATTTCCCAAATCAATGATTACAAATAGAATTCACCACAATGTATGTACTGGTAACTTATATGAGAACACCAAGTGAAAATACAGATTTACTTTTATAAATGTATTATTTGATGAACACACTCACTTGCATGAAATAATAACCATTCACACCAGAAATCTAAACAAGTGGATGAAGAATACTATAAAATGTCACTGCTACAAATGGAGGCAAGCCTCCACATTCATTAGTAGTGAACCTAATTATATTTGGCGCTTGGGAAATTTTAATATATTAAAATTTTGTGTTTGAGGGGATATTGAGCTGCCAATTAACATTTACCTTTTTGCTCTTGTGTCAAAGAAACATTAAAACACTTTACAGAGTTATCTGTTTGGATCAAAACATTGAGATACAATCAATATGACATACTATCCTCCAGCATTGTATGTCTTTACCATTGCCTAGTCAGTATAAAGGACACCACACAATAAAATACACTTACACATAGTTGGGGTTTTAAGTGGCCACAGCCTTTATTAAAATTTTAAAGAAAAACAACAAGAGGTGATTGCCTCCCCATAACTGACTCAAGGGAACCTAATGCCCAATGAGTCCTGATACCACAAAGAGCTTATACTGATGCTCATACCCACTGTGGGCAAGCACCTCCACCATAAGCGCATATCTAACCACTTGCACTCCTCCTAGCAGGGAAAACCAAACTTACAATTGCCTCTACACCCCGCGAAGGTACGCCTCTACCACAATGCACTCCGCTCCTCCCATGACTATTCACCCAAACAACCAACCACCAAAGATTACACAGTGCAGATGCATGCCTCTAACACAATGATTTCAGAAACCTAAAAAAGCTCTCATTATGCACTTAGGGCATAAAAATACAAAAATAAAAGATACACCAACATAATGGCAATTTGATAATGGGAGCCAAAGAAGAAAGGGATTTAGGATTTATTGTATTGGTTGAGTAGGCAAAGATTGCATTGAAGCTGTAGGAAAAGTCAGTAGATTCTTGATTGTATTTGTAGATGAATTATCAGCAGATAAAAAGGCACTGATAATTATATACAGTGCCTTGCAAAAGTATTCACCCCCTTGGAATTTATTCTTTTTTTTTGTTGCCTCACAACCTGGAATTAACATCTATTGTTTGAGGATTTGCCTCATTTAATTTATAGAACATGCCATTATACTTGCATAAAAAGCAGAGAACAGAGAAGCACTTAAGACCAATAGCTCTAAGTTGTTAGTCATTAACTTTTCTGCCATATAAAAGAAAAACATGAAATCCAAAGTAATATTACACCTCACTAATAATATTATCTTATAATTAAAGAAAGAGAAAAAAATATAATAGTAATAACTACCATTTCCAGTTGAGTATAAAGATGTAGGCTACCATATTATAGGTTCCAATATATTAAAATGTGTTGAGAATTATAACATTTAAATTTGTTGAGATTTTGGATAAACGCATAAAGATTTTATCTCCTCATTAAAAAATTTTTAATTGTTTCAAAACACAACCAAATGAGCTATGTTTAGAAAACAATATGTTAATCTTAGAATTCAAAACTTCATTGCCCTTTGGTTAAGTGAAAAGAATAAAAAGAAAAAACAACAAAAAACAATTAGGACATATAATAGAAAAAGTAAATGTGCATAACTATTCACCCTCCTAAAGTCAATACTTTGTAGAGCCACCTTTTGCGGCAATCACACCTCCAAGTCGCTTTGGATAGGTCTCTATGAGCTTGCCACATCTTACCACTGGGGTTTTTGCCCATTCCTCCTTGCAAAACTGCTCCAGCTCCTTCAAGTTGCGCATATGAACAGCAATCTTTAAGTCTGACCACAGATTTTCTATTGGATTTAGGTCTGGCCTTTGACTTTTCCAACACATTTACATGTTTCCCCTTAAACCACTCATGTGTTGCTTTAGTAGTGTGTTTGAGGTCATTGTCCTGCTGGAAGGTAAACCTTCATCCTAGTCTCAAATCATGCACAAAGTGGTACAGGTTTTGCTCAAGAATATCCCTGTATTTAGCACCATCCATCTTTCCCTCAACTTTGACCAGTTTCCCAGTCCCGGCTGCTGAAAAACACCCCCACAGCATAGTTACATAGTTACATAGTAATTAAGGTTGAAAAAAGAATTTCAGTCCATCAAGTTCAACCTGTTAAGGTCTCCTCTGATCTGCAATATGCGGATTAGTTATTAATTAATTTGTTGATTAAATAATTATTAATAGTATAGTATTGGAGGATGAATAAAGAGTTAGTCCCTCAAGTTCAACCTTTTTAGATCTCTATTGATCTTTTTAATGTGCACTATTTATTATTAATTGTTAATTGATACAGAGGTAGGCAAACAGAAAAAAAAACATTGAAACTTTGCCAATTGTCTCATAAGGGGAAAAAAAGCAAAATTCCTTCCTGACCCCAGAAACTGGCAATCAAATTTCTCCCTGGATCAATATTCCTTCGCTAGTTATCTAGGATAGCCTTGAATGCCCTCTTTATTCAAAAATATATCTAACCCCTTTTTGAAGTTGTCTATCGAATTTGCTGTTACCACCTCCTTTGGCAGAGAATTCCACAGTTTAACCACCCTAACTGTGAAGAACCCTTTTCTTTGTTTAAGGTGAAATCTTTTTTCCTCTAACCTCAACGGATGTCCTCTTGTCAGTTTAAAATCTCTTGCTACAAAAAGTTCACTTGACAAAGCCTTAAATTGACCCTGGATGTATTTAAATAAGGTAATCATATCCCCTCGTAGATGCCTTTTTTCTAGCAAAAATAAGTTTAGTTTGGTTAGTCTTTCTTCATAACTTAGGCCCTCCATTCCCCTTATTAGTTTTGTAGCGCTTCTCTGTACTTTTTCCAGATCTAAAATGTCTTTTTTATGAAGTGGTGCCCAAAATTGTACTCCATATTCCAAATGAGGGCGTACTAGGGACTTGTATAGTGGCAGAATTATATTTGCTTCCCTTGCTTCTATACCCTTCCTAATACATGCTAATATTTTACTTGCCTTTGCAGCTGCTGCCTGCCTTTGAGCACTGTTACCTAGGTGGTTGTCTAAAAGCACTCCCAAATCCCTTTCAATATCTGATACAACAAGATTTGCTCCATTAAGATTATAGATTGCATGGCTATTTTTCCTTACCAAATGCATAACCTTACATTTATTTGTATTAAATCTCATCTGCCATTTAGCCGCCCATTTCTCTAATTTATGCAAATCCCTTTGTAGGGAAAGTACATCATGATCTGATTTTATTACCTTGCACAACTTAGTGTGATAACCCAAAAATGGAGACACTACTTTTGAGTCCTACTTCTATATCATTAATAAATATGCTAAAAAGGAGAGGACCTAATACTGAACCTTGAGGAACCCCACTTATCACATTAGACTAATCAGAGTATGTTCCATTCACAACAACCCTTTGCTTCCTGTCTTTTAGCCAGCTCTCAATCCATGAGCAGATATTTACTGCAATTCTTGTATCCCTTAGTTTGCTCACTAGTCTTCCATGTGGCACTGTATCAAATGCCTTTGAAAAATCTAAAAAGACTACATCCACTGAGTAGCCCTGATCCAAGTTCCTACTAACCTTCTCATAAAAACTAATTAGATTGGTCTGACATGACCTATCCTTCATAAATCCGTGTTGACTGCTACCTACGATCTTGTTCAAATAGACATATTCTTGTATTCTGTCCCTTATTAACCCTTCTAAAAGCTTCCCAACTACAGATGTGAGGCTCACTGGTCTATAATTCCCCGGATTTGCTCTAGATCCCTTCTTAAATATAGGTATCACCTCTGCTTTTCTCCAGTCATCCGGTAGTGACCCTGTTGTGAGTGAGTTTTGAAAGATTAGATATAATGGTTTGGCTATTAAAGAACCCAGCTGTCTCAGTACCCTTGGATGTATTCCATCAGGACCTGGGGCTTTATTAACATTTATTTTCTCCAATCTCTTTTGGATTTCTTCCTGCGTTAACCAATTATTTAGTGATGGTTGTGTAGCCCCATTATGTTGCGGTGTCCCAACCACTGGTACCTCCCTTGTGTATACTGACGAAAAGAACCTATTTAGCTCATCTGCCTTTTCCTGGTCACTAATTATCAGATGGCCTGTGTCACATTGTAATGTTCCTATAGCTTCCTTCCTGGCCTTCTTCCCATTAATATGTTTAAAAAATATTTTAGGATTAGTCTTACTTTCCATTGCAACTGAATTCTTATTTTCTATTTTAGCCAGTCTAATAGCCCTTTTGCAAGCCTTGTTGATTTCCTTATAGTCACATAAATCTGCCTCTGTTCCCTCCTTCTTGTATAATTTAAATGCATGTTTCTTTTTCCTCATCATGATCTTTAAGTCATTGTTAAGCCACATGGGATGTGATTTACTCCTATTCATTTTATTTCCATATGGTACATGCCGATGAGTATGTTTATTTTGTAAGGATTTGAATGTTGTCCATTTATTTTCAGTATTTTTCCCTGTAAGTTCTTTGTCCCAGTCTATATGTAGTATTGCTTCCTGTAGCCCATTAAAGTTTGCTCTTTTAAAATTTAGAGTTTTTGTTGGCCCCTTACAACTCTGTTTTTTGTATTCAATCTCAAATGATACTGTGTTGTGATCACTGTTCCCCAAGGGTTCCCCTATTTTAACATTTGATATTATATCAATATTACTTGTGATGACTAAATCCAAGATGGCCCCATTTCTAGTAGGCTCTTGTATTACCTGGGCCAGATAATGATCCCCGAGTGTACTCAAGAAACTGCTCCCCTTAGCTGAGCTGTTGGTCTCATTTATCCAGTTTATTTCAGGGTAATTAAAGTCTCCCATTATTAGAACTTGCCCATGCTTAGCTGCATTTCCAATCTGTAACAATAATTGTATTTCCTCACTTTCAGCTATATTTGGGGGTTTATAGCACACTCCCACCAATATGCGTTTAGAATTAGCTCCTCCACTATTTAGCTCAACCCACAAAGATTCAATGATGACGTTAGTGCCCGCATAAATATCTTCTCTGACTATAGGCTTAAATTCAGGCTTAACATAAAGACAGATCCCTCCTCCTCTTTTACCATTTCCCCTATCTTTCCTAAATAGGTTATAACCATCCAGATTAACAGTCCAGTCATGAGATTCATCCCACCATGTTTCAGTAATGCCTATTAAGCACCATTTTTCTTGCACTGCTAATATTTCTAGCTCATCTATTTTCCCAGGCAAACTTCTTGCGTTAGCAAGCATACACTTTATGTTGCTATGGCTCTGCCATTGTGAAGTGCTTGCCACTGTATTTGAGGCCCCTATTAATAACTCCCTACTGTCTATTGTAACCCTCCCCCTTCTCCTCCCCCATGGGTAACTAATTCATCCCTTTCCCTCTCTACCCTATTTACCCCAATACTTCTATATAGTCCCTCCCCCCCCACCTACAAGTTTAAAAACTCCCCCAGCAGTTCTACCATCCTATCCCCTAGCACATAAGCTCCCTCATCACTGAGGTGCAATTCATCCCTGCTATAGAGATTGTACCCAAGAGAGAAGTCAGCCCAGTGCTCTAAAAACCCAAAACCCTCTGCACTGCACCACTTTTTTAGCCATGCATTAACCACCCTAAGGTCCTTCTGCCTCCCTGGGCTAGCACGTGGCACTGGTAGTATCTCCGAAAATACTACCTTGGAGGTCCTTGCTTTAAGCTTATTCCCTAGTTCTCTGAAATCATTCTTTAGAACGCTCCATCTTCCACTAACTTTGTCATTGGTACCAATGTGTACCAAAACCGCTGGTTCATTACCAGCCCCTCCCAATAATTTATCCACCCGATCCACAACATGCCGAACCTGAGCACCAGGAAGACAGCAAACTGTTCGATTGCTGGGATCTGGGTGACAAATTACCCTGTCTACCTTCCTAATAATAGACACCCCTACCCCCAGAACATGTCTGTTGCTCTGCCTATTCTGCCATCCCTCTCCTCCAGTAAAACTGTTCTCCCGGCTGTTAGAGGGAACAGCTCTATCTGGCATTGCCATTCCCGAATGGACATCCCCAACAGTTTCACTCAATCTGGAAAATCTGTTGGTGTTTGCCAACTCAGAACTGGCCTCCCTCCTCCTGTTCCCCCTGATTCCCCTTCTAACTGTAACCCAGCTACCTCCCTGGACATCCTCACGAGCCCCAGCTCCTCCCTCCATACTAGGCCCAGCTAAACTGTGCTCCGTGAGCACAACCTCCCTTTCCAGTGAAGCAGTATCACTAAGTGCTGCAATTCTCCTCTTCAGATCTTCAATTTGAGCTTCCAGAGAGGCAACATGCTCACACCTGTCCCAGAGGTATGGACTCCATGGATCATCTGTTCCAGTAGTGCATACATTTGGCAGGATGTACACTGAGTTAGGTTGCCAATGGACTGACTCATGATTAACAGTTACAAAAAAACAGTGAGAAAACAAATCAATGTATTTGTATAAAGATTGCTTTTCTACACCTTAACCCAAACAAAACAGAAAAAAATATATATACGTTTGTTTTCTGTTTTTTCTTATAATACACCTTTTCTTTGGATTTCCTCCTTTTATTTAATCTCCTACACACTAATTACACTTACATTAGAAATGATTGAAAGCTCCTAAGCTCGCTCTTCCCTTGTTAAAAAAGACCCCGCCTACTCACCTGAACAATGATAAATGAGCACAGGACAGAAAACACTGCACTGCCTCACACAACGGATTCCGCAGAAAACGACAAAATGCACACAGATATAACTTACACAGGCCAAGCCACACTCACTCTCACCTGTATCACTGATTACTGCAACAGGACAGAAAACTCTGCACTGATTTCCAGAGCAGATTCAAACAGGACCTCACACAAATGCACACAGATATAACTTACACAGGCCAAGCCACAACCACTCTCACCTGTATCACTGATTACTGAAACAGGACAGAAAACTCTGCACTGATTTCCAGAGCAGATTCAATGCATGATGCGGCCACCACCATGTTTCACTGTGGGAATGGCATTCTTTGGGTGATGTGATGTGTTGGATTTGCGCCAAACATAGAGTTTTCTTTGATGGATGAAAAGTTAAATTTTAGTCTCATCAGACCAGAGTACCTTCCTTAATACATTTTGGGAGTCTCCTACAGCTCCTCCAGGGTTATCTTAGGTCTATGTGATGCCTCTCTGATTAATGCCCTCCTTGCTAGGTCCGTGAGTTTTGGTGGGCGGCTGTCTCTTGACAGGTTTGCTGTGGTGCCATGTTCTTTCCATTTGGTTATGATAGATTTGATGGTGCTCCTGGGGCTCATCAAAGATTTGTTTATAACCTAACCCTGACTTGTACTTCTCAACAACATTGTCCCTTACTTGTTTTGACAGTCCCTTGGTCTTCATGGCAGTGTTTGGTTAGTGGTGCCTCTTGCTTAGGTGTTGCAGCCTCTGGGGCCTTTCAAAAAAGGTGTTTATATGTAATGACAGATCATGTGACACTTAGATTGCACACAGGTGGACATCATTTCACTAATTATGTGACTTTGCACCAAAGCTTTTTATGGCCTTCATAACAAAGGGGGCAAAGACATACACACATGACAATTTTCTGTTTTCTACTTCTAAAAATAGTTTTATGTATATATTTTTCTCATTTCACTTCACCAACTTAGACTATTGTGTTCTGATCCATCACAAAAAATTCAGATTAATAAAGCATTGAGCTTAATGCTGTAATGTAACAAAATAGGTAAAAAGTTAAAGATAATGAATACTTTTGCGAGGAACTGTAGATCATGAATCATACGCCACCTAGAATAATTAAAAATAATTAATGGAGCGATGAAATCTTCAAATATACCAAAATATCCTCTGAGAGATTTCCTAAATTCACAAATGGAATATCTTCCACAAAAAATAAGGTGAATAATTTAGGAATAGTTTCCAAAAGTATTACTTTACATAATGGGTAGTAATTAAGTTGAACAACCTTATAATCAAATTGGTAGTTTCAAGCATAGTTTAGAAATGTAAGAATGTCAAGGATAGTCCTAATACCATACTTAGGGCCTCATTCAATTGTGATTTGGCCAATTGAATAGGGGTCTAAATAAGCACAGGGCACATTTTTTTAAAGAAGTTTTTAGTTTATAAAATCCTTGCTTTTGAATAGATGCTTACTAACTAAAAACTTCTTTAAAAAAAATATGTTATGTGCTTATTTAGAGGCCTATTCAATTGGCCTGCATAGAGATAGAAGTGAGACAAGTATAGCTATTCTTGAGATGTGCAGGAGTCTATTGACATGATTGGGAAGTGCTAGAAAATCAATTTCTGTCCTCTGGAAATATGGTTCTTACAAATATAGAAATATGGTTCTTACAAATATTTTTTCCCTGTTGGTGAACTCTGATGATCACAGTGTTTTATCAGCTCTAATACAGGCTGATCTGACTGAAGTCGGAAGTCTAAAGTCTCTGTTTTTACCCCATGAGAAGGCACTGGGGTATTGTGTCTTCCTTTAAGAAAAGGTAGACAAGGGACAGTGCAGTTACACTACACATTGCATCTTTTGCTTCTAGAATTTGTAGTGAAGTTGCTTAAGTGGTACACCAGACATACATTTAAAGATTTAAAGATCAAGATACAGAGTGAAAAACAGGTATTTCAATTATACAAACAAGATGGAAAAGATATTGCTTTACGTGAGTACAAGGAAACTAATAAGGCTTTCAAAAGGGTTACAGTATAGACTGGCTAAAATAAAAAATAAAAAATTAGTTGCAAAAGAGAGTAAGACTAACCCTAAAATATTGTTTAAGCATATTAATGGGAAGAAGGCCAGGAAGGAAGCTATATGAACATTACAATGTGAGACAGGCTGTCTGACAATCAGTGACCAGGAAAAGGCAGATTAACTAAATAGGTTATTTTCTTCGGTATATACAAGTGTTAATAAAGCCCCAGGTCCTGATGGAATACATACAAGGGTACTTAGGGAACTGGGTTCTGTAATAGCCAAACCATTATATCTAATATTTCAAGATTCACTTTACACAGGGTCTCAACCAGATGACTGGGGAAAAGCAGAAGAGATACCTATATTTAAGAAGAGAGCAAAAGCAAGTCAGGGGAATTGTAGACCTTTAAGCCTAATTTCTGTAGTGGGAAAGCTTTTATAATGGTTAATAAAGGATAGTATACAAGAATATGTCTATTTAAACAAGATCATAAGTAGGAATCAACACAGAGTTATAAAGGATAGCTCATGTCAAACAAACGTAATTAGTTTCTATGAGGAGGTTAGTAGGAACTTGGATCAAGGCAACTCAGTGGATGTAGTTTTTTTAAATTTTGCAAAGGCTTTTGATACAGTGCCACATGGGAGACTATTGTGCAAACTAAGGGATAAAGGAATTGCAGTAAATATATGCACATGGATTGAGAGCTGGCTAAAAGACAGGAAGCAAAGGGTTGCTGTAAATGGAACATGCTCAGATTGGACTAATGTGGTAAGTGGGGTTTCTCAGGGCTCAGTATTAGGTCCTCTTATTATTAACATATTTATTAACGATTTAGAGGTGGGATTGGAAAGTATTGCCTCCATTTTTGCTATTGACACTAAGTTGTGCAAGGTGATTAAATCAGAAAATTATGCACTTTCCCTCCAAAGGGATTTGCATAAATTAGAGAAATGGGCAATTAAATGTCAGATAAGATTTAATACAATGCAATTTATATTCTTCATGGAGCAAAACTATGGGTTTCAGATATTGAAAGGGATGGACTGCTTGTGGACATCCACCTACTTAACAGTTCTCAATGCTCAATGCCAAGCAGCATCTGCAAAGGCAAATACAATATTAGCATGTATTAAGAAGGGTATAGAAGCCAGGGAAGAAATATTTAATTCTGCCACTATACAAGTCCCTAGTACACCCTCATTTACAATATGGAGTATAGTTTTGGGCACCATTTCATAAAAATTACATTTTAGAACTGGAAAAAGTACAGAGTAGGACAACAAAACTAATAAGGAAATGGAGTATTTTCTCTAGAAAAAGGCATCTAAGAGGGGATATGATTACCCTATATTAATACCTCCAGGGTCAGTATAAAGATTTGTCAAGGGAGCTTTTTGTGACAAGAAGACATCCTTTGAGGTTAGAAGTAAAACGATTACACCTTCAAGAAAGAAAAGGGTTCTTCACAGTAAGGGTGGTTAATCTGTGGAATTCTCTACCAAGAGTAATGGTGACAGTGGATGCAATAGATAACTTTAAAAAGGGATTGGATATATATTTTAATAAAATGGGCATTCAGGGTTATCCTGGATAATTAGAGAGGGGGTATTGAACCAGGCAGGAATCTGATCGCCAGTATCTCTGGTCAGGAAGGAATTAAATGTTTTTCCCCTTGGAGACAATTGGCAAAGTTTCACTTGTTTTTTTTTTCTTGTTGCCTTCCTCTGGATCAATTAATAATTAATCAGCATACTGCTGATCAGAGGAAATCTTAAAAGGTTGAACTTGGTGGGCTAAAAGTCTTTTTTCAACCTCAATTACTATGTAACTATGTAACATTTATTATCTGGCCCAAGGCATTTGGAAGAGAACTTTCAGTTTTGTTAGTATTCAAGAAGGAAACTGTAGTTGGTCTTTTTGACAAGGCAATATATTACATCAGGGTATAATAGTGGATATAAGCGGGTAGTTAAAACAATTTGTATCTCCACATCCCATGTGTCATGGACACCTTTTCCTGTTCCTGGATCTTAGCCCATTGAGCCCTTGTAATGGACAGACTGCTTGACTCCAGCCACTGGACTATATGCATAAACACCTCAATTGTATTGTAATCTGTTTTGTCCCATTGTTTACCAGATAAAGTTAATGAACACTATTTGAGATCTGGACCACTAGACATGGAAATAGCATTTTGTGTATTTGGAGGTTGGCCTATTGTTCACAGGTGCCAGACAGGATGCCAGGATGGCAGACTATTAGACCATGTGTGGAGTCAATCTCCTGTGTTTGTATGCCACTCCCTGTCATTGTATACACCCCCCTCTGTATCTAACCCCTATAAATATTGTTGACTTTCCAAAAATAAATCAGTTCACTTCTGAGACATATAGAAATGGTATGTTCTCATATTTGCTCCTGGTGGCTGTGATACTGAATCTATCTCCACCCTGCAAGTAACTTGTCCCGGTCACTACCACAGGAAGGTTACTGAGATTACTGGAAGTGCTGATTCCTGATGGAGAGACCCTGACTGATACAGAAGCTAGATATCAGGGTGCTGGTGCCGAGATTTCCAAGAACCCAAACGGTCCTTTTGGGTAGTTAACCTGTAGTCTATAGCAGGTGGCCAAGGGCAGTAATAGCCCCTACCCCATTTCAGGTCTTGTTAAAAAAATGACTTAAGTTAATTATATACAAAAATAGGAAACTTTATTTTTTTCCTAGTGCATAACACTAATTACTTTGCCAATTTTCAGGAGGATAAGAAAAATAATAATCAAGCTACAAACAAGAAACTGCAAGGATTGCCTTATAAATGTAATTATCAGTGGACAATATGAATCTAACCACAAATTAATTCCACTTAATGACATAAACTATTCAAGATAATCTTAATCTTAGGATAGAATGACCTCAAGCTTCAGATAGTTTTTCCGAAATATTATGATCGCTGTTAACTCACAGTGCTCAATATATTAATTGAAGCAAACACAGCAAATATTACCACAATAAACATGTATATTGAATAATCTCTCAACAGATCACATTCTGATGGTAAGTACTTTGGCATACAGTATACCGCTACAGTTTATGATGTCTGTATTAAATTCTTCAGTATAACTGAATTTATTTTTAGTTTCTTTGATTATGATCTTATTTGCCTTCATTTAATTTTAATCTCCAGTTCTGTGATTTAGTTAGCATACCACTGTATATCCATATATATACCTATATATACATATGCTAGACTCCTAAAATGTATAATCAATATGTATATTGGATATCAGCAGAGTAATATTCTTACCAGATATATTCACTACATTACATATGCATCATCCTAATTCTCTGCATTAATGTAACTAACAATGCATATTTCAAATCCTTGTAAATAGGAACTGCTATGCATGTCTAATTTACTACTTGAACTGTTTGCTTTAACTTAATGATACCTATATTTGTTTACTGATTACTTCATGCTTAGGTAAATATGAACTACAACCCAGAATTCAAATTAATTTCTCTATTTTTATTTAGCATTTTGGTAAATGTTCAGCCATAACATGCGTTTGATATAAGTACTTTAGTAAGGTCCCTACTGAATTACTAGTCCTCTAATTATTTTTAATTCTGCAATCGTGAGTCGTGGCATATTTTAAATTGGATTATGATAAGGGAATTAGCAGTTAATAGACCAGTAAGGCTTAAAGAAACATTATTGTTGTTTACTTGTTCAGTTGTGTTTGATTTTCCATGACCCTATGGACTGCAGCACATCAGTGCATCTTTTGTCTGGTTGTGCTTATCCAGAGGGTATTCTAGCCATTGCTACTGAAGTGGGTTGCCAGCTCCTTCTCCAGTTGGCTGTGATATGTACAGTATGACCTTTCTGCTATGACCTGCCTTGTGTGGCCCTACATGGTATAGCTCACAGCTTCATTGAAGTATACAAGCCAATTTACCACAACAAGGTAGCAATCCAGGATGGGAAAGAAACATTAGACATTAGTTATTTGGAAAAATACATGTTTTGATTAGGGACTTCTTTATATCTAAGCATAGTTAATGAAAGCACTTTACTCTGTATATTCCAATACAGCAATAAAGTGTGTTATCTGGAATTTATATAAAAAATTGTACACAATTTTAAAAACTGACATATCAATATCCCTTTCCAATCTAAAATTAGATAAAATGTGGCGTAAGACTATCTTTAGCGTCCAAGCCTATTATTTTCAGAAAGCATTTGAAAATAAAATAAAAATGTAAAATTACTGTCTCCCATCAAAATGTATGCATTTTCTTTTTTGCTTAGCCATAAACTAAATAAAATTCAACACTTTGCATCTCTCCGGGAGAATATTTCAGTCAGACAAACATGGAACAATGAATGGTTTCAGATCAGGAAAGGAGTGTGACAAGGTTGTGTATCACTTTATTTATTCAACTCATTGTAGGAATTCATAATTCATAAGATCAGGCTAGACAAATTCAAAGTCAGTATTAATATTGCTGGGATTAATATCAATAACCTCAAGTACGTGGATGATACTACTCTGATGGCTGAAAGTGAGGAGGCACTAAAGGACCTAATAATGAGAGTGAAAAAAGAGAGTGCAAATGCTTGCCTGCTGCTCAACATTACAAAGATAAAGGTCATGGCAAACAGCAAGATGAAGATGAAGTTCAATGCAAATAGATGAAGTGGAGGCAGTAACAGGTTGTTTTTTCCTGGGCTCCAAGATCTCTTCAAATGATGACTGCAGCTATGGCAGTTATTACACTATCAGCAAAGGTCAGCATGGTTAGAACAAGGGTATTCTCCCTAGTAACATAAAGGTGTGAGCTTTGGGCCATACAGAAGGCTGAGCAGTGGCGGGATGGATAGATTAGGTAATTAAAGCAATGAACATGAGCTTGATGGAGCTCAGAAGAGCAGTGGATAATATATGTGAATGGTGTCCTAAATACCATAGGCATGGTGTCACTGAGAGTCAGACACGACTGAACTAAAACAACTCTGTTGAATAGTGATTACTCTAGCATACTAACAACATCCTATGTAGAACTAACAATCTGATTTAATAATTTCCCATTTTGTGCAACCTTACAATAAATGATCCATAACTATGACAATAATGACAACCAAAACATGGGTGATTATAACCTCTGCAATGCTTACAAGTTTTGCTTTACATAAGCCCATGGAATTAGTAGCTAAATGCAAATTTCTGAAATTCTTTACCTGATCATTAACTGCAATAATGATGTAAAATAATGTAATGGAAATCACAGTCAAAAATCTACATACACTGAAACAAACATATTTTACACTAACTAGTAAAAAGTGAAATCTAAAAGGGTGAAATTTATAATAGTCTAGCAAGTCATAAACCTTAAAGAAACTTACATCCTTCCTGGTGAAGAAATTGAGAAAATATTTCATATAATGTCAGAACTACTATCAGTTTTTGTCCAATGGTACTTTAACAACTACATAATCCTCAGTACACATAAGGAAAATGTGGATCTTTCCTTTATTCCGTTCCCATCAGGAGTGGTGTGAAGTGAATACTAGTTGGCTCAGCACCAAGACTTTGAACAATTTGATGTTAGCGTTAGGGTTAGGATTAGAATTGGGTTTAGGGCTAGATTTAAGGTTAGGGGTTAGGGTTAGGGGAGTGGCAGATTATAAGCTAATACATAGAAAAGTAGTGGCGCTCTGTGTGCCTCACTATTTTACTGTGCAAAGTGTATTATCTGCCACTACTCCAACCCTGAATCCTAACCTCTAACGCCTAAAACTAGCCCTCACCCTAATAGTAAATTTAACAAAGTTTTGCCACTGCTCCACCTAGTGTCTGCTATAGGCCATGGCTGGCAGGGATGAAACTGGAAATGTCTGAAAATGTTTATAGAGATAAATGTCTGTATGAGAAACATTTACCCTTTTTGCCTTTTATGGCCCTATCGTAATAGATGCCCCACCTGTAAAAATAAAAAAGTTTCATGGATGCAAAAATCCATGGATCAGCACTCAATGACCCCACATCTGAACTTTTGATATTCCATACTGCTGACAGGGGCACTGAGTGGATTAGGAAGCAGCTCTCTGCTAATCTGCCTGACCAGCCAGCATCCACCCTCCATGCATCACACAAATGCTCCTGTATCACTCCCTGCCATCCTAGCTTCACTTGTCTCTCTTCCAGAGCTGCTTAAAGTGCTCTCAGAAGCTCCAGGAGGACTGCACTCTTCTCTAAACGCTAGACAGGAAATTATGTAACCCAAGATGGCTACCCCATAGAATTACAAATAAGACCTACTATTGTTCAGAAGGCTTTACAGCCAGGATATCACTAGAGCTAATGTAAGTGGCCTTTCCTATTCAGATATGGGTGGGCAAGTTCATAGATATAGGTGGGCTTTATTAAGGGGATCTAGTATTGCTATAGGGGTTAAACTGCATATGCCCTTTCCCAATAAATCTTCTGCTTTAAGCCTTGATGTTAACCCTGATCTTCCCTTATCTACACATCAGTTTTTCATTAACCCTTAGACAGGTTTTTTACTAATAGGGGTCCTATCTCTGTGGCTTCTTCCACACCTTTCATTAACCACAATACGCAGCAGGAGATAATTAGAACTATATAGCAGGGCTCTGATAGATCTAGTCTTTTCAGTCTCTGTTGTTCACCTGCTGCCGCAGTAGACGCCACCATTACGCCATATCTATATCTATCTACCTATCCAGATAGGAGGTCTCCAGATTGAGACATAGGATTTGTCTTAGGTGTTGCCATCCTTGTTGCCATTATTGTGTTTAGAGTTTTCTATTTCTCTACATATTTATTTGGTACTTGATTTATAGCCCATAGCTTACGGCATTTTTTGCTGGTTTTAAATTGTGTAAATAAATACATTTCCTTTTTTTTTGCATATAATGCATGATAAAGGTACCATGAGGCAGCAGAAGAAATTGGGGCTGTTCCTTTGCTGTCCACCTTTGCTGCCAGTCATGCTGAGGATAATCCAGCGGCTTCATCTTTAGCATCCAACAAACTTCGGCACACCCATCTACAGATGCACATCAATGTTGTCTTCTGGTGTGGGTGAGTCTGCTCGGGTTATTGGGACAGGGATATCTGATTTATTAGTGGGTGGGTTAGGAGCTCAGATATATAAGGCTACCATAGCACTTCAGTTATGCCAAATTCAGTGATCAGCCAAATCCAGGTAGGGCCTTTGTCCCACCAATTGTTGATGCCACCCTTTTGCCTCAGTCATAGCATAGTCAAGCCCTGTTTCAAATATGTCTGCTTCAACTAATACCCAATTTCCTAAGATAGCTGAACCACCTCATAGCATAGCTATAAAAGTATTAGACTAAGTTCATGAGACCTGATATCACTGTACACATAGGAGGCTAAGTAGCATATTTCAAACTAGGTGAATCAAAGGATTTGTGTTATGGATTTCCTCTAAATTTTAACCCTGCTGTCAGCATCACATTACTCTGAGATCAAAGAAGATCATACAGTAAGTTATATCAAAAAGGCAATACAGTACTATAAGATCCCAAAAACCTTTTAGATCTGGCTTGAGGCATTTTTCTTTATGGCTAGAGTAATTGAAAAAAATAAAGTCCTGAACAGTGCTCTGGCCTTTTTACTATTATTATTATTATTATAATAATTATTATTTTAATTATGTTTCTAGGATTGTTGATAAAGATGTAGATACCTGGATAGAAATAAAGATGCCCATGAAATCTTCTGCACAGTCCATTCAGAAAGCCGCTAAAAAAATAATTGTGGGGTAAAAATTGCATATTTAAATGTGTGTTCGTTTTGCTCCATCCCCCATCCTGTCTAAAAATGTAGAGCATTTTTGAAGTAGGATTCCATATCCCAGTGCCCTGTATTTTTTCCTTGTGATGTTTCCTGGAATATGTGAATCTATTTGGTTGCATCCGGATGTTGTTTTCAAATATTGTCTAAGGAAGTACAGGGAGTGCAGAATTATTAGGCAAATGAGTATTTTGACCACATCATCCTCTTTATGCATGTTGTCTTACTCCAAGCTGTATAGGCTCGAAAGCCTACTACCAATTAAGCATATTAGGTGATGTGCATCTCTGTAATGAGAAGGGGTGTGGTCTAATGACATCAACACCCTATATCAGGTGTGCATAATTATTAGGCAACTTCCTTTCCTTTGGCAAAATGGGTCAAAAGAAGGACTTGACAGGCTCAGAAAAGTCAAAAATAGTGAGATATCTTGCAGAGGGATGCAGCACTCTTAAAATTGCAAAGCTTCTGAAGCGTGATCATCAAACAATCAAGCGTTTCATTCAAAATAGTCAACAGGGTCGCAAGAAGCGTGTTGAAAAATCAAGGCGCAAAATAACTGCCCATGAACTGAGAAAAGTCAAGCGTGCAGCTGCCACGATGCCACTTGCCACCAGTTTGGCCATATTTCAGAGCTGCAACATCACTGGAGTGCCCAAAAGCACAAGGTGTGCAATACTCAGAGACATGGCCAAGGTAAGAAATGCTGAAAGACGACCACCACTGAACAAGACAAACAAGCTGAAACGTCAAGACTGGGCCAAGAAATATCTCAAGACTGATTTTTCTAAGGTTTTAGGGACTGATGAAATGAGAGTGAGTCTTGATGGGCCAGATGGATGGGCCCGTGGCTGGATTGGTAAAGGGCAGAGAGCTCCAGTCCGACTCAGAAGCCAGCAAGGTGGAGGTGGAGTACTGGTTTGGGCTGGTATCATCAAAGATGAGCTTGTGGGGCCTTTTCGGGTTGAGGATGGAGTCAAGCTCAACTCCTAGTCCTACTGCCAGTTCCTGGAAGACACCTTCTTCAAGCAGTGGTACAGGAAGAAGTCTGCATCCTTCAAGAAAAACATGATTTTCATGCAGGACAATGCTCCATCACACGCGTCCAAGTACTCCACAGCGTGGCTGGCAAGAAAGGGTATAAAAGAAGAAAATCTAATGACATGGCCTCCTTGTTCACCTGATCTGAACACCATTGAGAACCTGTGGTCCATCATTAAATGTGAGATTTACAAGGAGGGAAAACAGTACACCTCTCTGAACAGTGTCTGGGAGGCTGTGGTTGCTGCTGCACGCAATGTTGATGGTGAACAGATCAAAACACTGACAGAATCCATGGATGGCAGGCTTTTGAGTGTTCTTGCAAAGAAAGGTGGCTATATTGGTCACTGATTTGTTTTTGTTTTGTTTTTGAATGTCAGAAATGTATATTTGTGAATGTTGAGATGTTATATTGGTTTCACTGGTAAAAATAAATAATTGAAATGGGTATATATTTGTTTTTTGTTAAGTTGCCTAATAATTATGCACAGTAATAGTCACCTGCACACACAGATATCCCCCTAAAATAGCTAAAACTAAAAACAAACTAAAAACTACTTCCAAAAATATTCAGCTTTGATATTAATGAGTTTTTTGGGTTCATTGAGAACATGGTTGTTGTTCAATAATACAATTATTTCCTCAAAAATACAACTTGCCTAATAATTCTGCACTCCCTGTATATTTGGGCCGCATTTTCTTCTCCCCTCTTCTCTAATCTAGTTGTTTGCCCTTTGGCAATTTTTCCTTATTCATCACTTATTTTCCCAAAAGATTCCTTGGTTAATGACACAAAAGACAAAATTTTAGAGCTGTTTCTTTTGATCAAGGCTTCAATCTCGTTCAGTGGGCAGGCAGTGGGGCCTTCTGCTATGGAGGATATCCAATCTGCCTTACAATTGCTTCCTATCCATAGAGCTAGCCAGTACCTCTTGGTTGTTCTTTGCATGGGTAATTTTACATAAATTTGTCCCTCCCTATGGATTGTTTTATTTCATGCTCATACTTCAAAACGTTTAACACCTTTAAGAATGGATAGTTTCTAAACTTCCATAGACAATATTTGAAACAACATTCAGACGCAACCAAATAGATTAACAAGTTTCAGGGAACATCGCAAGGAAAAAACACAGGGTGCTGGGATATGGAATTCTACTTCAAGAATACTCTACATGTTTAGACAGGATGGGGGCAGAGCAAAAGGAACACACATTTAAATCTGCAATTCTTACCACACAATTTTTTTGGGATATGGTTCATTATCTCCTCTGTTTGTTCAGTGCTACAGCAGGCTTTCTGTGTCATTCCTGGGCCATTAGAAGTGGCTAATGTTAAATCAGAAGGTCCGTGTTCTTGTCTGCAGTTCCTTTAAATCACCATCGACTCCCAGCGCATGGAATGTAGACTGTTAGGGCCTCATTCAATTATCGGCCGTTTTAATTTTAGGTCTCTGCCTGTGCTGTTCTCCAAAGTTTGAAGGCCAAAGAGATTGGAGTGGGTTGTCAGTTCCTCCTCTAGTGGATTGGGATTTGTCTGATCTCTCTGCTATGACCTGCCCACCTACAGTAGCTCACAGCTTCATTCAGGTACACAAGCTGCTTCACCACCACCACCACTTAGCAAGCCTCACCCATGTAAATTGATAAATAGCAGAACAGTTTGGAAGTTCACCAAATGGGAATAACTAGACACCTGGCACATGGCTCCCACCAGGATGGGCGTAGCAGAGATTATGCCTGATGGCGGTGAGTTTGCTGTCGATCCCGGAGCTTGCGGCCCTTCCTGATGGGTCAGAGTAGATATGTGTGGTGTATGTCCCCCTGGTCCCCTTCAGCATTGCTAAGTGGTGTGAAGGGGCTTGTGTACCTGAATGAAGCTGGGAGCTATAACATGTAGGTGGGCAGGTCATAGCAGAGAGATCAGACAAATCCCAATCCACTAGAGGAGGAACTGACAACCCACTCCAATCTCTTTGGCCTTCAAACTTTGGAGAACAGCACAGGCAGAGACCTAGCTGAATGTGCTGCAGTCCATAGGGTCACG
This sequence comes from Discoglossus pictus, assembly GCA_027410445.1. Lineage (NCBI taxonomy): Eukaryota > Metazoa > Chordata > Amphibia > Anura > Alytidae > Discoglossus > Discoglossus pictus. The sequence goes on along the minus strand of CM050164.1, from coordinate 347,504,572 downwards.
GAGAGTCGGACACAACTGAAGAACTTAACCACGTATAATGAAATATTTCCCTGGTACTTGATATATGCCAAGTGGCGGTCTGATTTGGCCACTATTTGTATTCTCTAATGTAGATGTGATGAGCTAGATGTATATGCAATTAGATAGAGATTTAAGGGATCCCAATAGAGCTCATGTGCGTGGCAAAGGGTTCATATGACCTGACTCATGTTTTACTCTTGCTATTGAATTGGGTAGTGTGGCTTTAATCATATTATGCATGTTGCAGCATGGTTTGTCAGATTGGCATGTGCACGACCATTACAACATATGATAACCAAAGGATATTTAGCCAATGCATGTTCATTAATGGGCAGCTAACTGTATTCACACATATGCTAACTGATGTGTGTGAAGGAGTTTGTGTACTTCAATGAAGCTGTGAGCTAGCCTACATCGGGCCAGTGTAGGGGGGTACGTCTTATCAGAGAGGTCAGACTAATCCCAATTAACTAGAGAAGGAACTGGAAAAGCACTCCAGTTTCACCTGTCCTATTCATTGTAGGCCCTCAGGGGAATGTTCCTACTCCACAGTATCGCTAATCAGACTTGTCATGGGTATTAACCCTATATTAGTAGTAGATATGATATTTGTGATCAGATGATATCTCAAGCTATTCTGACTCCTCAACAGTTTTACATGTATTGATCTATTGCATGATAACTATGGCTCATCAGTTTACATTTCTAGGAATGTGACACTAATGTAATGCATGTGGATTTCACAGAACCAAACATATTCATAACACATGGACGCAGTCAGAAAGGTCTAACAAAGCTTTATTTTTTTCACAGACCACAATCAGCAGTGGTCAAGATTGTGCATTCACATAACAGTATAACAAAGCTTTATTTGATAGACAGACCACAATCAGCAGTGGTCAAGATTGTGCATTCACATAACAGTATAACAAAGCTTTATTTGCTAGACAGACCACAATCAGCAGTGGTCAAGATTGTGCATTCACATAACAGTATAACAAAGCTTTATTTGATATACAGACCACAATCAGCAGTGGTCAAGATGCATTAATATCATGGGTGTGGTGTGGGCGGGTCCTTGAAGAGCAAGAGGCTGGAAAAAAGGGGAAACCTACAGGGGTCAATCTAATAGTCTAGAATAAGCATGATGCATAGCACCTACCAGGGTCACATGCTGCAACCGGAACCAGAAATCTCTCTATTTAACTGAAGAAACCATTTATGTGCATAGCACTTACAACTTGTAACTAGATCTGATAAATTAAACAGATGATTCAACCTTTGGACTGTGTAATCCAATCCAGTTTCACATATACAGTGTGTTGAACAAACAAAAATCTGAAAGAAGTGTTCAAATCAAAAAATGCGGAGGAGGATCCAAAACAATTTAGAATCACGATGTCTGTACAGTACAGTTTTTCAATACTGTACCAATATACCAACTCACCTGATTCCCATCTGCAAGCATTACTAACCATTAGCTAGGTCTGTGGATAATCAGAAATATGGGCAAATAGCCATTATTATGGAGAGGACACAAAGGTCAGCAGCCAGATTCACTGTTTCTTACATCAGACCCAAAGATCTGTTCTCAGACTGCTATTGAGGTCAGGATCACATGCGTCACTAGTGCATATATTAATGCTGGCTGTTATTAACATGCCATTGTGAGACTTTGCAAGTCCACCGCCATAGCGGTATTAGTCTACATTTAAGCTACCAACAATCATGTCGGAGATATCTGGCTATATGATAGCTGTAAAATTGTGGGAGCTACATGTTAAGGGGGCTGCCATTGAAGGCATGTCTACCTGAGAGGCACTGGGAAAACCCTCGACCTCATAATTCCTCCACAATGCTTGCAGATGTAGGAGATGCCTTCATGGACCTAAAATAAAAAAAAATAAAAAGACAAAACCTAACAAATAAGGCCTGAAAACATCATAGGGCCTGCAGCATATCTTCTCAACAGCACTCCTTAGTGACAATGTATTGGTCACACTACTAATTAACAGCCTCATTAAATTGCTATGTAACAAATTGAATAGGGCTCTATATAAGCACACAGCATCTTTTTGAAAGCACGTTTTTAGTTAGGGAACTTCTATGCAAAAGCCAGGTCTTCACTAACTAAAAACTTCTGTAAAACAAATATCCTATGTGCTTATATAGAGCCCTATTCAATTGCCCAAATCACATTTTAATGAGGCCCTTTGTGTTCTGTTTAACCTGTGACCAATTGATGGTCACTGAGGAGTGCTGTTGAGAAGGCTAAAACATGTCTGCAGACCCTATGGGCGTCATTCAATTGCGATATGGCCAGTTGAAAAGGGCTCTATATAAGCACAGAGCATATATTTAGTTACAGACGTTTGTAGTTAGTGAAGACCTTGCTTTTGGAGAGAAGTTCACTAACTACAAACATCTGTAGAAAATATGCTCTGTGCTCAAATTGATCCCTTAGCAATCGGCCACATTGCAATTGAATGAGGCCCTATGTCCTCCTCCGCTTGGGCCCAGGACCCACATCACCTGTGCCCATCCTCCGTCTCCCCTCTGGTGGTGATGGTGGGGGGGCGGGCGGTGCCAGGCAGCGGTGGTCTGGGCGGTGGCGGACACATGGGAGGAGAGGAGGGGCCAGGCTGCTCTTGGCTGGGGGATTGGGAGATCCCCGTTGATGCTGGGCTGGGGACCATCGCCTGTCTGAGCAGCCTGACCTGAAGGTGTTCGATGGTCATGTGGTGCCTCCTCACCTCCCTGGACAGCCTGGCCAGGCTGTGGGTCATCTGTGACCTGAGGGCAGAGATGCTGGCATCCATCCGGAGCTGGTTGGCCTCGATCCTCTGGCTGCTGGGTGGGCGTGGTGAGGTGATGTGGGGAGGTCCACAGCTGGAGCCTGTGGTGAGAATGTGGCCGGTGGTGACCAGGCCAGCACACTTTGTGGGGAAGGAGGTGCTGTCCCTTGGGCGGATGAGGGCCCCAGAGCAAGCCTTTCGAGGATGGGCATAGGCCCAGGGCTTGTGGCAGGTGACCCCGCAAGGTCAATGACCAGCCCATCCTCTGACCCAGAGCCCTCTGATCTTCTTTCCTCCTCCCCCTGTGCTGGAGGATCCTGGTACGAGGCTGATGGCCCCGCCTCCTCTCTCTGGTCACAGGACCCAGAGCTCCTCCTGGATGCTGAGAGATAGAGAAGAAAGGTACATGTCATTAGTATGTTGATTAGCGCATTGATGTGTTCATTTCTAACATCTAGCCTTGAATATGGATGATTCTCTGATTAGCTATCTTATACTAGCTGTTATCTATTCTTAGGTTTCTGTTCTGGATGGTTCTCGGCTCACAACTCTATCTGTATTACGGCTGCTTTCTGTAACTGCATAGGCTGAACGGGCACACCAATACATGGACTCTCTATTACAGGGGTGTCCAAACTCTTTCCGGGCTTTGAAGATATCCTTTATGTGCACAGGTGAGTCAATCAGGATGACTGAAGAAGCGATTGACTCACCTGTGCGCAGCAGGGTTATCAAATCCAGCCATGTGTGTGGCCCACCAGGACCGAGTTTGGACACACCTGTTCTATTGCTTGATTACTGTTGTGGTGACCAGGAATGACAGTGATTTGTCAGCTTCATGAATTTAATGATGCATCCATCTATCCCTTGTTATTTCATGGAGCTGACATGTCAGTGTCATGTCCATGTGTAGTGTGTGTGATGCACATGTGGTGTCATGTTGCTGTATGTCATATTCACCTGCCATGGAGGCTGGGTCCTGCTGCTCCACCGGGCCTGATGCTCCAGCTGCGTCGGAGGGTGCAAGCATGGCCCTTGCAATACCTTCATGGGCAAGGTACTTGACCCTCCGCCACTCAGCCTCCTGCGCCATCTTCTTCCTCACCGCGGCCCTGATGTCGTCGAACCGATGCTTTATGGACCGCAGACTCCGTCCACGGCCCGCCACACCGTTCACCAGATCCACCACCTGCTGCCAAGCATTAGCACGCGGCCCAGCCTTTACTTCCCTACCCCCCGAGGTGATGACGGGGCGGGCACGGATGGCCTGCAGGAGGACCCTGTTCTCCTCCCGGCTATAATTGTGGGCCCTGGACCTGCCGCCAGCCTCTTGCTCTTCAGACTGGGGATGAGGACCCTCTCCACTCTCCTCCTCCCTCCTCCTCCTCCTTCCTCCTCCTACTCTCCTCTCCTCCCTCCTTCCTCTACTCTCCTCCCTCCTTCCTCTCCTCTCCTCTCCTCCCTCCCTCCTCCTCTCCTCTCCTCCCTCCTTCCTCTACTCTCCTCACTTCTCCCTCCTCCTCTCCTCTCCTCCCTCCTTCCTCTACTCTCCTCCCTCCTTCCTCTACTCTCCTCACTTCTCCCTCCTCCTCTCCTCTCCTCCCTCCTTCCTCTCCTCTCCTCACTCCTTCCTCCTTCCCTCCTCTCCTCCCTCCTTCTCCTCTCCTCCCTCCTTCTCCTCCTCTCCTCCCTCCTCCTCTCCTCCCTCCTTCCTCCTCCTTCCTCCTCTCCTCCCTCCTCCTCCTCTCCTCCCTCCTCTCCTCCCTCCTCTCCCCCCTCCTCCTCCTCTCCTCCCTCCTCCTCCTCTCCTCCCTCCTCCTCCTCCTCTCCTCCCTTCGCTTCCTCTTCTACCTCCTCCTCCTCCACTACCTCCTCCTCCACTACCTACCCCTCCTCAACTATTACCTCCTCCTCACTCCTCCCCTCCTCTTCCCCACCTACACGCCCCGGGACTCCCTGCCACTCCTCCACCCTCTGCTCCTCTCCCTCCATCACCACCTGAAAAGAAAAGAAGGAGAAATAAAGAAATGTTTTAGTGGGTTTGCCTGCTCCACGCTCGTCCCTCATTCTGATCGCCTCTAACACTATTTCTGCTTGGATATCAATGTTGTAACTAACTGCAGTAATAAACCTTAAGTGGACAGAGCCGGTGACAGCAGTGGGAGGGGTGTACAGCACCTCTCACTCTGGACCTGAGAGGCGCCGATGAAACACGCTAGATCAATACTTTCATAAACAATGTGGAAGGGTCAGTTACAGTTTGCATATATACAAGGCATGCGGCTATTTTCTGTGTGCTTCTATCATGTGTGGGGAGTGGCCCATGTCTGAGGCCACTAATATCCTATCTGCATTATACTCTTGGCGTGGTACCTATCCCGAAGCCATCCTCTGTACCAGAGGTAGTAGGAACTACATGGTCCTGCTGTTCTAGGGTGAAAAAAAGTTCTTGTCAACCCCATTGAAGAAGCAGTTTGGAACACCTATTTGTATTGCAAATATGTGTAGAAATCTCACTCAAACTCAATCTACAACTCAATCAAACTCAAACTCAAAATCAAACTCAATCAAACTCAAACTCAAAATCAAACTCAAACTCAAAATCAATCAAACTCAAAATCAAACTCAATCAAACTCAAACTCAATCAAAATAAAACTCAAACACAAAATCAAACTCAATCAAACTCAAAATCAAACTCAATCAATATCACAATCAAACTCAAAATCAAACTCAATCAAACTCAAACTCAATCAAACTCAAACTCAAAATCAAACTCAATCAAAATCAAAATCAAACTCAAAATCAAACTCAATCAAACTCAAACTCAAGCAAACTCAAAATCAATCAAAATCAAACTCAAACTCAAAATCAAACTCAATCAAAAGCAAACTCAAACTCAAAATCAATCAAAATCAAACTCAATCAAAATCAAACTCAAACTCAAAATCAAACTCAATCAAAATCAAACTCAAAATCAAACTCAATCAAACTCAAACTTAAAATCAAACTCAATCCAAATCAAACTCAAGATCAAATATGTTAATAAAATAGATTTTTTTATTCTCATGTACATCCTCAATATGGCGGCCAAATTAACCCTTTAGCACTCAGAAAGGCTAGAATGTGTCCCCTAAACATATCAACATTATCTGATTTACATCTCTTTTATCACATCTACATTTTTGTAACACAAATATTGTATATATTTCCACACCACATTACATAGATCATGGAGCATGGGCCCAAATTCAAATGTGGGCCAGAATATTAGGGGTTACTAATTAAAATGGCTCAACAAATCCATAATCAGGGAACTTCATAACATGATGTAGCTTAGATACACCAGTGAGCTTTTCCATTAGTGAAATCCACCCGGATAATCACATCTGGGGTAATTAGCAAGCTATATAACCACATCATCATCCATGAATTAGCAAGTCTGAACCATCATGGATAGCAGCAACCTGAGTGCAGCGTATAGGTATGTGAGGAGAGCGCAGTGTCGTAGGAATAGATATTTGTTTTGAATGTTGCAGAGTGGAAACCGGACTGTCAGGATTGCGACAGTGGAGTGGCTGAGGCGTGACAGAGAGGGGCGGCTGGGAGTGAATGTGGGTGAGCGTGCTGATGCAATCCATGGTGGTCCGGAACCAAGCCAGGCAAGTGGCTCATCACAGGATATGCCTAGGGTCATGGTGGGGGGTCAGTTAGGGTAGAGAGCTCCAGTGGCATAGGGACAGGGGGATATGAGGGCACCTGCAGACAGGGAGGAGGACCTTGATGTGGGTGATCAGCTGATGGGGGGGCCAGATGAGAGACCCCTAGAGGGTGTGGCACATGAAGTGGGGGCTCCTGCACAGCCAGACCCACAGGGGGGTGAGCAGGCCCAGGAGCCTGCCAGGAGGATTCGTGCACCCAGGGTGTACAGGGAGAGAGTCACATTAGAGGGGTTAACTGATGTGGAAGTGTATGAGCGTTTTAGGCTAACACGTGCCAGCCTGGAGGAGCTCTATGCGGTCCTGAGGGATGACATGGAGCCTTCCTCACGGACCAATAGAGCCATACCAGGCATGACACGGATGTTAGCCGCCATACACATCCTATCATCTGGTAGTTTTCAGAACACTGCTAGCATAGTAGGAGGAATGTCTCAAGCAAGCCTTTCAAGGTGCCTGAGCACATTCCTCCATGCTATCGTTCCGAAAACTGCCAGATACATCAGTTTTCCCCACACTAGGGAAGAGATCTTGAAGGTGAAAGAAGATTTCTTTCGAATGGGAGGTATCCCCAATGTGCTCGGTGCTATAGATTGTACACATGTAGCATTGATACCTCCTAAAGAGCAAGAAGCGCTTTTCCGAAATCGCAAACACTATCATTCCATCAATGTACAGGCTGTTTGTGATGCAGACATGCGCATACAAAATGTGGGTGCAGGCTTCCCGGGAAGTACTCCTGATGCCCATATCCTGCGTCAGTCATCCACCCATCTTTATTTTGAGTCTGGAGAAGCTCCACCTGGGTGGCTACTGGGTGAGTACCCATAAAGGATCCCCTAAAATATACATCATGTTCCACTGTAATGCTATTCCATTGTTGTGTGAAAAATGCGCAACGACGCATGCGCCGACAGACAAAATAGAGTCCCTCAATAGCGTGCACAACATCTGCGCGCAGGAATTGAGATAAGGATTTAAGGGTGGAATTAGGGGTTTTAGGCTTAGGGGTCTTTGGGCTAAGGCTTTGGATTATGAGTGTAAGTGTTAGGCATGGGGTCTCAGTGGTTTGCGTTAGAGGGTTTTGGCCCATTAGTCAATAGATTCTACAACTTGCGCTCTTTTCTGGACGCACATTTTGTCACGCAATTTCCAACAGTGCGCTACTGTCGCCGGCTTCTGGCAGCGCCGTATTGTCCGCGCTCATTTGACCGTGCTCCTTAAAGAAGGTGTGCCGACTGAGCCATTGCATCGTAGCTTGTTGCTGTGCCTAACCCGATGTGACGTGGTCATAGGAGTATGAAGTTCCAAGCCAGAGATCCCTAAACTAACGTCACATTAATCATTGCGTATATTTACAGATGCTTTAACGAGCAGCACAAACTCCCATTCATATCTACATCTCCCATTTTTGTTTCCTTCAGGTGATGCAGGATATAGGTGTTTGCCCTGGTTGTTGACCCCTGTGAACAATCCACGCACAGAGGGGGAGGAGAGGTACAATGCGGCCCATGCCATAACCCGGAATGTAATAGAGCGCACCTTTGGACTCCTGAAGATGCGCTTCAGATGTTTACATTCCACTGGCAGGGCGCTACAGTATACACCAGGGAAGGTTTGTCACATCATCATGGGCTGCTGTATTCTGCACAATATAGCAGTACAGGCAAACTGTCTGGGGAACATTGATGATGCTCCGCTTGAACCGTCAGAGCGTCCATTACCTCCCGATGGTGGGGATAATGTTCAGGGGTCACAACTACGTGCCCACGTCATTCGTGAGTACTTCCCATGTAAGTCTGAAACTAATTACAACCAACTATAATGTACATGGCTTATGGTTACTAATACATCTCTTTTCTCCTTCCCCATTGTCTTCTAGAATATCCAACAGTCCACAGTAGAGGATAGCTTTGTGATGTAACATATGTCTTGTGACGCATTCTTCATACTGGATCAAATACAGCCTGCTCTGATATCCGTTAATGGTAAGTATGCGCACATTCCCATACACATCATATATATTGATATCTGCCAACCTCAAGAAGCTAAGCTAAATGGATGGTCTGATGTATTCCACAATGTCAATGGATATAGGCCTCACAATCGTATTTGAAAAAATCTGCCCAGAACAGTAATGTTCACATTGTCTGATCATGCTATTCCACATCCCATGGAGGTCAATGCAATTCCTAGCAATTTGGATATATGAACATACCAGCATACTGTAAACCATAATAAATGCACCTCATGTTATGCAAAGAGGGGATGTCCCCTGTTCTTTGTCAGCGAATGCTGGTAAAAGCATTCTCAGTCAGATAACATGTTAACTATGAATCATTGTGCAATATATCATATGGATTGTGTGACTCATCTCATCATATTGCCATTACAGAACTGTTGCCGTGTGTCAACACATTGTTTACCCACACAGACATGGGAAACGACCTTGCGAGCAACAGAACATCAGCTACATCAATGGCGTCTAAATTGTAAGTGAGTATTTGCGGGAAACATGTGCATGTATGCATGAGAGGAAATGACTAATAACTCCATTAATGTAGGCCTAACTTTCTTTTTCCCCAAGACATCCCCTATGTATTGCTGAAGCGGTCCGAAATGTTTATCGGACCATGCAGACGTGTCCTGGGGGAACAGATCTCTTCGTTGAATACTCCACTTGATCTATCCAAGGTAGAGAACCACATGTGGATGTCCGAACATGTATCAATGTGTGATAGTTGTGATCTTCCCTTTCTACTACAGGATGCACTGGTCTCTCTCTCTCTCTCTCTCCCCTCATCCCACCCACCCCTGTTTACCCTTAATTTATTGAGTCACACAAGTCTTCTGCTAACTATCCCAATTAACCCTTTCCACTATGTTTTCTCTTGTCTTCTTCCTCACATCCCCTGCCTTTTCCTCAGACTCTTCTTTACTTCTCCCCTTTTTGTCTGCATCATTTTCATTTCAACTCTCATGCCCACCTCTCTCCTTTTATTCGCCCATCAGCTAATCTTACTCAAGCTGTGGTTAAACTATGTGTCTCCTGACTGTCCCATCTGCAGATTACATTATCTGTCCACATGGGGCAGATACCTTATTACATAATAGTGCATCGCACTTTACATCTGATCCCTTTCCTCTCCGACTAATGCATATCTTTTTACTTGACACAACCTCCTTCCTATGTATCTCTGACTTACTTATTAACCTTGCTATTCCTTATCTACTCTTCCCCATGTCCATTACCTTTAACTTGGAAGTGGTGATTTTCGAATCTTGTGTGGGCCTTTGGGAACAAATCATTTATCAACAGACTTTACGCTCCAAACAGGGCCCTCCATTTTCTTACGTTGTTAATATTACATACTGTATATTTCCGGGTTCTTCTCCCCTGTACAGCGTTACGGAATATGTTTGCACAATACAAATAAATGAGAATTAGACTAATCCTAATATTCCCACATCAGGACAAATTAGTCTGGGCCATCATTATCATCGGACAGATGGTTAGCTTGTACGAGATCACAATGCCTAACATGTGTGCCGACATACCTACATCTGTTGGTGGCTGCTCATATGGCATATGTAAGGTTTCCACTAATATATTATTTGTGTGTTTGTATCCCAGATCCCGGTCAGAACAAGGCATGACGATAAACATCCTGACATTCCGTGGCCATGTCAATGTCCTCATGTATGTGCATGTGTCCGTTTCATTGCTTTGTTGGATCCAGTTTGATATCTGATGACCTTGACTGAATAGCCGATATGTGTCACAAGACAATTTCAATATACAATGCAGATGTGATGTGACATCTGTCAGCTGATGTTCCTGGTATATCCACAGCATGTGTATGCTCATATAGTCTATCTCGATTCATAGGTACCTATTGGTTTAGACATTCTATCCTCTCCTCTACTTGGACTGTTGTGAAGCCTGCAGCACCAACCCTTCAAGATCTTTTCTTCAGTGCTGATGTGACCCTCCCTGTGCATATGGGGAAGAGTAAATCCAGGCTTGGGACTTAACAGTTAAGGAGGTTACGTTAATCTTCAGTTATGCATATTCAACAACAGTGAGTATAGATGCTCAATCAGAGAACAAACTATCACTGATATTGCCTGGTTTGTTGTGAGTTCTCTGCAATAAGTAACATCTGACTGATATGGTCCTGGTCAGGTCACCATCTTTTTGACCAAGGTTATCTATGTGCTGCTTATTGTTGCGTGAGAACTGACGTTATGGGCTCATAGCATTCACTGATTGAGCACTTATACTTCTGATGTGGCATCAGAGTGTCCGTTTAACACACAAGCATACATTTTGCTCTCCCCATATGTACATCACCGTATTCTGGATTATTATGGTGTTTCCTTATTGACTGTTATATATATGTCGGAACAATAATGAGATCTATTATATTGCCTAATGTTGGTTGATACACTGTACATCCCCTGATCATCTATATCAATGTAATTTTCCCTGCCTGCATTCTGCTCTCATATCCCTATTTCCCTGTGTTACTTGGATTTTGTATCCTACCCCCCTCCACCATGATCCTTTGCATACCTGTGATGATTAGTCAACCTGTGGCTTTGTGTTAATTTCTGTAAATATTAAATATGATTTATCCGAGATGTTGTTTGTGTCTGCCTCGTCAATGTTGATACCATAGCATTTCCGGAACATCAATAAAAGGACCTTCAGACTCCACATCTGTGCTCTGCACCATCAGTTAGGGGTGTCAATAGAATTCTCACAGTGTGTTTGCATTACTGATTTCAACCATGAGGCAAGGTTGGTATTAACAATCTATATGACGCAGAAACAGACAAATGAGACAGGTGTCCGTAAGTGGCTCACATCCTAATAGTGAACATACAGGGCCTCATTCAATTGCGATTTTGCCAATTGAATGGGGCTCAAAATAAGCACAGAACATATATTGTGTCAAACAGATTTTAGTTAGTGAAAACCTTGATTTTGGATAAATGTTTACTAACTAAAACATTTTTCATAGAATATATGTTATGTGCTTATTTCAAGCCCTATTCAATTGGCTAAATTGCAATTAAATGAGGGCCACAGTATCTAACATAAGTGAGTACACCAGTCACATTTTTGTTAATATTTTAGTATATCTTTTCATGTGACAACACTGAAGAAATGACACTCTGCTACAATGTAAAGTAAGTTTGCTGACCCATCAATAACTCAATACACAGCCATTAATGTCTAAACCATTGGCAACAAAAGTGAGTACACCCCTAATTTGAAATATCCAAATTGACACGAAATGTCAATTATGTGTGGCCACCATTATTTGCCAGAACTGCATTAACCCTCATGGACAGGGAGTTCACCCGAGCTTCCCAGGTTGCCACTGGAGTCCTCTTCCACTCCTTAATGATACATCAGAGCTGGTTGATGCTAGATACCTTGCACTCCCCCACCGTCAGTTTGAGGATGCCCCACAGATGCTCAATAAGGTTTCGGTCTGTCGACAAGTTTGGCCAGTCCATCACCTTTACCTTCTTTAGCAAGGCAGTGTCGTCTTGGCGGTGTGTTTAGGGTCGTTATGTTATGTTGCCCTGCGGCCCAGTCTCCCAAGGGAGGGGATCATGTTCTGCTTCAGTATGTCACAGTACATGTTTTCATTCATGGTTCCCTCAATGAACTGTAGCTCCCCAGTGCCAGAGATAAATGGATAAGTCACAACGAACACAAAAACATTGATATGAGATGAACCCATCATTTTGAACCGAAACAGTGATGCAGAGAGAGGGGAGGCAACATCTGACAACATTAGGTAAATGCATATAGGGGGAATCCACACAACATATTAGCGAAAACATATATACACATGCATATATGTTTGGTCTGGGCCTGCATGCATGCTGCCAGCACTGAGGAGCTACAGTTCTTTGCCAACATGTACTGTGACAAACTGAGAAAGAGCATGATCCCTCCCATAGGAGAACGGGCCGCAGGGCAGTATTCCAACATGATAACAACCACAAACACACCTCCAAGCCGACCACTGCCTGGTTAAAGAAGCTGAAGGTCAAAAGTTGATGAACTGGCCAAGTAGGTCACCAGACCTAAACCCTATTGAGCATCTGTGGGGTACTCCTCAAATGGAAGGTGTGGAGTGTAACGGAACCCATCACTGTTTTACCCTGTTTTATGGTTATGGTTAAAATATGATCATACTGTTATACTGTATGTATGTTGGTTTCTGCTCTGCAAAATCTTAGCCCAGACTATTGCAGACCTTGGCATAATAGATAATCCTAGTACAGATACTCATCATAGGATAAGGAAGTCTATTGTATAAAGTGTTTTCATTATCAGACATAACAAAGAAGGATGATCTAAGCAATGTCTGATTGTATCAAAGTCGCCAGGTAGTCTCCGGGAGGTGTGACCCACCTGTTGTCCCTCAATGTGTATTGTGTGGCCAACTATGGGGGATGTGTGTATTGCCTGTGGGAAGAGATGTGTATATATATATTTCTGCCCAACAAAATAAAGTCAGTATTCATTTGACTCCCAATTGAGTGTGGGCAAATATTGGAGTTTGAGAATGGTGAGACTGTAGTGCTTCTTGGATATTGTACCGTATACCAGCGGAGATATTGGACTGCGTGTTCCAACTCCGTTACAGGGAGTGCAAGGTCTCTAACATCCACCAGCTCCATGATATCATCATGAAGGAGTGGAAGAGGACTCCAGTGGCAACCTGTGAAACTCTGGGGAACTCCATCCCCATGAGGGTTAAGTCAGTGCAGGAAAATAATGGTGGCCACACAAAATAATCGCCAATTTCACTTAGGGGTGGACTCACTTTTGATATTTCCCCTGAATTAATCTATCCATGTGTCATGAACACGAATATCATGCATCACCATTACTGTAATCAAACTCATGAATATTACCTCCACCCTCAGCTGCACTAGTGGCTGTTACCCCAACCCTACATTAATACAGGGCTGGTATATTGAAGGAAGATGTATGTACTAATCCAATAACGTTGGTGTGTAGCATTCATGTGGTGTTTACCAATCATGGTACAGTACAAACGAAAACAAACAATGATAATGTGAGCATAATGTTTAATCTTATGCTTCAAAGATTTAAAGAAAAAAAGAAAAAAAAGAACGGGAGGCAGAAAATCCAGAACATCAAGAAATTGGAACCTAAAGAGATAAGAACAAGACATCAATTAGAACAATATACGCATTGACTGAAACACCTCAACGTCAATAGATCTTGGACATTAATTGCTTCTATATGCAACATGAACATGTTCTCACCATCCGCTTGTGTGTTTCCTGGCTCTCCTGGCCTTTTGAAAATGTTCCCCTAGGCCGGCCCCGACGTCTTGGAATGTTTTGAGGCTCTTCTGGCCTGGATGCTGGGGACAGGGTCTGGGATGTTGAAGGTAGCCCGGTCTTGGGGCTGGCCTTCTCGGGCCATTTCAGGCCTTCGGGCGTACTCCTCCATTAGAAGATTATGCCACCTCACCTCCTGGAACATACGTTCATTTTGCCGTGTCATTTCCTCAAACACACGGTCATTCTGGCGTCTCCTCTCCTCAAAGTTCCGGTCATTCTGGCGTCTCCGTTCCTCCAGCTTCCTGGCATCGTGGCGTCTCATCTCCAGCATGAACTGTTGATTTTGCTCACGCTCATGCTGGAGATGAGCCAGGAAATCCTGGCACTGGGCCGCTGACAGCGCCGGACTAACTGGCAGCGACCCAGACCACTGTGTCCTCTGGGTGGAGGCACTGCTAACTGGTGTGTCCTGCCTCAACGGAGTCGCCTGCTGGTCCTGCGGGGCCTGTGGGGCCGGAGTGGCTGGCTGGGCCTGCTGGTCCTACGGGGCCTGTGGGGCCGGAGTGGCTGGCTGGGCCTGCTTGTCCTGCGGGGCCTGTGGGGCCGGAGTGGCTGGCTGGGCCTGCTGGTCCTGCGGGGCCTACGGGGCCTGTTGGGCCAGAGTGGCCAGAGTGGCTGTATGGGCCTGCGGGGCCTGTGGGTCCTGTGGGGCCAGAGTGGCTGTATGGGCCTGCGGGGCCTGTTGGGCCGGAGTGGCCAGAGTGGCTGTATGGGCCTGCAAAGCCTGTGGGGCCTATGGGGCCAGAGTGGCTGTATGGGCCTGCAGGGCCTGTGGGGCCTGTGGGGCCAGAGTGGCTGTATGGGCCTCTGGGCCTGTTGGGCCGGAGTGGCCAGAGTGGCCTGCTGGTCCTGCGGGGGCCACATGCCCTGCCGGGGGCCCATGCTCCAGGGCACCATTGATTGTGGATCCATATTGTGGGCCCAACCGGAATGGGACCACATTGGGTGGCCCCACATTTGTCCAGCCCACATTGGCTGGGAGCCAGGCGGTGCCATTATCCTGGCTGGAGGCAATTGATGGCACCTTGTGGATGGCCCAGGCGGACTTTCATACGAGGGCCCTGCTACAGGTGAGGTTGCTGCAGGTGGTCCTGCATCTTCAGAAGGTGCAGGAACCTGCGGAGGCAGGGGACGCCTGGATGGTACTGAAATGAGACAAGATTTTGATTTGAGTATTGTTGTTTCCATATCTCTGAGATCAGAGTGACTTGTAATTGGCTGTGAATGTTTGACGCTAATCAAAATTGATCTGCATCATTAGTATTGTGGATCCTGGCTGGGATCTTTCCTGTTATGTGACAGCGACTGCTGGCAGCAGCAGTTGGACCAAGGGGCTGATAGATGGCGCTGCCGCTGTTATATACATCATTTTCAACTTACACAGAAGCCCAAAAGCACTAGCCCTCACACTTATCCAAACCCCTTACCTTAAAAACACCATAACCCACTAAATATGCATGATTATATAATCTCCAGGAAAATGCTGTGACATGTAGAGGCTGCTCACTGCTGCTACCAGCAGTCACGGTCAGATAACAGGAAAGGGCCCATGGCTCATATGACTATATGTAATGCTGGTGCGGTGTGCCAACTGCAGTTAATTAGGACACGTGCTCATCTGAATCTGTTGGCCAGTGTGTGAGACAGACCAATCTGTGACCAATCCTCAGCAATTTGAGATAACATGTTAATGTAACATGGTCCAGATTATGCTGTTACACAACACAAACTTGCAGTCCATCAGAGTCTGTATCCGCATATGCTGCAGTGTGCACATCCATACATGTACTCTCATGGGGATGTACCAGCTAGACCGGACCTATCCTGTTGTATGTGCGCATCTCTGGAAGTGCACCGCCAACGACTCTAGCTACGCCAGCCCAGCAGGCCAGGTAAGTGGTTATGGGTTTCAGGTTCTGGATACAGTTAGGGGGTATGGGTTAGAGTTAGAAAGTGGGGTTTAGGGGGTTAGGGTTAGAGGGTTAGGGGCTTTGGGTGTACCAACTATTTTTGACGGCTACATGGGGACGCAAGCGCAGCCGCATCCCTAGAGTCGGCGGCGGCACTCTTCCAGCACGTACTGAAATGCCCACATAAAACAGGATACATTCGCTATACCTATAATCAAAATGTACATTAATTCTAAGCAGTAGGAGGGTTAAGCCAAACAGCTAGGGATGGGCCAGTTTAACATGGAGTAGAGTGTGACAGGGGAACTCATGACAATAAACAAACAATTGCAATAGAGTTGTCATGTATGCTTTATATGCACTGGGAACCAACAGCAAACATAACAGTAACATCAATAGATTTGCAAAACGGTATCAGAATCAGTTGTGGGAGGAGGTATTCGACATATATTTCATTGCTAACAATTCTGACAAGTATATTTCTTTACACTGGATTTACATGATTTTTGCAGCCTCATATATCTGTAGTCACAACCAGATATCTTACAGTGCAATTCAACGTCAGTTATCTATCTGTGTGGGGTACATGTGCGTACATATGAGGGTGTTAAGGTGTACATGGTACTCACATTGCAGGCTTTCAGACCGACCGGAGTCCACCAGGCTAGGGAGGCCCACGACTGACGCTGGCTGGATCATGTCGCAGACTGTGGCCTCCCAACCGGGGTATGTGAACGTTTCTGGCGGCCCACCACCGGTTCCACGTGCTGCTTTGGCCTCATTGGCCATCTTCTTTTTCACGTCAATGCGGCAGTCTTGAAACCGGTGCTGGACAGACTGCCAGGTACGATTCGCATACCCCAGCGAGGAGAACTCAGCCGCGATCTCCTTCCAGGCATCTGTCCTCTGCCTGGGCCTCACTTCACTCTCACCGGTTAGGATGGAGTGTCGGGCTTGCACTCCTCTAACCAGTGTTTCTATCTCCTGGCTGGTGAAATTTGCTGCCCTTTTGCGTGCAGCAGCAGCAGCTTGCCTGGCCAGCCTGTGGCTGGGGGCCCTGCTCTCCCTGACCTCTCCCTTCACTGCCTTCTCCCTTCATCTCTCCTCCTCTCTCTCTCTCTCTCTCTCTCTCTCTCTCTCTCTCTTTCTGTGCCAAAACCTCCAACTCCAAGACCTGTGTGTCCACTTGCACAGCATACAACACAGTCACAGCTTTACGAATTTCACTCCCTTTTAAACTATTTGTGTCCTTGATTGTCATCTTCCTATTGGTTAATTGATTTCAGGTTTGATTTCAGGATTACGGGCTTGAGACTTGGCCGTAGCTTCTTAGTGAAGCACGTACGGGTTTTGCGGATGATTGCCCTCCAAGCCCGTAGCTCGTTATTAAAACCTGTGCGGGCTTGCATGATAGATGAAGTTAAATATCTTTATTTGCGCATTTGATAGTAGGGGAATGTTGAGCTATTAATTCTGAAACCAAACATCACTTTCACTTTTAATAAAAGCACAGAATGGCTTTTCGATGCTACGACTTGTAAGTTAGCCCTTTACAACCCGTAGGTCTATTTTACCCATTTCCGGACTTGACGGAGGCTAATCCTGCAGCCTTTGCGGGTCTGAGGTGCTCCAAGCCCTCGGGACTTTGTCCACGGATATTTGACAAGATTTTGAAAATACAAAAATTACGGATTTGAGTATAGGGGAATGTTGTGCTATTTTTGCTAACACCTACAATCACTTTATAGTCTCCTCAGAGTGCAGGATGGCTTTATTTGGGCTTTATTATGTGCTTAATTGGTGCTAGCGGGACCTTTTTGCTGCAAGTAAGCTGCGGCTCGCTTTTAGCCTTGCAGAGAGGTTTCCCGTAGCAATTGAATAGCAACCGGGGCTTTCTTGCGGCCGAAACTCTTGCCGACGTTTTAGATCAAAGGCTTTCCTCCGGCGCGAGCGGCCGCAAGGGATAACAAGGCGCCGGCCGCAAGCCTGTCGGAGCCCCCGGCTGGAATGGAATAGAATAGCAGAATAGCTTGCGGTCGGTCCTTGCGGCCCAGCAACGGCTGCGGCCGCTAATAGAATGAGGCCCTTAGTTAGCAAAGTGCGCAACCTATGTTCTGAACTTCAGTCAATGTTTTCCGGGTCCAACATGACCCTTTGTTGCTGTTTTTTCCGTTAAGGGAAGTCTGACTTTCCATGACCCTATAGACCTCATGACGCCAGGCACATCTTGTGTTCAGTTGTGCCAATCGATAAGGTTTTTATAGCAAAGAAACTTAAGTGGGTTACCAGTTTCTTCTCCAGTTGACCACAATTTGTCTAACCTCTCTGCTATGACTTGCCCATCTTGGATGATCCTACATGTTATATCTTACAGCTTCATTGAGTTACACAAACACCTTCATCATGACAAGATAGCAATTTAGATGGGGAAGATAAGCATTAGAGCCATGCAATCTGTGCTCTGAAAGTTGCACTTTGCTTGCAGGATCATTTCAGTGCAGTTTTGCAGATAACTCTCATTAGCAACAACTGGTATTCATTTAGGCTCTCTGGGCCTTTAAAGATATGGGTATCCTTTTTACAGTATTTTAATGATCAATCTCCTTGCTTTTCTATTGTGGAGCTTTAACTCTTTACTGATGCAGCAGGTTCAGTGGGCTTGGGTATTTTTTTTCAAAAACCCTGAATGGGTGGAGGCTGGGATTACAAATTTGTTTTTCCCTTTCTTGAACTCTTCTCCATGATTATAGTATTGTTTTTTGGGAACATAAATTCAGTAACTGTCACGTTGGTCTTCCATTCAGACAACCTGGGTGTTGTCCAAGCAATTCGTTTTCAGTCCTCCTCCTGTTTTCCCGTGGTTAGGCTTCTTAGGCACCTCATGCTTTACTGCCTTAATCTCTGGTTTAGGGCAAAGCATGTCCCTGTGGTGGATAACAACATTGCTGATTCCTTTTCTCATCTGCACCTCAAGATGTTCCAGGAGTTAGCACCAAGAGCATCACTGGAAGGGATTTCTATTCCCTCTCATTTTTGAAGTTGGCTTGTTTAGGGTTGCTTTCTCCTTGGCCTTCTTTAAAGCCTTTAGTAATAGTGAAATAGTTAGTCCAACTAAATCCATCCCTGGTGGTATTTATATCAGGGATGTAGTGGATGAGTTCTGATATTCTTTTAGATTGATACAGTCAACTCTAAAATTTAGTAGAACACCTTTTGTGGTTATCATATTTGTTATATACCACAACTTCTCTGTTTAATATGTAACTTTTAGTATAATGTCTTTAAAAACTATTTTCATTTAAAATTCGGACGTTTAAAAATCAGTTTTTAACTCTATTGTGCTGATGTCTCAACTTTCCCAATTCTTAGTTAGGAATAATTTCTCTATCTTTCATATATTAGCAATGGTCTTTGTTTTTAGGCCGGATTTTATAGTAGTTATTTGAGTTATAAAAATTATTTTGTGCTTTAAAGGTGCTAAATAACTTATTTGTGCAATTGTTGCAAACTAAAGTGCTTGTGCTTGTATTAAATTGATAACATCTCTTTATACTGAAACTTTTTTTTGTGATTCTTTAATTTGTACTTCTCTTTTTGCATGTCAGTGTGACTTTTTTAAAAGTGCTTTAGTGCTCAACAGGAGTCATGTGAATAAGACTCCCTTAAAGTGGTTTTATAGTTGTGACACATTATTTTAATTATACCTCTTTTTACATATTGCACATATGCCCTTTTCTTGTATTGTGAATTGGTCTGTGGTAGTGGCTCTATTAATTCCACTGCTCTTGCTCTGATATTACTATCCCAATAGCTATAACATTTATATTTATAAATGCAGTCTTATTGGGGAGTTTCTCTTAATTCTCGAAATCCCTTGTACTTACACTGATCATTTGTTTCCTCCGCCTGCTTTTAGCTATCTCTTTGCTGTGTTTGTTAGACCACTAGAAAAATATATTTATCAATTTAGTGGTTGAGGGCTCTCATTTCACAATTTTCCTTAAAAGATCAAGAACTGATAATCCTGCAATAATATGAAGTAAATGTTTTGGGCACCAGGGAACTGTGTTGCCGGAGGTGCTCAGTGGGGCCATAGCCTTGCATTGTGTGGCAAACAGCATTGCCAGGCTTACAATTTTACTCCCGTCATTTTTGTTGGGTAATTATTTAGTTTATATATATATATATTTATATATATATATATATATATATATATATATATATATATATATATATATATATATATATATACTTGTTCAAGTATCGTTGTATTGTGCTCCTGAGGTTACCTGTGTTTTTTTTTAATTTTTATTACAAACAATTCTTCTGGCAGTTGTGGCTGAAATCTTTCTTAGTCTACCTGAATTTATCACTTCTTAATAAGATCCCCAAAGGTTTCACTTCTTAATAAGTGATTGAACAGTACTGACTGGCATTTTCGAAGGTATTGGAAATCTTTTTATATCCTCCATCTTTATGAGTTCCATTACCTTGTTACTCAGCTCATTTGACAGTTCTTTTCTGATCCCCATGGCTCAGTATCTAGCGTGCTCAGTGCATCCATGTGGAATACTAATTGCAATGAAAAAAGCCACAGGTGTGGGAAATTAACCTTTAATTGCCATTTTAACCTGTGTGTGTCACCTTCTGTGTCTGTAACAAGGCCAAACATTCAAGGCACCCCAAAACCCCCCCGGACGCTTCCAGACATCCCGCCGGTGAAAATAGCGCAAACGCGCCCCGCCAAGGCACAGGAGTGCAAGGGCTCAGCCAGGGCTCAGCTGCAGGAGGCTCGAGCAAGACCTAGACCAGGGGTGCCGCTCAGGACCCGCCAGGTCCGGCACCAGAGGCTGCAGATACTGGTACCGGAGGGGCCCCTGAATCAGGAGGCGGCCATCTTGCCAGCACATGAGGCAGGCGTGAGGAGGAAGGCCCAGACAGGGTGAGTGCCCCAGGAAAGGGTCGGGGGCTCCCCAGGGGTGATCGCAGGCGGCTGGCCCGGCCGGATTGGCCTGGGAGGGCTGCGGGCCCTAGAAGAGGCAGCTGGGGAGTGAGAGGCAGAGGGGAGATAAGCCTGAGAAATGGGAGGCGAACATTTTCTAATTCGGGCCTAGTGAAGGGGCCATGGCCAGGCCTAAATACCCCCTCAATACCCCTAACAGCTAAAAAGCAGTATACCCAGGGGGACCAGAGTGGCAGAGGTGGGCTGCCCAGCCAGAGACCCACACAACAAACCACAGCACTACAAATCAGCTCCCTGAGACTACTAAACTAGGGCCAGGCTGCTCAAGAAGGGAAATACCCTGCAAGCCCAGAGCATTGTGGCCCTCTCTTTACTACAACATCTGTAATTGACTTTGCATTTCTCTGTTAGGCATAATGCTCTTGCACAGCTAACTTTATTGCTCTTTCACATATAGACTGTTTCAGGTGGCACACATTAGACCAGAATAACAGCTGTGGTGTATCACCAAATTAATATATATAAATATTACACAAGGTTCGTCTACATTAAAAGGTATTTATTAAAAGGCAATAACACAATACTATAAATGCATCACAAACACACAGCCCAGACCCACGGAGCAACACCCTTTTTAAATCTATCTACCTATATAATAATCCCCTTTCCCAAACGTTTTATCTTACCCACGGTTAGACCATTGCCATCATCACCACCATCAACCATCACCAACACCATCCAGCAAGAAAAACAGGAAGCAGCACCAGTTTCCTGCCTGGATATATCCTTAGTTGAGATGATGTAATTTACATCACATCCTGTCCATGAGCAATTGTGGGAGGGAAGTAAAGATTCTCAGCCCTCCTACAAAGGCCTGTTTAAGGAAGTCCTGAATTACCATGCAAGGAAGACAAGTTACCACATTCCCTCACTTTTTCTTCTTCTATGTTGCTCAGTTTTCTAGTTATCCCTCTAGTACAGGAGAACCTAGTGGGAGCAAAAACCTGATATACAGGAGAAATTCAACCCACCGTCCCTCCGGAATAGTTCCCTCAGCGACATAAGTTCTCCTGTACTTTCCTATGGCTGTCAATCCACATATTACACAAAAAACAGAATTTATAGAATTTAGGTGAGAGTGTGTGATAAATGTTTATGTATGTGCAATGTAAAACTTTATTGAAGCATGTATGAGAGAGAGAAAGAAGAGGAAAAAGACACATTATTATATATCCTCCTTGCAAGTTTCTTCCTCATTTGTTTAATTGCCACACAAAAGTATATTATTATAATTGTCGTTAATACTTGAATGAACATGAGTACCAGCGACAGTGTTCGTAGGACTGGATGTGTCTCTGACTCATGAAGTTCCAAGGTAAAAAGCTTAATTGTCAAATTTGTCCAATCTGCATTTGCAGTAAAATTGATCATTTCAGTGGTAAGGTTTCTTGATGGAAATACCATGATACAAGACCCTTCTTCCACCAAACATATTTCATCAACTGTCCTATATTCAGAGTGGCCGATAAAGCATGCAATGTCCCCTATGCGGATCACCTCTTGCACCAGGTTTTCTTTTATCAACTGCACCCAGCCATCCTCCTCAGCTCCTTTCTCCCAAACACAACTGCACAGCCATCGGTGTTGAGATTTCCTGCAACAGCTTTCATCCATCTCCAATCCTGTAATAGTGGCCAGTCTTTTTGATGGGAAGTGTTGCTTGTAGATTCCATCACTTAACGTGCCAATGCTATGTATGAAGTTCAGTTGCTCTGCCTGCCCCTCCCAGCGGGGAATTGCCAGGATTAGTCCTATTGTCCCAGATTGTAGTCCATGTGGCATCCATTGATCTGGGCCTTCAATATAGCTGTATTTAAGATTGTCCTCAGTGATGTCCACTCCTTTTCTTTTCAATGACGTGATAATCCTTGTTGCATTGATTTGTCTTGCCCACTTGTTTTCCTGGATGTCTTTAATAGTTTCCTTTAAATCTGCCAACAGCTTTCCTCCAATCATAGAACAGAAAATGGCAGTTCCCACTATTTCATTCTTAATGCTGTTAGCAATGGAAGCAATATTTTCCTCAACTAGATGCAGGTTGTTGGCAATGGTGTGTATGTCATCAACATTGTCTGTCAGTCTACTCACTATAAGGGAGTCAGCTACTCCACCTGTTTTCATAGCATGTCCCATGCCATCAGTAAGGGAGTTTATCCGGCTGTTCAGTCCAATGATGTCTGCTGAATTTCATACTCCCAATCCAGTTCCGACTCCTCCTAAAAGGGCTGCAAGTGTGTCCCGTTTTTCTCGACTCCCTGCTCCGGTCCACTCAATGATGGTCTCTTGTATACTTTGCTTAAACCACTGCCGCTGTGATTCCGGGCACTTTGGAGGAATAGAAAAATCATTAAAATTTAGAATGATTGGGTAGTAAGTCCACCCAACCCCTTGCAAAACTGTTTCATGTGTTGGTACCACCACCAATCCGCCTATTGGCCATGGTACCTTCTTCTGATCTTTACAACGTTGCAGCTCCTTTACAGAGACAAATACTTCATCTATTGTTAGAACACACCCCTTTCCAGTATCAAAATTGCAGAATTCCTCTAGGTCAGGCTGGGCAGCTATAACTGCAGCGTCCCATTCTCCACCTTCTTCTAATGTTAAGTTACTCACTACTACTGTAATATTTGTAACCCTCCCTTGTACCTTTGTTGTTATTTTAGTCCTTCCTTTAAAGTTTCCTGTATTCATTATCTGTCCATATCTTATAACCCATTCCCAGTTATGTCCCTCTATACTTTTTATTGGAGCTCTAAGAGCTAATCCCCTGGTACTATTATGTGGCAAAATAATGTTTACTTGTAACCCTCCGCCCTCTTTTACTTCCAATTCCCTGGGCCAAATAAATCTATCTGCTTGAACATAATGTAACTCCAATCTTTTCAAACTCTCTCCCTTATTTGCGGTATCTTCTGGCCTTATTGCCTGTCTCCCCATTCCTACTGTGATGCAGCTTATACTTATCCATCCTGTAACAAGGATCCACCACAATCTTCTGTTGACACGCATCTTCATTCTTATACGGCCTTGCTCTGTGGGAACACTAGATTCCATCATTAGAAACATATACATAACAAAAACAACAGGGGCCATTCTTTTTGCAAGTTTGTTCACGGCCCTGTAATCAATGGTAAGTCTCCATGATGAGGCTGCTTTTTCATCTCCATTCCCTTTTAACACAGCTTTTCTCACAGGCCAACATGGTGAGTTACATGCATACCCATTTCCAGATTTAATTATTCCACGTCTCTCCAGCATTTCTATCATCTCGGTAATTGCCCAAACAGGTATGTCTTGGATTAGCTTCTGCAGCCATTCTGGTTGTCCGTCTAGTTTCAGTTTGTCTTTTTCCAGACTTTTTATCCGAGAGACAATATATGCCATTGGGAGCACAACCCCTTTCGTCAACTCTGTACTTACCTGATTCACCTTTTCTGTCTTCCACAAACAAAAATTGGCAAGATCTACAATGAAATTTCCTTTTTTTAAAGCTTCTATTCCCAATATTTCCTCTGGCCAACCCACTATTGCTTCTACTTGTATTGTTTTTTCTCCAACTGCTACATCAATTGGACCTGCTCTAACCTCCTGTGGATTCCCAGTAACTCCCATAATACTTACTGAAGAATCCCCATTTTTGACCCTGTTGGTCATTGTAACTGCTGCTCCTGTATCTACCAACATATTTTTCCCTACCCCTGCGATGACTGTATAACTGGTAGGCCAACCTGCCTCATCCATGGTTAAATTAGCTGAGTGAATGAGATGCTGAGGCGCAGGGGTTGGGATTTGTCATTGTGACTCACTTCTACTCTGTCCCTCTTTTATAACACTATATTGCATCTTTGCCTCACTTTTCTTCAATTTCCTCTCTGACTCAGCTACCTTGTTTTTAAGTATGTGATTTTCCTCTTCTATCCTATCCGTCTGTCTCCTGAGTTCCCAATAGCCCATGTTACCGTTTCTCTCTCCCTCCTGATTAGCCCTCCAGTTGCTGCCATCCCTATTCCTATAGTTCCTAGGTGGATCTCGACATCTTTTGTCAAAGTTCTGTTTTGGTCTCCAGTTTTGATCATCCTTCTTGTTCTGGGGTACATCCCACGTCTGGTTTCTCCAATTACCATCTATATCTCTACCAGACTCGACCTTAAATGTTCTTACAGCTGAAACAGAGCAGGCCTGTTCTGTGAAAGGATGCTTGATCCACCACTTATCAGCTCTAGTTAGTACCATTTCCAAGTCTGTTGGTGTTGGATCAAAAAGCCTGATAAATTCTTGACACTCCCGGGGAAGGGCTTCTATTACTTTTGCTATATGTTCTGGTGAGCCCAGCACTAGAGGCTGTTGAGGTTGTCGTAGAGTATACCAAAAAGATATCCTTTGAGCTACCTCTCTAGGACCATCTGTTGGCCTCATGGTAATATTTGCTATTTCTTTCTCTTTGCTAAGTAGATAGAAATTAGTTGCAGCAATTCTTCCTGCCTGATCAGACACACTGTTATTAAATCCCAATAGTCTACTAGCCAAAGGACCCATAGCGTATTCTAACAGTTCTGTCCATTCCTCTAAGTTAAGACCTCCTTTTTTAGCTCTATCTGCTCCCCTCATAAACCAATGTGTAAACGTATTAAAGTTGTTAGTTGGCATACTTCCCCACCATTTCTGGAAAATGTCTTTATCTGCCATAGACATCGGTCGAGTCTGCATGGAAAATCCTGTAGGTGTTTGCCTTGCATTAAATAATTCTGAAACAATAACTGGTGCTTGTGGTATGGTATCTACTTGTGGAACAGAATAACATAAAAAATCTTTTCTATCTTGGTTCATTTTCGGCACTGGTTCTTTATTTTGTGCCACGAACATATCCAGATCTGGATATATTTTGGCAATGTCTCTGACTCCTTTTATCCCTTCTAACTTTGTTTTATTTTTATAGTCCATTATTATGTTTTGAAGTTCTGTTATTTTTACTCCATAAGCATCCCTCTGTTCTTCTATTTCCCCTAACTCCCTTTCTAGTTCCCCCACAATTGTAGTTGTTCTCAAAGCTGCAATTTTTAAACAATCCCTTTTGTCCATTGCTTCCTCCATTTTATTTGTTGTTTCCAAATTATGCTGCCGTAATTCTACAACTAAGTCTATTAGGCCTCCTATTGTGGCTACAACAGCTTGTGTGACCAAACTTTTTCTCTTCTTTGTTCTATACTTTTTGTTATTTACAATTTGTTTTAGAACATCCATTAATCTCTTCTCTTTTTTACTGTCTGGGTTTGCTGGCTCTGGAAGCTCATATGGACCATCATGTTTTTGAATATGTTTCCTAAAGTACTCACGCACTTCTGTGGGAAAGTATTTGGCCCCTTGAAAAGACATTCCTACTCTTTTATTCACCCAAGTAAGAATCCAAATCAATTTTCGACTAAAGTAGCATGCTTCTGAGTAGCCAACAATAGTTGATGACTATTCAGTAGGCCAGGTGTAATATGTAGAAAAATAGATTAGTACCCACAATGCAAATTATACTTACCTTAGTATGGTGAAGGTAATACTTGCTAATTAACTTAAAATATAATAGCAAGGCCTGCAGGGTAGGAGATATACCCGAACTAGGATATGCAAGACACCCAAAATGTATAAGGTATGGAAGCCTATAGTGTATTAAAATGCACGCCTGAAATAATGGAGGCTTGAATTAGCATTTAAATACACAAAGAAGCCACATGGAGCCTTATTCAAATGCAGGCCTATGCCTGTACTTTGATAGTCAAAAGCACAACAAAACTCAACTCAGATAAACCCACAAAAATAACCTGTATGATATATATTGTTTTATGTATCAAAATAAGCTAGTACGAACAAAACTCAACTCAGAAGCTAGTACGATATATATTAAAAATGGAGGCTTAACCTAGACCCCACACACAATCAGCACTTGATTTCCCATGCAGAGGATAATTAGACAAAGTACTTTTTTTCCTTCCCCCACCAAAAAAAATAAAATAAATCTGACTATCTATTAATGTGATATTACCTCATAAATAACCTTTGTAGAAGTCTAAAATTCGTGGTCGCCAAATGTGGTGTATCACCAAATTAATATATATAAATATTACACAAGGTTCGTCTACATTAAAAGGTATTTATTAAAAGGCAATAACACAATACTATAAATGCATCACAAACACACAGCCCATACCCACGGAGCAACACGCTTTTTAAATCTATCTACCTATATAATAATCCCCTTTCCCAAACGTTTTATCTTACCCACGGTTAGACCATTGCCATCATCACCACCATCAACCATCGCCAACACCATCCAGCAAGAAAAACAGGAAGCAGCACCAGTTTCCTGCCTGGATATATCCTTAGTTGAGATGATGTAATTTACATCACATCCTGTCCATGAGCAATTGTGGGAGGGAAGTAAAGATTCTCAGCCCTCCTACAAAGGCCTGTTTAAGGAAGTCCTGAATTACCATGCAAGGAAGACAAGTTACCACAACAGCGAGAAGTCTTTTGTGCCAATTTATTACACAGTGGCATAAACAACTACCTGCTGATCTCCACACATTTTAACCTGAAAAGACACAGCATCAAGAGTGAAAGTAGTCTGGAAATGCAGGCCCCCACCTCAACTGTGTGGTAACAGTTACCCATTATATATAGGCCCTTGGCTAAAGGTTGTCATTGTACAAGGCTTCAGGGCAAATCTGAATGAACAATATAAAGACGACTAGAAGGGGGAGAGCCGAAGAAAATGTGCACGCACACTACACATAGAAGGTATGTGCTGAAGGGACCCTGGAACTAGAGGCAATGGGGAAGCGACAAGCAGAATGAGCTAAAAGAATGAGAATCTATTCATGAACGACAATGAATACCTTAGCACCCCAGCCTAAGCAGCCCCACTGCACACAATAGCCAGCAAACCCCTGCCAAGGGGAGTGTAATAGCAACCTACTCAAGTTAAAATAGCTAACACCAGGGAGATACATTATAACTAAGACAGATTCCCGGAAACCTGTGGGCCTGGAGCAGAGGCAAGACCGATGAAGAAAGCGAAGAAAAGCATAACCTCCAGGGGCATACCCGATCATTTCCCAGCAGCAACCACACCGAAAAACAAAGCAGGGGAGAGCTCCCCAGAAAGGTCGGAGATGTCAGAAGCAGAGGGGGATCAGCCCAACACAATCACAGATGTGGACTTCTCGGTGTCGGCAATGGCCAAATTTGAAGTGTTGCTAAAAACCCAGCTGGCATTGGTAATAAAAGAGGTGAGAGACGAGATCTGTGCGGTAGGACAGAGAACCCATGAGCTGGAACAAACAACCGACCAAATCATATTCGCTCAGGAGGATAACAAGCTGGAGATAAGTGCCAATACATCCCGCATAGAGGCTCTGGAAAACAAGATAGAGGATCTAGAGAACAGAACTCGACGACACAACGTCCGCCTGAGCGGCGTTCCTACAAAAGTGGGAGACATCATGGCATATCTTGAAGTGGTATTCTTTACCATCATTCCCAGCCACCAAAACAAGGAAATGCTAATTGAAAGGGCACATAGGGCACTTGGAGGCCCTAGCAACCCAGAAAAACCAAAATACATTGTTGTGCACTTTGTGAGACAAAGCTCCAGAGACGTACTAATGGCTAAGGCAAGAAGGATGCCCAAGATAGTGGGGCCGGACGGTTCTTCATTACAACTGTTTGCAGATCTGAGATGAAACCGCCTCTGGAAATCTTAACCGCACCAATATCGATGGGGATTTCCATTTAGCATACAATACAGTTGGAAGGAGCATTCACATAGAGCTTACTCCCTGGCAAGCCTTCAAAAAAAACTGTTGCATCTACAGCTGGTACCAGAAGGTACTAGCCAGACGGATCAGCTACCCAAACCCAGGGAGATGCCTCCGCCAAGAAAAAACAAAGAAACAACAACAGAAAGGAACAATGAGATCAGAGCGGTGGGGCTGAAGAAGTGGAGCCACCAAGTAATGTAATAAGGGACTGATAATCTACGCAGTGGTAGCAAGGGCTAAGGGACGACCATTTAGTCAATAACATAGGACCTCATTGTAATGCTTAGGATGGGTCAGAGTATTGGTAAGGAAGAAGCTGGGGCACTGCTATTTAACAAAGCATATCAGGAACTAGATAAAAAGTTAGGACAATCTAAGCTGAAGCTTGTAACGTTTGTTAGGCGTCCAAATTTATTGGGGGAAGTTATTTAGTGGACAATATTGAGTAGCGTAGTTGTCTACTACCAGGAAGTTCCTCACATTAGGGATTTTTAGTGGGTTAAGGCAACTCCACTCAGTAGGCACGCAAGGTGCAAGATGGCTAGTTATGTGAGGAGGGGGGGCGGGCCCAAAAATGTTTAGTTTCTCAGGTTTTGTTATTATTGTTATACGCCTGTATTTCTCATGCCCAGGTTGGTAAAGCAACGGATGCTATGGCAACTCGCTGGCTCTCACGGACCTCGACCGTGGAATCCAAATCCTCCAACTCTACAGGTGGTGAGTCTCTACTGACAATAGCAACACACGAATCCAATAACAATGGGTGAGTCAGAATACGTTTGCATCACACATAATGTTAGAGGCTTTAACACCCTCTCCAAAAGAAGCAAAGCATTCCAGTCCAAAGACCATAACCCAGCGGTAATCTTTATCCAAGAAACGCATTTTAAACGCCGCCAGGTTCCGTCCTTTATGGACAAGAACTTCCCCATATTCCACACCACATGTAGTAACTCCAAGAGGGAAGGGGTAGCGATCCTGTTACACAAAAATTTCCTGTTCATACTAGACAAAAAAATTGTAGATAAGCAGGGATACTACCTGTTTCTGACAAGAACCGTCTTAGACCTCCCGGTTACCTTATCTGTCCTATATGCCCCCACTAATTCTCCACACAATCATCTAATCAGAGCATTGAGACATCTAGCAAAAGTGAGGGAAGGCAAGATCATCCTAGGGGGAGACTTCAATTTGACATTAGACGTAAAGAACGAATCCAATAATAATGGGTGAGTCAGAATACGTTTGCATCACACATAATGTTAGAGGCTTTAACACCCTCTCCAAAAGAAGCAAAGCGTTCCAGTCCAAAGACCATAACCCAGCGGTAATCTTTATCCAAGAAACGCATTTTAAACGCCGCCAGGTTCCGTCCTTTATGGACAAGAACTTCCCCATATTCCACACCACATGTAGTAACTCCAAGAGGGAAGGGGTAGCGATCCTGTTACACAAAAATTTCCTGTTTATACTAGACAAAAAAATTGTAGATAAGCAGGGATACTACCTGTTTCTGACAAGAACCGTCTTAGACCTCCCGGTTACCTTAGCTGTCCTATATGCCCCCACTAATTCTCCACACAATCATCTAATCAGAGCATTGAGACATCTAGCAAAAGTGAGGGAAGGCAAGATCATCCTAGGGGGAGACTTCAATTTGACATTAGACGTAAAGAACGAATCCAATAACAATGGGTGAGTCAGAATACGTTTGCATCACACATAATGTTAGAGGCTTTAACACCCTCTCCAAAAGAAGCAAAGCGTTCCAGTCCAAAGACCATAACCCAGCGGTAATCTTTATC
Organism: Discoglossus pictus; assembly: GCA_027410445.1. Taxonomy (NCBI): domain Eukaryota; kingdom Metazoa; phylum Chordata; class Amphibia; order Anura; family Alytidae; genus Discoglossus; species Discoglossus pictus. The sequence goes on along the minus strand of CM050164.1, from coordinate 347,474,086 downwards.
CAAGAAACGCATTTTAAACGCCGCCAGGTTCCGTCCTTTATGGACAAGAACTTCCCCATATTCCACACCACATGTAGTAACTCCAAGAGGGAAGGGGTAGCGATCCTGTTACACAAAAATTTCCTGTTCATACTAGACAAAAAAATTGTAGATAAGCAGGGATACTACCTGTTTCTGACAAGAACCGTCTTAGACCTCCCGGTTACCTTAGCTGTCCTATATGCCCCCACTAATTCTCCACACAATCATCTAATAAGAGCATTGAGACATCTAGCAAAAGTGAGGGAAGGCAAGATCATCCTAGGGGGAGACTTCAATTTGACATTAGACGTAAAGAATGATAGAACAGGTAAAGACAAATTCTCTAAAGACAAATTCTCTAAAAAACTGAAAATAATACACCTGCTCCTAGGGGAACTAGGAGTAGTGGATCTGTGGAGGGAAAGTCACCTAGGGATTAGAGAATTCACCTTCTACTCATATCCCCACAAAGTATGCTCCAGACTAGACTACATACTAACGGACTCAATACTTTTAAAGGATGCTGGGGGAGTGGAAATAGTGCCCTGTGCATGGTCAGATCATAGCCTGGTTAAAGCGACCATACATTTAGGTCCCACAACTAAACCTCCTTACAAATGGACACTAAATGAAAGAGTAATGATGATCCCATCAGTAAAGAACAGAATAGCCCAAGAACTAGAATTTTTCTTTGAGATAAATGAATCGCCGGAGATGGGGATTGGCTGGGTCTGGGCAGCACATAAGGCATACATCAGGGGCATGTCTATAAAGGAAGCGGCCAAGTATAGAAAGGAACAGAAAGCTCTAGAAAAAAAACTTACAGAAAAGCTAGGCACCCTAGAAAAGAGAAACCAGCAAAACCCAAAAAAGCAGACTAGGCGGGAAATTGAAAGAGTGAGAGTAGAATTATATAAGATTTACTCAGAAAGGGCAGAAAAAATTCTTAGGAGAACCCATCATAAATTCTTCCTCCAAGCAAAAAAACCTGAAAGGATGTTAGCGAGAAAGTTGAGATCAAAACAAATCCAATCCAGAATTCACTGTATAAAATATAAGAACAGCTAATCCCACTAGAATACAGGAAATGTTCTTCAACTTCTATCAGAACCTCTACTCGGCGGCCGGTAGGGAAACAGAAGGTAGCATTAGATCTTGGCTAGACAGGTATGATTTACCAAGATTGGAGGAATCTGAGGTAGAAGCGCTAAATACCAAGATTTCACACGAAGAAGTTAGGAAGGGAATCCAGGCATTGAAAAGTGGTACAGCCCCGGGCCCAGATGGGTTCACTAATATGTATTATAAGATCTGTAAAGATCAGTTAACACCCAGATTAACCAAATTGTATAACCATATCCTAGAAGGGCAGCCAGTCCCCCCGGAAATGAATCTAGCAGAAATAACTATTTTCCCTAAGGAAGAGAAGAACAATACAGAGGTCAAGAACTACAGGCCCATTTCACTTCTGAACGGGGATATTAAATTACTGGCTAAGATTATGGCAGACAGAGTCTCAAACTTTCTTCCAAGAATTATCCACAAAGACCAGGTGGGGTTTTATCTCCCATAGGCAAGCAAGAGATAACATTAGAAAAGTAATTTATATAATTCACCATGCCAAAAAAAACAAGACCCCGGCATGCCTCCTGGCGTTAGACATCGAAAAGGCCTTTGACTCTCTGGAGTGGCCCTATCTTCGGGAGGTCTTAAAGAAATTTGGTTTCAAAGGAGGATTCGTAAATTTAATTAATACATATTACAGAAATCCTGAAGCCCATCTGAAACTCCCGGGCACACTGAATCAGGCCATCAAAATAGGAAAGGGTACGAGACAGGGGTGCCCTCTGTCCCCCTTACTCTTCACCATCGCAATAGAACCATTAGCACAGGCAGTCAGGATGAACTCGGGGATCAGGGGTCTGGTAATAGGGCAACAACACTTTAAAATTAACCTGTTTGCAGATGATATGTTATGCACAATAACAGATCCTAAGCATTCTATTACAACTTTAATGGACACCCTCTCAGAGTTTGGTCTAAAATCAGGGCTAATCATTAACGTTGAGAAAACAGAAGCAATAGCTATAAATCTGGACTCAAACACAAAAGAATTACTATCAGATAAGTTCAAATTTCAATGGGCCAAGGAATACATTCATTATCTAGGGCTAGAAATCACGCCGCATACAGAAACCTTGTATAGGTCTAACTACCCCCTGCTTTTTAAAAGACTTAGTGAAGATATGCAAAAATGGTCTAGTTATCCTATTTCGTGGCTGGGATGGATTAACTCCTTTAAAATGACGATTCTACCGAAGCTATTGTATTTGTTTAGGACCCTGCCAATCCCTATCAACCAGGCAGACTTGAAAGGATTTCAGAGGAAGGTGTCCCAATTTACATGGAAGGGCAAACCCCCCAGAATTAAAAAGGAGATAATGTACAGGCACAAAGACAGGGGTGGACTGTCATTTCCAGACCTGAAGAAATACTATAGAGCTGCTCAACTATCGTTTATTCCCATAATTCATTTGGGGGCTCACCAACCGCTATGGAAAACCATAGAAGACCAGTGGCTAAACCCTTATACCTGGGACACCTTGGTCTGGCTAGACAAGGTGCCGGAGAGTGTGTTTGAAAGATCAAACACCCGGTAATTGCCAATACGTTACAAGGTTGGAAATGGGCCCTAGAACACACAAGCCTCTTTAGACACCCTTTTCCGATGATCTCGGTATTTGGTCACCCACAGTCCCCAGCAGGGATGAGCGCAGAGGCAAAATGGTGGTGGAAATCTAGGGGGTTGGATAGGCTAGGAGCATGGCTAGGAACAGAAAACCCAATAACTTACGAATACTTGAGAGATCACCACGATATCCCCATCAATCAACATTTTAACTTCTGCAAAATCAGACATTTGGTAAACAGTATAGGAAGAATACAAGGTTCTCCTAAAAAAACATGGCTCTCGGGAATTTGTCAGAAAGTTCCCCTGACTAAGGGAATCATAAAGGGTATTTACAAGATACAATACGCCTACAGAAGGGGTGAGGGATAAATACATAGCGGATTTGGAAAAGAACATAGGAGAACACTGGGAAACAGAGAAATGGGAAAAGGCCTGGAAAAGTATTTATAAAGGTTCGCTAAACCACACACTCCTAGAAACTGCCATTAAGGTTCTCCACAGAACGTACCTAACCCCTGTAAGAATGGCAAAGTGGAACAAATCGGGGGGGGAAGAATTGTACAAGAGGATGCCAGACCCCGGGCTCCTTCATACACATGTGGTGGGAATGCCCTTAGACAGCACAGATATGGACAGCTGTGACAGATCTTGCAGCTGACATACTTTGAACCTCGGGAGGGGGCACAATAGAATCTTGCCTACTGGGAATCCCAGACCTGCGGCTTTCCCCAACACAAAATAGGCTACTCCAATACATGTATTCAAAATAGAGAACTGGAGAAAACAAAAATAATAAAGTTTTATTTACATTTTTAGGAGACAACCTCGATTAAAAACTCTTTAAAATCAAGGGAAATAGGAAGTAATTCCTTAAAAACATTTTAATATTGAATCCCTTATTTTCCACACTTTTGATAAGTGAATTAATAATATTTGAGGGATCAATGCATGATCTTATTTCCTCTTGTCTTATCTTATTAAGTGTGTAATTTTGTTAGGTTTGGCTTCCAGGTTTTTTAGAAATATATCTCTTTTTATTATGTTTATCTCTTGATGTTTTGTTACCTTCAAATTCTTTTAAATATGCATTCCACTTTATATAATTCTAGAAGTTGGCAAATTTAACGCTCTGGGTTTTGTTATATAATCTGAGTGCCCTTTAAATCTCTATATCAATTATAAATTATACTGGTATATTTTTCCAGTTATTATAGTGACTCACTGTGGAGACTATTTGCAATATAAGGGTTTTAGTTAGTAAGAGGGTCTTTTAACAAAAATCCCCACATTCTGTTATATCTATAGCGTTTCTTGTGACCCCTATTTTCGGGTGTCACATTAATGTCAATTCTTAAAAATTTCAGTTTTACTAAATGCGTTTGTTATTGTATATATACATAGATTCCTCCTATGCAGTACCAGGCTCTCCCATGTACTGCAAATTAGGGCACAAGAAGGTGACTTTAAGCTCCCAATTTACGGAGCTTAGCTGGAAGCGCTACCTATTCTTAGTGTAAGCGTCTGACGTCAGACGCAACCCTGACGCACGTTTCGTCACTTGGGCGTGACTTTTTCAAAGGGAGGGGCGATGACCTCAACGGGGCCTCCTATTTATAGCGTATTGGTTACTATGGTTACCCTTTAACTCTCACCAAGTGAGAAGGGTATATATAGATATGGTGTGACAAGCTTAAATGATATCCTTCTTAATTTCTTTACATTATAGATTTATAAGTTCCTACCCCTACTATCTGTTGGAACCACAGAGAGGTGGAATTATTGTTCTCATTGCGGGTCTCTTTTGGTTTCCCAATATTATACTTTATTCCATAAGAGTATATTTAAAACCCAATGTAAGAGTATATTCAAAACACATATATATATATATAGATGTTTGTATGTATAAATACATACATATAAATGTGTCTTCCATTTACTATATTCAGAATTGACAATCAGCAAAAAAATGTTGTGGTTACATAACCTCCTAAATATTCAGTTCATATATATTCAAATAGGTGGAGATTCCTTAAAACTTATATGTGCATTTATTTATAATAAAAATGTGTTTAAAATTACAACAGTATAATTGTGTTCTTATTTATACATAGTGTGAAATCATTAAATATTTAAAGTGCTGTAAAGTAATCACAGCATATTAGTGCTCGTATCTATATACATCAGTAGTGATTTAAATTACTATATAAAGTGCTAGCAGTGCTTATAAGTTATTTATTATGTAACTCTTATGTAGTCATACATTACATGTACATTAGTGATATGTTAAAAGTAAAAATCAATTCTAGTGTCCATATTTATATACATCAAATAAACTTTTTAATTTTGTACTGAGCTAATAACAATATGATACTGCTCATATTATATGTGTATCAGTAGTGATTTATAACTTTTGTGCTGTTATCAAAATATTGATGGTGCTTTTATTATTCTTAGTATTCATCCTTATTTTAGTTATCAATCATGAATACTCATAGTGCCTTTATGTAATAGTTCCTAGGTATATCCTTCCTATATCTTAATTCTTTTCTTATCTTTCAGAGAAAAAAGGGGGGGGTTTCAAAGTTTTTATATTCCCCACAGTTGTTGTATAACCATTTTTCTACTGTTTCAGGGGGTGACTATGGATGTATCCAGGATAATGATGGAGTGTATTTTTTAATACTAAATATAACTTTGTCATGTTTAGCATTTGATCACACCTCTATTGGGATTTAGAGAAATGCACTAAATGAGAATCCCTCATTGAGTCCTTTTGGTGTTTGTGCCTGTAACTCATAGATCCATTTTGATTCCTTTTTAAGTAGCATCGTGTCTAAATCCCCTTTTCTTGGGCCCAACTTGACTCCATCTATTGCACAAAATTTCAAAACAGATGTATCTTTTTTATGTTTTAGTTTTACATGTCGAGCAATTGGTGTGTCATATTCGTTTATGATTGAGCAAATATGTTCTCCCATTCTACGTCTGAGCTCTCTGCTAGTTTTACCGACGTAGATCTTCGTACAAATGCATTGCACTATATATATGACTCCCTTTGTTTTACAATTATAAAAATCTTTTATGGGGTATGTTTTGCCCGTTATTGGGTGAATGAATTCCTTACTTGGTTTTATGAAATTGCAGTATTTACATCGTCCACATTTGTAACACCCTGTTAGGGGTTTCAGCCACATTTTTTCTTTTGGTTTGTCTTGTTGGAAGTGGCTATGTACTAGTAAATCCTTTAAATTGGGACTCCGTCTGTATGTTATTGAGCTATTTGGAGTAACTTTAGTCTTGAGATCTTCATCTGCAGTCAATAGATACCAAAACTTAGAGAAGATATCTTTAATTTTTTCTGAGTTATGTCCATATGTCAGTATACATCGTATTACCTCACTTTCCTCACTTGAGGTTATTTCTTCTTGCATAATGGGACGTTCCTGACTTGTTGTACCTTTTATTGTATTTAGTAAATCTGTTCTTTTGGTATTCTTTGCATATTCATATGCTCTTTTTAGACATTTATTCGGGTACCCTCTGTTTTTAAATCGTTCCCTAAGTTTGTCAGCCTCAACTTTAAAGGAGATGTCATCACTGCAATTTCTGCGGATACGTAGATATTGGCCTTTAGGTATACCTTTTTTTTGGGGTCCATAATGTTGGCTTGACCACTCTAGTAAGCTATTAGACGCTGTTTCTTTCCTATATGTTGTAGTGCTGATATTTCCCATTTCGTCCTTTGTTATTTTCAAGTCCAAAAAGGCCAGTTCAGTTTGGTTTATTTCATATGTAAATTTTAGTCCTAGGGTGTTTTTATTGAGGGTGTCTATGAAGAGAGACAGTTGTCCTTTTGTTCCAGTCCAAAAGATGATAATATCGTCTATGAACCTTCTCCACATTAGTATATTATCCGTAATATTGTTCATAGATTCTTCGAAGACACATCTCTCTTCCCACCACCCTAGGAAGAGATTTGCATAATTAGGGGCGCATGACGTCCCCATTGCTGTACCTTTAATCTGATGTATCCATTTGCCAGTAAAGATAAAGTAATTCTTAGTTAGTATGAATTCCAATAGGGTTAGTAGGAACTCATTAAATTGTTCAGCTTTTGTTCCTCTTGTTCTTAAAAAGAAACCCACTGCCTCAATACCCTGTGTATGGGGTATGGAACTATATAGGGCTTCCACATCTATGCTGACAAGCCATGTTCCAGCAGGTACCACTGTGTCTTCCAGTTGTCTCAATATATCTGTAGTATCTTTGATATATGAGGGAAGGCCTGTAACAAAATTACTGAGGTGATGATCCAGGAACTTACTGATGTTTTCAGATAAATTATTGTTCCCGGATACAATCGGTCTACCCGGTATAGGGAGTACCTTTTTGTGCACTTTTGGGAGGGCATAGAATGTTGGAACAGTTGGATTCTTTGGTAACAGAAAATCATGTGTGTTGTTGTTTATTATTCCTTCTATCAGGGCTTTATCCAGGATTGATTTAAGTTCCTGTTTGTAAGTGCAAGTAGGATCTCCTCTCAATATTTCATAAGTTGATTTATCTTTTAGTATCCTTTCACACATTTTCTTGTAATCCTCATTGTTCATTATCACTACGTTCCCTCCCTTGTCTGCTGGTTTTATTTGTATATTCTTACAATCTTGGAGTTCCTTCAGAGCTCTATTTTCCTTCATACTTAAATTATAAACTGATCTTTGTTCTTGTGTGTATAATTTTTCAAGTTCTTTAGTTACCTGTTGTACAAACACACTTATATTTGGGTAGTCATTAATTTGGGGAGTGAATTTGCTCTTTTTTTTCCATATTTTTGGTGCCCCCTGTTCTGTTAGGGTGCCTTCTTGATTTTCATTCTCTTCTATCAATGCCATCATATCCATAAAAATATATCATGATCTTCCTTGTCAATATTTAGATGAACATATTCCTTCATTGTTTTCATCTTATAGAACTTATAGAGGGCTAATTTTCTACCAAAGAGGTTCAGATCTTTTATATTGGTGAATAAGTCCACTCTAGATGAGGGGACAAATGAAAGACCCTTCTCTAAGACAGACTTGTGTGCATCATTTAGTGCAAAAGTTGACAGGTTCATTATTTGTAATTGGTTTTCTAGTTTTGAATTTTTAAGGGTTATCCCTAATTTTGAGGGCTTCGATACCGATTTGGTCTTATTTGTGTGTATGTTGCTTTTCTCTTGCCTCTCTTTATATATTGGGCCTTGTCTAAAAAACCCTTCTCCTGTCTGTGTTCATATTCGTGTTCTTGAGCTAACCTAGTTCTTAATCCCCTTTGTGTCAGGTTCATATTTCCCTCCGCTCCTGATCTTGCAGTGGGATCCTCTACATCTGAGGTCTCATATTCTGATGAGCTTACATCTGATGATATTTTTGTTGTTCTGTTCCTTTTTAGGGGAAATTTATAAATCCGATTGTTTTTATAATCATCTTGATCTCTCAGGAATTTCTTCTGTTTTCTAGTCCTAATTTCATTTTTGAACCTTTCCAAGTTTTGATTGAGCTTTTGACAGTTTATTTCATAATCTGTTTTGTCTTTAAAAGTTTCAACCAATTTTTGGCTATTTTCTAGGTTAGCACTAAATATTTCCAAATGATTTTTTTCGGTTTGCACTATTAATTCCATTAGATCTAATGAACATTGTGATAAGATGTCTGTCCATTTCTTTAGAAAGTCTTCATTCATTAGATTAGTTGCTGGCATTATCTTAATCCTTAAGCCTCTTGGTATTATTTTCTGCTTAATGTAATTTTCTAAGCTTGTCAATTCCCATACTATTCTCACTTGTTTTTTTAAATTATTACTCAGGTCTTTAAATGCAGATCTTATATTAATGTCCTCATCTTTTCTTTCTATTGTTGTTTGATTGAAGCTTTCTGCTGCTTCATTATGTAAACTTGCAAATTTCCAGCTGTCTATATTCAGACTTGCCATCTTTTTTCTTTCAGAAAGAAACAGGATTTCTAGAGGGATAAGTTAAAGTTCCTGAAAATTGAAATAAAAACCCCAAGTTTGTGGATTAAACCACTGATAATTGGGGCATATATTAGTAGTGGGAAGTGTAAGTACTTTCTCTTGGTGCTTCACACCTGTTTCACATATATTCAAAATAGAGAACTGGAGAAAACAAAAATAATAAAGTTTTATTTACATTTTTAGGAGACAACGTCGATTAAAAACTCTTTAAAATCAAGGGAAATAGGAAGTAATTCCTTAAAAACATTTTAATATTGAATCCCTTATTTTCCACACTTTTGATAAGTGAATTAATAATATTTGAGGGATCAATGCATGATCTTATTTCCTCTTGTCTTATCTTATTAAGTGTGTAATTTTGTTAGGTTTGGCTTCCAGGTTTTTTAGAAATATATCTCTTTTTATTATGTTTATCTCTTGATGTTTTGTTACCTTCAAATTCTTTTAAATATGCATTCCACTTTATATAATTCTAGAAGTTGGCAAATTTAACACTCTGGGTTTTGTTATATAATCTGAGTGCCCTTTAAATCTCTATATCAATTATAAATTATACTGGTATATTTTTCCAGTTATTATAGTGACTCACTGTGGAGACTATTTGCAATATAAGGGTTTTAGTTAGTAAGAGGGTCTTTTAACAAAAATCCCCACATTCTGTTATATCTATAGCGTTTCTTGTGACCCCTATTTTCGGGTGTCACATTAATGTCAATTCTTAAAAATTTCAGTTTTACTAAATGCGTTTGTTATTGTATATATACATAGATTCCTCCTATGCAGTACCAGGCTCTCCCATGTACTGCAAATTAGGGCATAAGAAGGTGACTTTAAGCTCCCAATTTACGGAGCTTAGCTGGAAGCGCTACCTATTCTTAGTGTAAGCGTCTGACGTCAGACGCAACCCTGACGCACGTTTCGTCAATACATGTACATAGCTACCAAGTCACACATCGCTAAACAATGGAAAATGGACAAGCTGGAACTTCAGGCAATAAAGAACAAAATAAACTACCTAGCAGTAAACGAGCACTTGACACATATTCTAGCAGATTCTGTCCAGAAGTACAGAGACATATGGGAGCCATGCTTAGCATATAAGGGCTGAGTAAGGGGGATCAAAGGTGGGAAAGGTGACAAAAAAGAATAGGAGGAGGAGGAAGCGTGAGAGGCGCCGGGGGGACTGGCAAGGAGCCATGAAGTACAGAAACTATGAGGTAAAAAAAAAAAAAATTTTAAGCTATCTTATTGTATGAGAAAATACAGGTGACCAATCTGTTTTGAGTTTTGTTTAAGTTTAGTTGTGAAAGAATGACTAAAGGCTACAGGGGATAGATATGTTAGATATGTTAATGCGAACAAGAAAAGATACCTTGTACCTAAGAGGAACAATTTCAGGGGAAAGAAGGAAAGGGGGGGCATAGGTTTAGAAAAACAGGCTTAAACCCGAATATGACTATAAATAAGGACAAGGGTCCCCATAAGAGAATGGTCGTTTTAAGATTTCACTTATTTTAAGTTTAGAAGATGTGTGTAGAAATTCTATAAGTTTATTATTCAACAGACTCACACAGGCAAGGTGATGAGAAAAAACATTATAAGGGACATAAGGGGGCTAAGGTTCAATCCGCTAAATGTGATAGGCCCCATTAAGCCTAGCCTGCGAGCTATGGATTACTGAGTCAATATGCGAAAAGTTATAAGGGAAAAAAAAAAAAACCAAAAAGGGTTATTGTTTTGTTACTAGAAAAAGGAAAATGAAAGGGGATAGGTCACGTTGCTTGCTGAGTTAGATTACACATGTTTATAATAATGAACGTAGAAGGTTAATACCTGACCTGCGAGTCATGGCTTACTGAAAGACTGTGGATCAATGTTTGAAGTGACCAATAAAAATTATTGAAATAAAAAAAAAAGGAGCCAAACAACTATGTGATAACAAATGGCTTCATATGATAACTATAAAATAATTTTGTTTTGTATGATCAGTCATATTTCAAAATAAATGCCAAAATTTCACAATATCTGCAAGGGTATGCAAACTTTTGAGCACAACTGTATTTATATTTTTTTAAATCTAATTCAAAGAATTTTTATTGAAAGGAAAGACGGTTTTGCCAAATATCTATTGCCGAATTGACACAATATAGAAGCAATTTGCATTATGTAGGTTAATCACCTCTAAACAGAAGGGAATAATTGTTATGAAAATCAAAAAAGAAAACTTTATTAATATATAGCTTACAACAGCGATTAAAACTTTTTAGACTTAGCTGATGCTACGTGTGTCCTCTCGCGAGGAGCGCGTATGCGTCTTACTGCCCTTTAGGGAAGTATTTGTTTGCCCTTAGTATTTCCGATCCTACTTGGACTTATGTGCCATTACTTGTGGGGATGTTTGAGTTTAGTCTGAGGAGTTGTTGTTATTAGGAGGTATTACATTCTAGTCTTTTGAGACTTTTGGTAGGAGTAGACCCTCCGTGGGTATCGCCCAGACTCCTTCTAATACAGTAAAATCACGATTATCTAGCACTCAAACAACCGAGAGTCTCAAGCAACTGGCACCTGCCTCTATTTCCCAATTGACAAAAACTCTCACTTAGTCGCCATTATCCGGCACAAATGGCATCCAATTTTTTCTTTTTTCTTAAATGTAAACTTTTTTTCTGTATTTTTTTTTAGCTTCAAATGTCTTAGATTAGATAGCAGTACGTGTTTGATAGGTAGTTTAAGGGTTTTTAGGGGTTTAAGATTAATTAGGCTTCGAAAAACAGTGACTCTCAAGCAACCTGCAACTACACTTATCCGGCAATGTTCAGTACCATGGGTGCCTGATAATGGGGATTTTACTATACTTAACTATATATAGCCCCTCAACATTTAAAGTGACTTCCATATTCCACTTACTTGGTTAATAATCTTAGAGCACTATACATTGTTATGTCTCAGCAATTATGAGTTACTAGATCGGAATAAGACCTTATATATAAGAACTGGGTGGTTCTATGATATTACACACACCTATACAGGGCTGGATTAATAGTATCACTCTATGGTAGAGTTTATGATATTGATCATTTCAATATAACTGGAGAACTATATTCCTTACAAACAGCCTTATTTTTAAAAATTCCCTCATTATCCCAGATTTTTAAAAGGTTTTAATCACCGTTGTGAGCTATACATTAATAAAGTTTTATTTTTTTTATTTTCATAACAATTATTTCCTTTTGTTTAGAGGTGATTAGATTGCAGGTGGAAAACACCTTTGGAAACTATCATTCCTTATTTTTCTATAATTATGTAGGTTAAGCCTTTATTTTCCTTCCCTTAGTTTTTTGTTTTTTAAATTTCTAAATTAGTCAGCAATAGTTAGTATTGTCTAAAAAATAAAAACCACAACAACCCAAAAAAACAAAAACATTTTTTTTAAATATAATAGATGTTACAATTGTATGTATAGATTCAATATATATAAATTATATAAAATGTTTTATGTTAAATATTATATAATACAGTATGTAGAAAATGCATTAGAGCCTTTGTTCCTAGCCCACACGGTTTACTGATATGTATTAACTCCTCGAGTACTGGTTTGTGTGTTACTCTTGATGTTGTATAATGAAACAGACATAGTAAAAACAATAACTTATTTTTTAATTACACACATGTTTAAGTTGGACCGTTAAGTGTCAAATAATGATTATCCACATCATTTTCTACTGTTTTTGGTGCTATATTGGCTTTTTAACTGCTGCTGCGGCACTCCTCAATAGTTTTAAAACTATTTGCAAATGATCTTTGGTACCTGAAATATTTTCTTCAGTTTTATGTAGATATGGCATTGTCCTATTTTGCAAGTGATCCATAAAGTCTTATTAGCAAAGGATTTAGGTGTCAAAGTCTAATGGAGTAACTCTTAACTCTTGCTATTTTAAATACATAACTAACTATAATTATAAAGACTTATTTAGAAATACTTTGTTTTAATAAATATGAATTATTAATGCCTAATATATATATATATGATGTAATTATTGATTAAAGAACTGAAAAAAGTAATAACAATTAAGTGCACAAACTAACAAATGTAATTAAGGTAAGAACATTATATATTATGCATTTCACCTATGTTTTACTTTGTTATCATTCACTAAATGTCTCTTCTTTTTTCAGATAAACTAGGAAACAATAATAGTCTGTTTAGAATGTTCTTTATATGTATGACCTATTTGGCATGTTAAATTAAATGAATGTGTTCTGTGGTCATGTAATATTATTTATTTACTGGTGCTTGTAGCCATTCTTAGCAGCAAATCTCAACACATCTGGATGTTTTTGCTATACAATTACTAGTGTCCTTGGTAAACATTCTTTATTTCCATTTATAAATGTGCTACCACTGTATTGTGATGAATTACTTGCAGTAAGCATAGAAATTCCAGCCTTTCGCAGCTACTATGTAATGAGGCAAAATATAATATCTTTATAGGATGTTGGAAGTCTGGAAGCAAGCCATTCAGATGATTGCTAAATGTACTTGCACTACAATAGCTTGGAAACATTTATTTCAGTACATTTTTTTTTTAAACTAAGTGGAAGTGCAATAAGTATTTCTACAAATGGGTTCATGTTTTTTGAATTAGGCCAAAATCCAACAGCTTTGTCATTAAGTTTACAAGTGGACTTTCCTTTACAGGTAAAGACTGATAAATTGCAGAGTGCACTAATTGTGCCCAGGTAAGAGGGTGTGGCTTGACTGCTAAACTAATATAAAAGGTTTGTGAGCTGTTTTGAGGCCTGTTTACAAGTGGATTTTCCTTTACAGGTAAAGACTGATAAATTGCAGAGTGCACTAATTGTGCCCAGGTGAGAAGGTAGAAGTTAGTATAAACGGGAGAAGGGGTGAACTTCTGAGCTTGCAAACATTTTCGGTATCAGGTGCAGTTCTAGTGAAAGTGTAGGAGTTTAAATAGGGCTAGGGAATTCAAAGAAAAGGGAGGACAGATTTATAGTGCAAAGGAGGAAAATGTTATACAAATATATTATTTTATATTCTTTATTTTTCCCACTGAAATTTTGTAGACAATAATAATTATTATGAGTCAGTCCAGTGGCAACCTCACTCAGTATACATCCTGTCATATTTATGCAATACTGGAACAGATTATCCAGGGTCCATACCTCTGTGAGAGGTGTGAGCATGTTGCCTCTCTGGAAGCTCAAATTGGAGATCTGGAGCGGCGAATTGCAGCACTTAGTGATATTGCTCTACTGGAGCAAGGGGATTGGTGCTCACTGAGCACAGTTTAGCTGGGCCTAGCATGGAGGGTGGAGCTGGGGCTAGTGAGGATGTCCAGGGAGGTGGCTGGGTTACAGTTACAAGGGGAAGCAGGGGGAACAGGAGGAGGCAGGCCAGTTCTGAGTTGGCAAACACCAACAGATTTGCCAGATTGAGAGAAACTGTTGGGGATGTCCATTCAGGAATGGCAATGCCAGATAGAGCTGTTCCCTCTAACAGCTGGGAGAACAGCTCTACTGGAGAAAAGGGAGGGCAGAATAGGCAGAGCAACAGACAGGTTTTGGTTGTAGGGGACTCTATTATTAGGAAGGTAGACACAGTGATTTGTCACCCAGATCCCAGCAATCGAACAGTTTGTTTTCTCCCGGGTGCTCGGGTTCGTCATATTGTGGATTGGGTAGACAAATTATTGGGAGGGGCTGGAAATGAACCGGCGGTCATGGTACATATTGGTACCAATGACAAAGTTAGTGGAAGATGGAGTGTCCTAAAGAATGATTTTAGAGAACAAGGTAATAAGCTGAAGGCAGGGACTTCCAAGGTAGTATTTTCTGAGATACTACCAGTGCCACGTGCTAGCCCAGGAAGGCAGAAGGAGCTTAGGGAGGTTAATGCGTGGCTAAAGATGTGGTGCACTAAGGAGGGGTTTGGGTTTTTAGAGCACTGGGCTGACTTCTCACTTCGGTACAATCTCTACAGTAGGGATGGATTGCACCTTAATGATGAGGGAGCTTTTGTACTAGGGGATAGGATGGTAGAAAGGCTGGAGGAGTTTTTAACCTAGTAGGTGGGGGGAGGGACTAGATATAAGTAATGGGGTAGAAAGTGTAGAGGGTATTAGGGATGAATTAACAACTCATAGGGGAGGAGATGGGGGGGATAGTATAGTCAATAGGGAGGTAGTACTAAGTAATTCAAGTACAGTGGCAGGCACTTCAGAACTACAAACTCATAACATAAGGTGTATGCTTGCTAATGCCAGAAGCTTGCCAGAAAAAATGGGAGAGTTAGAATTATTAGCAATTAATGAAAAATGTGATTTAATAGGCATTACTGAAACGTGGTGGGATGAATCTCATGACTGGACAGTTAATCTGGATGGGTATAATCTATTTAGGAAAGATAGAGGCAATGGTAAATGAGGTGGGGGGATTTGTCTGTATTTGAAGCCTGAATTTAAGCCTATAGTCAGATAAGATATTTATGGTGGACCTAGTGATAAAGCTGAATGTTTGTGGGTAGAGTTAAATAGCGGAGCAGCAAATTGCAAAAGAATATTAGTAGGAGTATGCAATAAACCCCCAAATATAGCTGAAAGTGAGGAAATACAATTATTGTTGCAGATTGAAAATGCAGCTAAGCATGGTCAGGTTCTAATAATGGGAGATTTTAATTACCCTGAAATACACTGGATAAATTAGACTAGCAGTTCATCTAACGGGAGCAGGTTCTTGAGTACACTCAGGGATCATTATCTGGCCCAGGTTGTACAAGAGCATACTAGAAATGAAGCTCTCTTAGATTTACTCATCAAAAATAATATTTATATAGTATTAAATGTTGGAATAGGGCCTATATATAGGGCACAATTGCCACAGAGCACACACTTTCTCCTTAGATGATGACAGTCTGACTGGACGTTTTCGGCTGCCGGAAAACCCAAAGAGATTCTTAGCTCTTCAGGATATTGATTGCTGGATATTTCTTATTGATAGGTAAAGTATATTAATTAATTTATTAATAATTAATAAAAAGAAAAAAAATCAAAGAAAAAAAATACATTACTGCATTTTGCAATATCTGTACTTTAGCACTGTATTAATCATTTGAAATATGTTTATTTATTGATTAATTAATTTTTTAATGGACATTAATTTTATTAATTATTAATTATTTTAAAAAAAAATTGTTTATAAGAAAAACAAAATGTCACTGGAATGATTTTCACATTGATTCTCATTGTATTAAAGGTATAGGATCCTCAAACCGTTTACATATTTATATCACCTACTTACATTTTACAGTGCATTGAATTCTATTTTGCAGCTATGCTAATTAAAACAAAGCAAACATTAATAAGCCATTTTTTCAATTTATTTTCTCACAGTTTGATTATTTGCCCACGTAACTACATAGAGGGCTGTTTGCAGCATTTTATCTGCAATTACATCACCTTCACAGGTATATCATTTTAAAATATTTATATTTACTTTACTGCATGCTTGTATGAAAAGGACAACAAATACTTTAAGTAATATCAATGATTCATGCATTTATGAAAAAAAAAAAAAAATGATTTTTACTTAATTTCACAGATTTGTGACATCGCCAACTGCCTATACAGGAGTCTAACATTACAGAATATTAAATTGAAAGGTAAATGATTTTGTGATGACATTTGTTAACACAATATAATATGAACTATTGATTTGCGTTGAGTAATGGTATTTCATACATTCATTCAATAAAAAAATTAATTATGATTTTTGCATCTTTTTACATATTTCTCACGTCTACACCTGCCTCAAAACAGGAGTATTTTTTGCATTTATATCAGAAGGAAAAAATAAAATTATAATTAAGATTTTATGTGTATTCCTGTATTCATTCATCATTATGTTACTGCTCATTGACAGGGATAGCACCTTAGAAGCAATTAAATATGTTATTTCAGGTATTATATTAGGTCAATTCCTCTTTTGTGTAGCTCTTCTTTAGGAACACGATAACTGTTTCTGTTTTTCCATTCATGATATAGACACACCTACAGAGAGATACCCAGAGACACAGCCACCCAGAGACACAGCCACCCAGAGACACAGACACCCAAAGACACAGACACCCAGAGACTCAGACACCCAGAGACTCAGACACCCAGAGACTCAGACACCCACTTGCAAAGAACCAGAGACATAGAATCCTATACACATATGCAGACACACAGACACCCACCTGCAAAGAATCAGAGATATATAATCCTACATGCACAGCAAGACACACAGACACAGAAATACAGAAGCCCACACACATAAACACACACCCAGAGAGATACACAGACACACATAAACACTCACCCAGAGAGATACACAGACCCACAGACACACAAACACACACCCAGAGAGATACACAGACACACAAACACACACCCAGAGAGATACAGAGACACACAAACACACACACAGACCCACAGACACACAAACACACACACAGAGAGATACACAAACCCACAGACACACAAACACACACCCAGAGAGATACACAGACCCACAGACACACATAAACACACACCCATAGAGATACACAGACCCACAGATACACATAAACACACACACCCAGAGAGATACACAGACCCACAGACACACATAAACACACACCCAGAGAGATACACAGACCCACAGACACACAAACACACACCCAGATAGATACACAGACACACAAACACACACCCAGAGAGATACAGAGACACACAAACACACACACAGACCCACAGACACACAAACACACACACAGAGAGATACACAAACCCCCAGACACACAAACACACACCCAGAGAGATACACAGACCCACAGACACACAAACACACACTCAGAGAGATACACACCCCCGTCAATACAGGGAGAAACCCAGAGAGACACACACCCACAGATATCCAGACACACACCCAGAGAGACACACACCCACAGCTATCCAGACACACACAGAGAGACACACACCCACAGACACGCAGAGAGACAGACAGCCAGAGACACAGACACACACCCACAAATATCAAGGGACAGACACATTCCCACAGATATGCAGACACACACTCACAAACATAGACACGCAGACAGCCAGAGAGACACAGACAGCCAGAGAGACGCAGACAGCCATCATTTTTAGAAATATATTACAGGGTAAAAAATATTTTTAATAAAATTAAGGTCATTCTTAAGTATATTTCCAATTACAGATTACAATGGCAGACAATGCAGAAGATAAGAAAGAATATAAAAGAAGAATGGCAAGGGAAAGGAAGCAGAGATGGAGAGATGCACAGACCCCTGCGACTTTACAATGTTTAAGAAAAGAAGATCGACAGAGACTTCTAAATAAAAAATGGCTAAAAACAATAAAATGAGTCTGCTGGAGTTTCAAAGAAAAGAAAAAGTAAACAAAAAAATGTCTGTAAAACTGTCTCAAATGAACCTAATTTGCCTCTTGATACCAATGTTGATAGAGATGACACCAATGTAGATGTACAAAGTTCAAATGAAATTTATATTGATGAAGGTCATGATAGTCCTTTCTTTACAGCACTAACAGTAGACACTCATTATTGTGGATTAATGAATGTGGTTTGTCAGTTTTGTGGGGCTTATAATTTTCAGAAAGAACGACCAACTGATGGAGAGTTTATTACTTGCTGTCAGAAAGGAAAGGTAAGACTGCCAGAAAGACAGACATTCCCAGAATATTTAAAAAGTATCATGAGGGATCCTGCATTTCCCAATTACACCAATTTTAAGAAAAATATTCGGTCTTATAACAGTGCAATTTCATTTGCTTCAATGGGTGCAACATTAGCCAAAAATGTACCAGGACATGGTCCTTATTGTTTTAAAGTCCAAGGACAAATATACCACCGGACTTCACATTTACACCCAGAAACAGGAGAGCAAAGGAAATCTGCACAGTTATATGTACTCGATACAATGGGAGCTGTGGAACAACGAATGATGCTTCATGAAAATAGACAATACTTACCCATAGTCTTTGAACAGCTTGATAACGTTATGGTGAACAACACTTATAGTCAAGCATACAAAAAATTACCGGAGGTTAAAAAAGAACAACTGGCACATGCGCAAAGACATCAATTGCCAATGCCAAGAGGTAAAATGATTCTCAAAAGGGATCGCCATACTGATCAAAGACGCTATAATTTTCCAACAGCAAATGAGGTTGCCATGGTATTTAAAAATGATGATGGGGAACCACCATTTGAGCGGGATATTAGAATATATCCACACAATCAAGAACAACCTTTTATAAACATCAATATTTTAAGCAGTAATTTGGATCCTATGACATATCCTATTTTCTTTTCAAATGGGGAGCCAGGATGGCAACCAAAATTGCAGTTGCAAAGTTATCCAAATAGTAAACTTCGTATTAGAAACAATATCTCAATACTGGAATATAAAGTGGCACAAACTGCTGTCCGGGATCATTATAATCCTATTTTATGTGGGGTAAACTCACACAACAATGGATTATTGATTCTTATCTACAAGTCAAAGCACGAAGCAAATAATCTAAATTTTGTCAAATTTCAACAAAAAAAGCTTTGAGTTGAACAATATTGTGGATTGATGGATTATGTCATTGAATTGGCTGCAAACAGACACATTCCTGCTGGACGAGCAATGATTTTGCCATCCTCTTTCTAAGGATCTCTTCGCAATATGCAAGAAAGATACAATGATGCCATGGCTATTGTCAATAAATTTGGCAAACCAGATTTATTTATTACATTTACATGTAATCCACAATGGCCAGAGATCAATGAAAATGTTTTGCTTGGACAAACTGCATCTGACTGACCAGATTTGGTTGCAAGAGTATTCAAAATCAAACTAAATTCCTTAATTTATGATATCACTAAAGCAGACTTATTTGGAAAATGTGTGGCTTTTGTTTATACTATTGAATTTCAAAAAAGAGGCCTGCCACATGCACATATACTTTTAGTCTTGCAAGAAAAAGATAAATTAAATACAGCAGATAGAGTGGATTCAGTGATTAGTGCTGAACTGCCACATCTAGAAAAGCATTCAAGACTTTATGAGTTTGTAACTCATAGAATGATACATGGCCCATGTGGAGAGAGCAATCCAAACTCACCATGTATGGAAAAAAGGAAATGCATAAAAGAGTTTCCAAAACAATTTCAAATGCAGACTTATGTGAATTGTGATGGATACCATTTGTATAAAAGAAGAGAAGGACAAACAGCTATTATACCTGGCCAAAAGGTCAACAATGGATATGTGGTTCCATACAATACACATTTGCTGATGAAGTACAATGCACATATCAATGTGGAAGCTTGCACTTACATCAAATCCATAAAATATGTGTATAAGTATATATATATAACGGATATGATGCAGCAAATGTTGTGCAAGGTGCAGACAATGAAAAAGACAACCCCATTTTACATGACGAACTTTCTTCTTATTTAGATGCTCACTATGTAAGTGCTCCTGAAGCAATGTGGTGTCTTCTCAAATTTGAGATACATGATCATTCACATGCTGTGTATCGATTAGCTGTCCATCTGCCACAAAGTCAATTTGTTTGCTTCACGGCCGGCAATGAAACTAATGCTTTAGCACAAAGTGAACATAGAGCAACAACGCTTACTGCTTGGTTTCAATTAAATTGTCAGGACACTGAGGCCAGACAATTTTTATACATTGACATTCCAAATCACTATGTATTCGTAAATGGTGAATGGAGACAACGAAAGAAACATAAGCATAAAATTATAGCAAGAATATATACCATCAGTCCATGAGACATTGAACGTTTCAGTTTAAGATTACTGCTTTTTCATGTTCCCGGTGCACAAAGTTATGAACATTTACTTACAGTCAATGACATTGTTTATGACACTTTCCAGTTAGCTGCAAGACATCAAAACTTTCTAGCAGATGATACAGAACGGGAGAGATGTCTTGAGGAAGCAGCACTATGACAAATGCCAAAGCAAATGAGAGAACAATTTGCTTTTATTTGTATATTTTGCAATGTACCAGATGCCTTAACTTTGTATGAAAAATGTAAATTACATATGTGTGAAGATTTCTTGCAACGTTAGAATGAGACCATTGCACAATTTAAAGCATTAATCGAAATACAGGAAATCTTTCTTTGTCATGGATTAAATTGTGCCAACTTTAATCTGCCTGATCCAGGATTTATAGATGAAATTAACTTTGATGAGTATGACACTGACATTGAATACCAAAAAACAAATGAAATATTGGAACTTTAAATGTATTGCAATTGGAAGCATTTAATGCCATCACATATGCAATAGAAGATGAAATGCTCAAAGAACGTTATTTCTTTCTGGATGGTCCTGGTGGATCAGGAAAAACGTACCTATATAATTTGTTGATGAGTTGCATTCGAGCACAGGGTCAAATAGCACTGCCATTTGCAACCACTGGAATTGCTGCACTTTTGTTAGAAGGTGTTAGAACTGTGCATAGTGGATTTAAACTGCCAGTTCCCATTCTGGAAACATCAGTGTCGGATATTCGAATGAATTAATTAGAAGCCAAAAAATTGCACAAGAGTAAATTAATTATAATAGATGAGGCAACTATGATGTCATGTCATGCCCTCCAATGTATTGATCGATTATTAAAATAAGTTATGGCTAATGATTTGCCATTTGGTGGAAAGGTGATGTTGTTAGGAGGAGATTTCAGGCAAATATTACCTGTGGTGCCACATGGCAATCATACTGACATTGTCGAAATGTGTATTAAAAGAAGTAAGCTGTGGAAAATATTTACACACCTGAGATTAGAAGTAAATATGAGATCTGAAGGGCGAAATCAATTCAATGATTGGCTCATTAACATTGGAGAAGAAAAGCAGCCGCTAATAACTAATTTACCTGGTGATGCAGTGCAAATTCCACCAGAAATGATTTCAACAGAACCACTAATTTCAACAATCTTCCTCAATACCATCAATCATGAGGATTACTCAGACATTGCAAGCAAAGTCATATTGACATCAAAAAAATACGATGCCATAAATTTAAACAACGAAATATTAAAATTAATCAATGCTCCCCAAAAATACTATTACAGTGCAGATTCTGTTCTGGCTGATGACAAAGAGAGTGAAGCAAACTTTAGTATGGAATTCATTAATTCTTTAACTCCCTCTGGAATGCCACCACATGTTTTGCAACGTAAAAAAGGGGCAATTATCATGCTATTGAGAAATATGAATCCAAAAAAAGGACTTTGTAATGGGACCAGATTAATTGTGAAGGAATTAAAGGATCATTTTATACATGCAGAAATTATGAGTGGTACCCATAAAGGCAGACCAGTTCTTATACCAAGAATTGATTTGGCTCCAAGTGAGAGTGGTTTGCCTTTTGTCCTTCAAAGGAGACAATTTTCCATTATCATGGCATTTGCCATGACCATCAATAAATCCCAAGGACAAACTTTTAAGTCTGTTGTTTTTTTTTTGAAGGAACCTGTGTTTGCACATGGACAACTATATGTTGCATTTTCAAGATGCAATAATCCAGAGGAAATTAAAGTACATGTTGAAGAAAACACAAGCCAAGGTGATTTATTGAAAGATGGATGTGTTTTTACAAAAAAACATTGTGTATTATGAGGTGCTGTAAATATACAGTACAGTGCTTTCATTTTGACAAAACAATTTGATGTTACTCTGACTGATTTTAAAGTAGCAATATATTAAGAAGAAACTTAATACAATGGCAAAAAAACATAGAGAACAGTGGTTTTACTTCCTGGACAAAATTAGAGGTCTTTTGGACTCTTCAAATAGAGGACCACTATTTCCAATAGGAAACTCAATGTACCTTTTCAACAAAGTACAACAAGAAGAAACAAAAAAGTATGAAAAACAACACAAAACTGTGGTTACACAGATTAGAAGGCCTTACAAGTTACCTTTTCAGATGATTGGCCCCACAAAACAATTAGGTGCCATTTACTTTAATTGGAAGCATATATTTAAATGTTTTAAAGTAGTATTTAACATGTTAACATTATTTTTTAACAGTTATGGAAAGTTATTTAAAGCTATATTGTATAACATTGTCTTTTCAAAGTTGTGGAAAGTTACTTCAAGCTATATTGAATATAGTCAAACATTTATGGTACGACAAGTTTAAGCATTTGTTAATACATTCAACTGTATAATTTTAAGATGGAGTATTGATTCAGGGAGCAATCCGATCTCCAGTTAATGGGGTCAGGAAGGAATTATTTTTTTTCCCCTCTTTGATACAATTGGCCAAGTTTCAATGGGGGTTTTTATTGTTTGCCTTCCTCTGGATTCAATCCAAATTTAATTTAACATGAGTTTTAAAAAAAAGGTTACAAATAATGTTAGTGTACAAAATACTTACTTTTGGAAACTTTACATAGTTGTTTGTTATTTATACATAAATATCAATTCAAAAGGTTATTATTGTTAAAATTCAAGTTGCATGTTAAAAACGTTGTTATATTGTTATTACATGTATGACAATTAAAAAAGTTCATATTTAAAAAATATATATATATATATATACCTGTTGGTGAAATACATGTTAATAGTTAAAAAAATAAAAAGTTTTTTTCAAAATGTTCTATTTATTGGTATTTAATAAAACAAAAGGTTAAGAATGTCATAGACCAATATTGTGTAGCAAACAGTTCTCCCAGCATTAAAAATTCTATTGACCGTCATTTTTTGACGGGCAAGTCGCTAGTTAAGTAATATTTAAAATAAACAATTATTTGACTAAAGGACTTGAATGGGGCACAGAAGGTTTCTGGATTTAACTAGATTTATAATATACCTATGTTTTGATTTACTTTTATGTACTTTGTATGGCCTCATACTAGCCAATCAGGGGCAAAGTCTCAGCAATCTACTGCAACATATTCAGCTACGTGATGTACAGTGGATATAAAAAGTCTACACACCCGTGTTAAAATGTCAGGTTTCTGTGCTGTAAAAAAAAGAGACAAAGATAAATCATTTCAGAACTGTTTTCACCTTTAATGTGACCTATAAACTGTAAAACTCAATTGAAAAACAAACTGAAATCTTTTAGGTGGAGGTAAGAAAAATAAAAAATAAAAATAATGTGGTTGCATAAGTCTGCACACCCTCTTATAACTGGGGATGTAGCTGTGCTCATAATTAAGCAATCACATTCCAAATCGTGTTAAATAGGAGTCAGCATACACCTGCCATCACTTAAAGTGCCTCTGGTTAACCCCAAATAAAGTTCAGATGCTCTAGTTGGTCTTTCCTGAAATGTTCTTAGTCGCATCCCACAGCAAAAGCCATGGTCCACAGAGAGCTTCCAAAGCATCAGAGGGAACTTATTGTTAAAAGGTATCAGTCAGGAGAATGGTACAAAAGAATTTCCAAGGCATTAGATATACCATGGAACACAATGAACTTGAATTTAAAGTTTTGGAATGGCCCAGCCAGAGCCCAGACCTGAATCCGATTGAAAATCTGTGGGGTGATCTGAAGAGGGCTGTGCACAGGAGATGCCCTCGCAATCTGGCAGATTTGGAGTGTTTTTGCAAAGAAGAGTGGGCAAATCTTGCCAAGTCAAAATGTGCCATGCTGATAGACTCATACCCAAAAAGACTGAGTGCTGTAATAAAATCACAAGGTGCTTCAACAAAGTATTAGTTCAAGGGTGTGCATACTTATGCAACCATATTATTTTATTTTTATATTTTTTCTTCCCTCTACCTAAAAGATTTCAGTTTGTTTTTCAATTGAGTTTTACAGTTTATAGGTCACATTAAAGGTGAAAAAATTCTGAAATGATTTATCTTTGTCTCACTTTTTTACAGCACAGAAACCTAACATTTTAATAGGGGTGTGTAGACTTTTTATATCCACTGTACTTATTGTGGTCCTAAGAGCCAAAGATTCTACCAGCTCAGACCTCTTCCGCAAAAGCTGTAGAAAGTTTTCTTAACATTACTCATGGCTGAGCATGAGGTGCGGACAAAGATTAGCTAAAAAATATGTACCGTATATACTCGAGTATAAGCCGAGTTTTCCAGCCCTTTTTTAAGGCTAAAAAGGGCCCCCTCGGCTTATATTTGAGTTACCCCCCCCCCCCCCCCCCCCCGTCTCTCTAACCCCCCCATGTCTTTCTAACCCCCCGTGTCTCTCTATCCCTCGTGTCTCTTTCCCTCCCCCCCTCCTCATCCTCAACCCCCCCTCCTCTTTCTAAACCCCCCATTCTACCCCTCTAAATACCCCCCCTCTCCCTCACTTACCTGCATCTGAAGCTTCTGCTTGGCCTCCGCTCCTTCCGGCACCCGGCATATGCTAATGACGTGACATCACATGCGCCCCACATCAAGACGCCGGAAGGAACGGAGGCCAGAGCAGAACCTTCAGATGCAGGTAAGTGAGGAAGAGAGAGGGGTATTTAGAGTGGTAGAATGAGGGGGGAGTTGGGATGAGGAGGGAGGTAGAGAAGGGGGATTAGGAGGGGGTTGAGGTTGAGGAGGGAGGTTGAGGAGGTGGTTGAGTATGGGGGGTTGAGGTTGAGGAAAGGGGGTGGGGGAGGGAGGCTGAGGATGAGGAGGGAGGTTGAGGAGAGGGGTTGAGGATGGGAGGGTTGAGGTTGAGGAAGAGGTTTGAGGATGAGGAGGGAGGATGAAGAGGGGTTGAGGATGTGGGGGTTGAGGTTGAGGAGGAAGGTTGACGATGGGGGGTTGAGGTTGAGGAGGGAGTTGAGGAGAGAGGTTGAGGAGGGAGTTTGAGGAGGGAGGATGAGGAGGGGGGTTGAGGATGAGGAGGGAGGTTGAGGAGAGGGGTTGAGGATGGGAGGGTTGAGGTTGAGGAAGAGGTTTGAGGATGAGGAGGGAGGATGAAGAGGGGTTGAGGATGTGGGGGTTGAGGTTGAGGAGGAAGGTTGACGATGGGGGGTTGAGGTTGAGGAGGGAGTTGAGGAGAGAGGTTGAGGAGGGAGTTTGAGGAGGGAGGATGAGGAGGGGGGTTGAGGATGAGGAGAGAGGTTAAGGATGAGGAGGGAGGATGAGGAAGGGGGTCGAGGATGGGGGGGTGTAGGTTGAGGAGGGGGTTGAGGATGAGGAGGGAGGATGAGGAGGGAGGTTGAGGATGGGGGGGTTGAGGTTGAGGAGGGAGGTTGAGGAGAGAGCTTGAGGAGGGAGGATGAGGAGGGAGGTTGAGGAAGAGGAGGGAGGTTGAGGATGAGGAGGGAGGATGAGGAGGGGGTCGAGGATGGGGGGGTTGAGTTTGCAGAGGGGGTTGAGGATGAGGAGATAGGATGAGGACGGAGGATGAGGAGGGAGGTTGAGGAGGAGATTGAGGATGGGGGGTTTGATGTTGAGGAGGGGGTTGAGGATGGGGGGTTGAGGTTGAGGAGGGAGTTGAGGATGAGGAGGAAGGATGAGGAGAGAGGATGAGGAGGAAGGATGAGGAGAGAGGATGAGGAGGGAGGGGTTGAGGTTGAGGTTGAGGAGGGAGGTTGAGGATGGGGGGTTGAGGTTGAGGAGAGAGGTTGAGGAGGGAGGATGAGGAGGGAGGTTGAGGATGAGGACGGAGGATGAGGACGGAGGATGAGGACGGAGGTTGAGGAGGAGATTGAGGATGGGGGTTTGAGGTTGAGGAGGAGGTTGAGGATGGGGGGTTGAGGTTGCAGAGGGAGATTGAGGAGGGGGTTGAGGATGGGGGGGTTGAGGTTGAGGTGGGAGGTCGAGGAGGGGGTTGAGGATGAGGAGGGAGGATGAGGAGGGAGGTTGAGGATGGGGGTTGAGGATGGGTTGGTTGAGATTGAAGAGGGGGTTGAGGAGGGAGGTTGAGGAGGGAGATTGAGGTTGAGAATAAGGAGGGAGGTTGAGGAGGGAGGTTAAGGAGGGAGGTTGAGGAGGGAGAGGGAGGATGAGGAGGGAGGATGAGGATGGGGGGTTGAGGTTGAGGAGGGGGTTGAGGATTAGGAGGGGGGTTGAGGATGAGGAGGGAGGTTGAGGAGTGGGGTTGAGGAGGGGGTTGAGGATGGGGGGTTGAGTAGGGAGGTTGAGGAAGGGGGTTAAGGAGGGGGTTGAGGAGGGAGGTTGAGGATGAGAGGGTTGAGGATGAGAGGGTTGAGGAGGGAGGTTGAGGATGAGGAGGGAGGTTGAGGATGGAAGGATTGAGGTTGAGGAGGAGGTTTGAGGATGAGGAGGGAGGATGAAGAGGGGGTTGAGGATGTGGGGGTTGAGGTTGAGGAGGGGGTTGAGGATGGGGAGTTGAGGTTGAGGAGGGAGTTGAGGATGAGAAGGAAGGATGAGGAGTGAGGATGAGGAGGGAGGGGTTGAGGTTGAGGAGGGAGGTTGAGGATGGGGGGGTTGAGGTTGAGGAGAGAGGTTGAGGAGGGAGGATGAGGAGGGAGGTTGAGGATGAGGAGGGAGGATGAGGAGGGGGTTGAGGATGGGGGGGTTGAGTTTGAGGAGGGGGTTGAGGATGAGGAGGGAGGATGAGGAGGGGGTTGAGGATGGGGGGGTTGTGTTTGAGGAGGGGTTAAGGATGAGGAGGGAGGATGAGGATGGAGGATGAGGAGGGAGTTTGAGGAGGGAGGTTGAGGAGGAGATTGAGGATGGGGGGTTTGAGGTTGAGGAGGGGGTTGAGGATGGGGGGGTTGAGGTTGAGGAGGGAGATTGAGGAGGGGCTTGAGGTGGGAGGTTGAGGAGGGGGTTTAGGATGAGGAGGGAGGATGAGGAGGGAGGGGGTTGAGGATGGGTTGGTTGAGATTGAAGAGGGGGTTGAGGAGGGAGGTTGAGGAGGGAGATTGAGGTTGAGAATAAGGAGGGAGGTTGAGGAGGGAGGTTAAGGAGGGAGGTTGAGGATGAGGAGGGAGAGGGAGGATGAGGAGGGAGGATGAGGATGGGGGATTGAGGTTGAGGAGGGGGTTGATGATGAGGAGGGGGTTGAGGATGAGGAGGGAGGTTGAGGAGTGGGGTTGAGGAGGGGGTTGAGGATGGGGGGTTGAGTAGGGAGGTTGAGGAAGGGGGTTAAGGAGGGGGTTGAGGAGGGGGGTTGAGGATGAGAGGGTTGAGGATGAGAGGGTTGAGGAGGGAGGTTGAGGATGAGGAGGGAGGTTGAGGATGGGAGGATTGAGGTTGAGGAGGAGGTTTGAGGATGAGGAGGGAGGATGAAGAGGGGGTTGAGGATGTGGGGGTTGAGGTTGAGGAGGGGGTTGAGGATGGGGAGTTGAGGTTGAGGAGGGAGTTGAGGATGAGAAGGAAGGATGAGGAGAGAGGATGAGGAGGGAGGGGTTGAGGTTGAGGAGTATCTAAAAAGATACCCAAAGATTTGAAAGTTTGTCTTTGTGATTTATTAATGGTCATGGCAAATGCCATGATGATGGGAAATTGTCTCCTTTGAAGTACAAAAGGGAGGCTACTTTCACTTGGTGCCAAATCTATTCTTGGTATGAAAACTCTCTCTCCTTTATGGGTACCAGTTAGAATTTCAGCATCTATGAAATGGCCCTTTAATTCTTGAACAATTAATCTGGTCCCATTACATAGTCCTTTTTTGGGGTTCATATTTCACAGTAACATGACAATTGCACCTTTCTTTAGCTACAAAATATGCGGTGGTATTCCAGAGGGAGTTAATGAATGAATTAATTCAGTTGAAAAGTGTGTCTGAATTTCTTTGTCATCACCAAGTATAGAATTAATATTATAGTTTATTTATAACGTGCCGACATATTCTGTAGCGTTGTGCACAAATTAGGTTCTGACAAAGATAAATACAGATTAACATTTAGCAAAGGAAGGAGGGCCCTGTCTTTGAGCTAGGAATCCAATGTCCATGTTGAATTCCCAAAGTACTTAGAATAGAAACCATCAGAATTACAATCTAAGGTATAGTGAGTGGTAAAAGAGGGAGAGAGAGGTGATGAGTGTGTTAGGGTGGAAGGTGATATGCTTCTTTAAAGAGATGCATTTGAAGTGAGGTTTTAAATGTTTTAAGGCAAGAGGATAATCTGGTGGAGTGAGGCAAGGAGTTCCAGAGACTAGGGGCAGCACAAGAAAAGTCCTGGAGGCGGGAGTGAGAGGAGGTGTCAAGAGTTGTAGAAAGAAGAAGGTCATTAGCAAAACAAAGAGGGCGTGTAGGGGAGTATTTGGAGATGAGAGCAGAGATGTTAGGGGGAGCATTATTGTTGAGGGCTTTGTTAGTTAGGGTCATGATTTTAAATGTTATTCTTGAGGCTATGGGAAGCCAGTGGAGTGATTGACAGAGAGGTGATGCCGACACTGGACGTTGTGTATGGAAGAATAGTCTAGCAGAGGCATTCATAATGGATTGAAGAGAAGACAGTTGGTTGGTGGGTAGACCAACAAGAAGCGCGTTGCAGAATCAGCACTGTGATCATTTTTTTGTGGTGCATTTTTTTTTTATATTTCATTAATGAGAAGCAATGCATCCTTATTTTTGCATGTTAGTGTTACTTTCTGTGCAAGCTCTGTATAGTCCTCGTTATTTATTGTATTTTGGAATATAGCTTATATGAGATCCTGTTTGCAAATCATATGAGATGGAATTTCCACAGTATTGTCCGGTAAATTTTAAATTTGCTCTGCTATTACTTATTCAATTTTAATGAGACAATCATTGAATTCCTTTTCTCCTTCTGATCTCATATTTTGTTTTAAGTGAAAATGGGTAAATAGTTTCCATAGTGTACTTGACTTTATACATGTATCGACAATGTCGTTTCGATTTCCATGTACAACGACAGGTTATGCTTGTCTAAAATCTCCACCTTACAACATTACCTTTGCACCAAATGGCAAATCATTATCCATGACTTCATGTAGCAAATGGTCAATACATTGTAGGTCATGGCATGACATCATTGTAGCTTCATCTATTATAATTAATTTACTTTTTTTAAATGTTTTTGCTTATAATGATGTCATTTGAATATCCGACACTGATGTTTCCAGAATGGGAACTGACAGTTTAAATCCACTATGCACAATTCTTCCACCTTCTAACAAAAGTGCGGCAATTCCAGTTGTTGCAAATGGCAGTGCAATTTGACGCTGTGCTTGAACAAATCTTATCAATAAATTATATAGATACGTTTTTCCTGATCCTGATTATTGCATTAAATGTTTGCAATTGTAATGTATTTAAAGTTGCAAGTCTTTCTTCTGTTCTTTCTCTTTGAAGGTGAGTGTCATAGTCTTCAAAGTTTATGTCGTCTATAAATCCTGCATCTGGCATATTAAAACTTGCACAATGTAATCCATGAGAAAGAAATACCTCTTTAATTTCAAGTAATG
This sequence comes from Discoglossus pictus, assembly GCA_027410445.1. Taxonomy (NCBI): domain Eukaryota; kingdom Metazoa; phylum Chordata; class Amphibia; order Anura; family Alytidae; genus Discoglossus; species Discoglossus pictus. The sequence continues at coordinate 347,443,949 of CM050164.1, read as the reverse complement.
CTTTTAATTCTGCAAAAGGCTCATTGTATCGTTGCAAAAACTCGTTAGACATATTTGTTTTAGATTTGTCCAACAAAGCTTATGCATTTGCAGCATTTGAGAAGATACATATGAATGCAAATTGTTCCCTCATCTGCTGTGGCATTTGACATAGTGCTGCTTCTTCTAGACATCTGTACCATTCTGTATCATCAGCTAGGAAGTTTCTGTGTCACAAAGCTAAATTAAATGATTCATAAACGATGTCATTAACAGTTCTCAAGTGTTCAAAACTTTGTGCACCAGGAACATTTAGAAGGAGTAAACATAAGCAGAAACGTTCCAGGTCTCTTGGTATTATTTTATTTCCACAGCTTTTTAGTTTTTGCCATAATCCATTAACGAAAATATAATGGTAGGGAATATCAATATATAACAATTCCCTTGCCTCCAAATCAATACAATTTAATTGTGCCAAAGCATTTGTTTCATTTCAAATATGGAAATACACTAAGGGTCTTTGGGGCAAATGTACAGCCAATCAATATACTGCATGTGAGCGATCATGCACTTAAAATTTGAGAAGACGCCACATTGCTTCTGGCGCACTTACATATCGAGCATCTACATGAGATTCAAGTTCATCATGTAATAACTCACTTTGTTCAGGATTTTCTGCACTTTTGAACACTACAGTAGCTGCATCATAGCCTTTGTAAATATATTTGCAGACATATTTAATGGATTTTATAGAAGTGCAAGCTTCCACATTAATGTGTGCATATACTTCATGAGTAAATGTGGATTGTATGGTACCACATATCTGTTATCTACCTTTTTTTCCATGAATAATGGCATTTTGGCCTTTTCTTCTTCTATATAATGGATAGCCATAACAATTAGCATAAGTTTTGTCTTTATAATCTTTTGGAAATTCTTTAGTACATTTCTTATTTTCCATACATGGTGACTGTGGATTAATATCTCCACACGGTCCATGAATCATACAATGAGTTACAATCTTATATAGTCTACCATGTATTTCTGGATCTGGTAGTTCCGCAATAATCACTGAATCCACTTTATCACCAGTATCCAATTTATCTGTCTCTTGAAGGATTATAAGAATATGTGCATGCGGAAGGCCTCTTTTTTTAAATTCTATGGTATAAACATAATCCAGACATTTTCCAAATAACTGAGTTATGGTTATGTCATGTATTAATTAATTTAATTTGATTTTAAAAACTCGTGCCACTAAATCTGGTCTATTGGAAGAAGTTTGTCCAATTAGCAGATTCTCTACAATCTCTAGCCATTGTGGATTACATGCAAATGTAATAAATAAATCTTTTTTTCCAAATTTAGTTACAATAGCCATGGCATTATTGTATCTTTCTCACATATTGCGAGGAGATCCTTGGAAAGAAGAAGGTAAAGTGATGGCTTTGCCAGCTGGCAGCTCTGTGGTTTTAGCCACCTCAGGGACATAATCCATCAGTCCACAATACTATTATACACGTAGTTTATCATGTTGATATTTGATGAATTTTAAATTATTTGCCTCCACTTGCAAATATGTATCAATTATTCATTGTTGTGTCAGTTTTCCATCACATAAAATGGGATTGAATACATCTTGAATGGCAGTTTGAGCCACTTTAAATTCAAGCATGGAAATATTATTTCTAACACGTATTTTGGATTTGGGTAATTATCAAGTGTTAATTTGAGATGCCAACCTGCTTCCTCATGTGAAAAAAATATGGGATATGTCATTGGATCCAACTTAGTACTTAAAAAAATGTATATTAATGAAAGGTTGCTCATCATTTCTGGGATATATTCTAATATTCCTCTGAAATGGTGATTCTCCCTCGTCATTTTGAAAGACCATTGCAACCTCATTTGAAGTTGGCAAGTTATAACAGCATTTATCAGTATGGCAATCTCTTTTAAGTACCATATCGACTTTTTGGATTGGTTATTGATGTATTTCTGCATGAAGTTGTTGTTCCTTTTCTACTTCTGACAATTTTTTTAAAGCTTGAGTGTATGGGTTTTGGGCCATACTTTTATCAAGCTCTATAAAAACAAGGGGTAAGCATTTATTTATTTTCTGAAAGCTGCATACATTGCTCAAGAGCTTCCAATGTATCTAGGACATATAGTTGAGCAAATTTTCTTTGCTCCCCTTCTTCTGGATGTAAATGAGAAGTACGATGGTAAATTTGTCCTTGTACTTTGAAGCAGTAAGAGCCATGTCCTGGCACATTACCAGCTAATGTTGCACCCATAGATGCGAAACATATGGCACTATTATATGATCTTATGTTTGTTTTGAAATTTTGGTAGTTAGTGAAAGAAGGCTCTGTCATAATGCTTTGTAAATATTTTGAGAATTGTTGTCTTTGTGGAAGTCTTACCTTGCATTTTTGACAGCAACTAACAAACTCACCATCTCTGGGTCTTTCATGTTTGAAATGATAAGCCCCACAAAACTGGCAGACAATATTCATCATAGTTACATAGTTACATAGTAATTAAAGTTGAAAAAAGACTTTCAGTCCATCAAGTTCAACCTTTGAAGATCTCCTCTGATCTGCAATATGAGGATTAGTTATTAATTAATTAATTTTTTATTGTTAGTTAATTATTAATCAACTATTTATTTTTGTATTTATTTTAATTATTAATAATCCAGAGGAAGGCAAACAGACCCCCCCCCCCCCCCACAAGGGAAGCCTAGCCAATCGTCTCAAAGGGTAAAAAATAATTAATTCCTTCCTGACCCCAGATACTGGCGATCGGATTTCTCCCTGGATCAATACACTCTCTAATTATCCAGGATAAGCCTGAATTCCCTTCTTAATTGGAAATAAATCCAGTCCCCTTTGAAAATAATCTATCGAATCCACTGTCACCACCTCCTCTGGTAGAGAATTCCACAGATTAACCACCATAATGTAATCATATCTCCTCTCAGATGCCTTTTTTTCTAGAGAAAATATGCTTAATGCGGTTAGTCTTTCTTCCTAACTTAGCCCCTCCATTCCCCTAATTAGTTTTGTTGCCCTCCTCTGAAACTTTACCAGCTCTAAAATGCCCTTTTTATGAAGTGGTCCCAAATTCCATATTCCAAATGAGGGCTTACTAGAGATTTGGATAGTGGCAGAATTATCTTTGCTTCCTTTGCTTCTATACCCTTCCTAATACATGCTAATATTTGATTTGCCTTTGCAGCTGCTGCATGGCTTTAAGCACTGTTTCCTAGGTGGTTGTCCACAAGTACTCCCAAATCCCTTTCAATATCTGATACCCCTATATTTGCTCTATTAAGATTATAAATTGCATGGCTATTTTTCCTTCCCAGATGCATAACTTTACATTTATTCATATTAAATCTCATCTGCCATTTATATGCCCATTCCTCAATTTTATGTAAATCCCTTTGAAGGGAAAGCACCACATTATCTGATTTAATTACCTTGCACAACTTTGCGTCATCATCAAAAATAGAGACACTACTTTCCAGTCTCACCTTGAAGTTATTAATAAATATGTTAAAAAGGAGAGTACCTAATACTGAACCCTGAGGAATCCCACTTACTACATTAGTCCAATCGGGGTATGTTCCATTTACAACTACCCTTTGCTTCCTGTCTTTTAGACAGCTCTCAATTGATGAGCAGATATTCACTGCAATTCCTGTATCTCTTAGTTTGCACAATAGACTCCCATATGTCACTGTATCAAAAGCCTTTGCAAAATCCAAATAGACTACATCCACTGAGTTGCCTTGATTCAGGTTCCTACTAACCTCCTCTTAGAAACTAATTAGGTTTGTTTGACATGACATATCCCTCATAAATCCATGTTGACTCCTATTTATAATCCTGTTCAAATAGACATATTCTTGTATATTATCTCTTATTAACCCTTCTAAAAGCTTTCCTACTACATAAGTGAGGCTCACTGGTCTAATGTTATACGTATTTGCTCTTGCTCCCTTTTTTAAATATAGGTATCTGCTTTTTTCCAGTCATCTGGTAGAGACACTTTGTTGAGTGAATCTTGAAAAATGAAATATAATGATTTGGCGATTACAGAACCCAGTTCCCTCAGTACCCTTGGATGTATTCCATAAGGACCCGGGGCTTTATTTACATTTATTTTTTTCAACCTCTTTTGCATTTCTCCCTGCGTTAACCAGTGTTTTGGTGAAGATAGTGTAGCCCCTTTATGTTGCCCCTTTATGTTGCAGTCCCAACCACTGGTACCTCCCTTGTGTATACCAAAGAAAACAACCTATTTAGATCATCTGCCTTTTCCTGGTCACTAATTTTCAGACGGCCTGTGTCACATTGTAATGTTCCTATGGCTTCCTTCGTCGCCTTTATCCCATGAATATACTTAAAAAATATGTTAGGGTTAGTCTTACTCTCGTTTGCAATTAATTTGTCATTTTCTATTTTAGCCAGTCTAATAGCCCTTTTGCAAGTCTTGTTGACTTCCTTGTACTCCCATAAAGCAGCCTCTGTCCTTCTTGTTTGTATAATTTAAATGCCTGTTTTTTTCTCCTTATCTTGATCATTAAATCATTGTTAAGCCACATTGGATGTGATTTACTCCTTTTAATTTTATTCCCATTTGGTATATGGTGATAAGTATGTATATTTAGTAAGGATTTAAATGTTGTCCATTTGTGTTTAGTATATTTACATGCCAGCACTTTGTCTCAGTCTATACTTTGTATTGCTGCCCTTAGCACATTAAAAACTGCCTTTTTAAAATTAAGAGTTTTTGTTGTCCCAAAGTTTGCCCTATTTCAACATTTGATACTATATTGATATTATTTGTGATAACTAAATTCAGGATTGACTCATTTCTAGTAGGTTCTTGTATAACCTGTGCCAGATAATGATCCCCGAGTGTACTCAACAACCTCCTACTCTTAGCTGAAGTACTGGTCTCATTTACCCAGTTTATTTCAGGGTAATTAAAATCTCCCATTATTAGAACTTGCCCATGCTTAGCTGCATTTTCAATCTGTAACAATAATTGTATTTACTCTCTATCAGCTATATTTGGGGGCTTATAGCATACTCCTACTAATATTCTCTTTAAATTTGCTGCTCTGCTATTTAACTCTACCCACAAACATTCAGCTTTACCACTTGTTCCACCATAAATATGTTCTCTGACTATAGACTTTAATTCAGGCTTAACATACAGACAAATCCCTCCGCCTCTTTTACTATTGGCCCTATCTTTCCTAAGTAGGTTATAGCCATCCTGATTAACAGTCCAGTCATGAGATTCATCACACCACATTTCGGTAACGCCTATTAAATCCCATTTTTCATTAATTGATAATATTTCTAACCTTCCCATTTTTCCTGGCAAACTTCTGGCATTAGCAAGCATACACCTTATGTTTTATGAGTTTGTAAATTGGTAGTGCCTGACACTATACTTGAGTTACTTAGTTATGCCTCCCTATTGACTATATTACCCCTCCCCATCTCCCCTATGAGTTGTTAATTCATACCTTACACCCTCTACACTTTCTACCCCATTACTTATATCTAGTCCCGCCCCCATTTACTAGTTTAAAAACTCCTCAAGCCTTTCTACCGTCCTATCCCCTAGCACAAAAGCTCCCTCATCATTAAGGTGCAATCCATCCCTACTATGGAGATTGTACCGAAGTGAGAAGTCAGCCCAGTGCTCTAAAAACCAAAACCCCTCCTTAGTGCACCACATGTTTAGCCACGCATTAACCTCCCTAAGCTCCTTCTGCTTCCCTGGGTTAGCACGTGGCACTGGTAGTATCTCAGAAAATACTACCTTGGAGGACCTTGCCTTCAACTTATTACCTAATTCTCTAAAATCATTATTTAGGACACTCCACCTTCCACTAGCTTTGTCATTGGTACCAATGTGTACCAAGACCACCAGTTCATTTCCAGCCCCTCCCAATAATTTATCTACCCAATCCACAACATGACGAACCCGAGCACCCGGGAGACAGCAAACTGTTTGATTGCTGGGATCTGGGTGACAAATCACCCTGTTTACATTCCTAATTATAGAGTCCCCTACCACCAAAACCTGTCTGTTGCTCTGCGTATTCTGCCCTCCCATTCCTCCAGTAGAACTGTTCTCTCCTTTTAGAGGGAACAAATCTATCTGGCATTGCCATTCCTGAATGGACATCCCCAACAGTTTCACTCAATCTGGCAAATCTGTTGGTGTTTGCCAACTCAGAATTGGCCTGCCTCCTCCTGTTCCCCCTGATTCCCCTTCTAACTGTAACCCAGCTACCTCCCTGGACATCCTCACTAGCCCCAGCTCCGCCCTCCATGTTAGGCCCAGCTAAACTGTGCTCAGTGAGCAACAACCCCCTTTCCAGTGGAGCAATATGACTAAGTGCTGCAATTATGCTCTCCAGTTCTCCAATTTGAACTCCAAGAGAGACAACATGCTCACACCTGCCACAGAGGTACATGTGTTCCAGTAGTGCATACATATGACAGGATGTACACTGAGTAAGGTTGCCACTGGACAGACTCATAATTATTATTATTGTCTACAAAAATTCAGTAGAAAAAATAAACAAGAATAAAAAATTATATATTTTTATAAAGTTTTAAAAAAAAGGAAATATATATATTTTCTTTTCTTTCCCTTCTTTTCTTTGAACTCCCTCCTTTTATTTAAACTCCTACACTTTTACTAGAATTGCACTCCCTCCTTTTATTTAAACTCCTACACTTTTACTAGAATTGCACTTATACTAGAAATGTTCGCAAGGTCACAAGTTCGCCCATTCTCCTTTTTATATTAACTTCTACCGTCTCACCTGGGCAGAATTAGTGCACTCTATAGTTTATCAGCCTTTACTTGTAAAAAGTAAAATCCACTTGCAAACAGCCCCAAACAGCTCACAAACCTTTACAGTAGTTTAACGCAATCAAACCACACACCTCTCACCTGGACACAATTAGTGCACTCTGCAGTTTATTAGCCTTTACTTGCAAAGGACAATCCATTATTAGTGGATTTAACTAAATTACAATTGTGACTTTGTAAATCAACATTATAATTGTTATCAGATTGTTCTGATATATTTTTCTAGATGTTTTAGTTTTTTGGTTGCCTTCTTGGACAGGGATGTTACTTTCTCAGACGCTTGTATTTTGCTTGCGATTCTCATGCATTCTTTTTCGAGCCAAATTTTCTTTCCCTCCGGCGTCTGTCGATCTTTCCATCTTTGTACACGTTCTCGTTTTTGCCGTCTTTTTTTACTCCTTATTTTCATTATCTGCCATATTAATCTGTAATTATAAATAGAACATTAGATTTGTATTTTTGTTTTTTTAAATGCAACTTTCTTTATTTTGCTTATTTCTTCTGCTATCCTGTTTAGTGTTAGTTTTGTTGCAGTGCATTTTATTAAAGGTGCATAGAAACATGATACGTCCTTCTATGTTGTATGTGTTATTATCATTTTTTGTGGTATCCTGTTTTGTGTGCACCAGTGTGCCATTATGGAGTTAGGGTTATGGTGTTAGGCTTAGAGGTTTAGTTAAATTGCAGTGCTTTTCCACATTGGCGCACACCAAACAGGATAGATCATTTTATTTTGTATGAGTAAGCATTTCCTGTCTTATCCTGTTTGTTGGACGCCACTGTTGTCATTATGGGCTTATGTTTATGGGTTTAGGCTTAGAGGATTAGTTAGACTACAGTGCATTTTGACATTGGCACACACCAAACAGGATAGATGCTTCCATTTTGTATGTGTTAACAGCATTGGTTGTCCTGTCTTGTTTGGTGTGTGGCACTGTTTGCATTATGGTGTCATTCTTGAGGTTTAGTTATATTGCAGTGGTTTTCCATATTGGCGCAGACCAAACAGGATAAATTCTTGCATTTGCTGTGCTATCCTGTCTTGTGTGCACCACTGTGGGCATTAGGGGTTTAGGTTATGGGGTTAGGCTTAGAGGGTTAGTTAGGTTGCAGTAGGTTTTGACATTGGTGCACACCAAAGAGGATAGATTATTTTTCTTTTTTTGTACTTGTTATACTTTACCAGTTATGTTGAATTTGTTGTATATAAGTGACAGAGGGTCCCCTGCTTCCAATCTTCCTGCAACACTCTTCAGGCAGGGTCCGTTGAAAATGAGAAACAGAAATGGAAATGTTCAAGTAACTTTTTTTTTTTTTTTTGACTAACACCATAGTATTTTTGTTAAGCAAATGCATTTCTGTATGTTACCTGTTTGGTGTAATTTCTTTTCTGTACATTTTCGGCAGAGTTTACAGGCTGTGTTACACCATGCAGTGCTGCAAATTATTCAGTGACACTCTTGGAAATTATAGAAATATGCAAATGTTGAAATCAAGTGTAAATATTAATCCTAATTTATTTTGCTAACACAAATGATTATTTTTCTAAATGTCCAACATTTTACCCCACATAAACATTTATCTGTGTTTTAAATCTTCTCTTCTATCTGAATAATGTTGATATTTGCAATATATACACATGTTTTTTTGTAATTATTATTTTATTAATTTTAATCATTTATATATGTTTTCCATCTTACTATACATGAATAATATATTACTAATTACGTCTGTACATGAATAATGTTATTCTACTCAATATTATATATATATAAAAAATGTTTAATTATTAATTTAAGTTATTATTAATTAATTATAGCTTACCTTTTTGGTGTAATTTGCAGGTTTTCAACTTCTATAGTGAAGTTGCTTCAGAAGTAATGCCAGCAGTGAAATGTCCAGTCAAACTGTTCATCACCTGAGGAGAAATTGAGAAATTTCTAGAAAGTCTCCAGTATTTATAGACTTTCAGCTCAAGTAGAAACCGATAAAACGTAGTGCGCATGTGCAATTTGCGTTCTATTCGCCATTTCGTGCAAGTTATGTGCATGATGTTTGCAAAATGGAGTAAATGTTGTATGTGTTACGTGCCTCGCAATGTGTTAGTGAGTTGGTGTAAGTGTTGCGAGTTCGTTGATTATTTTTACACGCTTGGGCTTCGTTTTTTTGCCCGCCATTTCTTTTGTCGCTTAGGCGATTTTCGTTTGTGGAAAAATGCGAAATATGGGTCGAATTAACTTCCAACCTCCCTCACAGGCATCCTGACTGTGCCCCTGTGCTGTGTGTGAGTTTTTCATTTAATCTGTGTGATATTTGTGGGGGGGTTATGTTTTTGGAGTGCGGTGGTAAGTCCGGTAAATGTGTATTTTTGCGGGGTCCGGATTTTGGCAAAGTGTTATGGCTCATATTTATTTAAGATGATTTTTTTCAAACATCTACGGGTCTCGCTGTGTAAATTGTAAAATGGAGCTTCCTGTTAATCTGAAGTCCCACGGGTTGTAGGGATGATGCGTATGTGGTGATGGTCGTAGGGATGAATGTTTTAACTATTTTGTTTCAAAGTCCTATGGGGCTCACATTGTAAATTGTATAATTGAGGTTTCTGTTCATGTGTAGTCCTGCAGGTTGTAGGGATGATGTGTAAGTTGTAGGGGGTCGTAGTAATGAGCGCCTATAACGTTCATCTCCACCAGCGCAGTGAGCGCCTTTGGAGCTCCCTGCCTAAGTCGTACGGGTTCGTAGGAATGAGCGCCTATGGCGCTCATCTCCACCAGAGCAGTGAGCGCCTCTACCACCCCTAGCCTTACTGCAACCGCAGCCCTCGCTTCACGAGGTCCGCGGTTCCGGCCCGCATATGTGGCCTGCAATTTTAACGTTGCATTACCAGTGTTTTTTGGCAAGCCTGTGCTCCTGAGAACTATATATATGATACATGGTATTTTAATTACCTTTAAATGTTTACATGTTCAGAATCATTCCACACATGAAATATTACATCAGTATCACATATTATAATTGCCCAACTACGAATCGTCGTCACGCTGTGTTACGTGGTGCGTACGACTTAGCATAGCGAGGCGAGCCGTTAAACCGTACCACTTTGTCGATCGAACGACTTTGCGATGAGCGCCGCACGCGCTCATTGCCCGGCGAGCCTCGCGCATCGAGGCAAGCCGTTAAACCGTACCACTTTGACGATCGTACGAGTTAGCCATTAAACCATAGTACTTTGGCAATTAGCGCCGCAGGCACTTTTTTTAAAGACGCAGTACTTAGAAAAAAAATTACGAGATGAAAAAAATTACGAAATAAGCGGGGGAACCAAAACAATTAAAAATACAAAACAAACTAAATTAAATACAAAAAAATAAAAAAAGGTCACTTACAGCATGGGGAACCAGGCAGGACCTCTGGGAGTGAGTTGGAACTCCAACTTATATCGATTTAGACGAGTTACAAAGATTGAAAATCGGCTAAGCGAGAAAAAAATGGGAGCCGAAAAAAATGAAAACGAGGCTATACTACTACGAAATGCGTAAAACACAGCCACAGACGTATGTGCTCGAAAAACGAGACAAAGGATGCGCATTAACCACACAATGAGTAAAAAAAGACAGTAGCGAGTACATTTTACGAAACGCAATTACAGATTTATGTATTAACACAGATTTCCCGCCTTTGTCTCGTGCCATATCGGAATTCCCGCCTAAAACAACGCATTTGTCTTGCGCAACAGCGGATTTCCCACCTAAAACAATGCATTTGTCTTGCGCACAAAGCCTATATATAGGGCACACTTGACACATAACTGACACTTTCTCCTCAGGTGATGACAGTCTGACTGGACGTTTTCTGATGCCGGAAAATCTCAAGAGATTGTTAGCTCTTTAGGATACTGCTTCAGCAATATTACAGTAAAAAAGGTAAATATAATTTATAATTATTAATTAGAAAATTAGTACTTACTTAATAAATCGAAAATATTAAATTTAATTAATAGAAAAATAATATTGTGCTTACCTCTGTGAAACAATTGTTAATAACATTTGTAATGTACATTACTTAATTAATTAATTAATTAATCATTAATATCAAAATTAGTTAACGTTTAAGAATGTGAATAAAAAAGCAACACATTGATTCATTAATTATTAATGTACATTAATTTAATAATTAATTTGTTATATATCGTGTTTTATTAATGTACATTAATTTAATAATTAATTTGTTATATATCGTGTTTACCTGTGTGAAAGAATTGTAAATTACATTCATAATGTACTTTAATTAATTAATTAATTAATTAATCATTACTAATCATTAATATCAAAAAAGGTTAACGTTTAAGAATGTGCAAAAGGAACACGTTGATTAATTAATTATTAATGTACATTATTTAAATAATTCAGTTCTTAGATATTTAGTATAAAATAAACGAAAAAAAAAAAAAAAAGCTATATACTCATGCTTACATCTTGATGTTAGATTTAGTCACACATTACTTTAAAATTAATGAACATTAATTGATTCTTATTTCATTAGTAATGTACATTATTTTAATAATTCAGTTGTAACATACTCATTTTAAAATACCCCTCAAACAAAAAAAAAGGGAATAGACTCATGCTTATGTCTTGACGTTATATTTAATCAGACATTAATTTAAGATTAATACAGATTAATTGAGTCTTATTTAAAGACTAACAGTAATATTGATTGTATGTTTTTAATCTATGCTTAAATATGTGTGTTCATGCTGATTGATTGATATATTTATTTCATGTTTTTAATCTATGCAAAAATATGTATGTTAAGCCTCATTGATTGATACAGATGAAGCAACATATTATACATTAATTTTACTATTTTGTATAATTGCAGTGAACTGTAGCTGAATGAACAGAGATAGTGACGTTCAGACACATTGAACATCAAAAGGATAATTTTGACAGGTACAGAATTTGAATGATATTACTATAGCAAGATATTAAGAAATATGATTTTAGGTTTTGAATGTAGCCAAATATATGTCTGTTGATGTTCATTTAATGATATCGATGAAGCAAAAGATTACAAATATTTTCAATTTGATTTTACAGTTTCTTTGGATCTGAAAGGGAATAAACACACAGTTTAACGTTTGCAGCCTTTGAACAACATCAACATCATCTTCACAGGTATAAAATTTAATTTTGTAGTGATGCATAGAAAAAGGCTATATTATATTTGGTGAAAATGGAGAGTACTTATTGAGTCATTAACGTATGATATTTAGTCATAACTTGAAAAAAGTTGAAAAGACAATAGTAATTAATAATAATATTTATAAAAAATAAGAAGCTTACAACACTATGCTGTGAATTCAATCAAGAAGGAATGGAATTGAAGCATTAATAATATAAATATAGATATGTGCATCTATTTCCTATTTAATATATGTCAATAAAATACTTTGAAAAATGTTTTCATTTTTTTCAGTCTAAAGTGCAACATTTTAAAATGCTTGATTAGTTTATTCATCTACTTTAATGGAACAGTACAAAAAGGAAAAAAAAATGTATACAAAACAAAGAACAAACAATAATTACATCTCTATTTACTATTAGAGATTAAAATGGCGGAGAATGGAGAAGACAAAATTGAACGCAAAAGAAGATTGGGAAGGGAAAGGAAGCAAAGGTGGAGAGATGCTCAGACACCAGAAAGACTTTTAAATAAAAGAAAGATGAGTAAGAAAGCCGCAAGTGAGTGTGTTGGGGCTTCCAGGAAACGTAAAAGTAAAGAAAAACATCTCTGTGAACCATTGTCCAATTCATTGTTCTATTTTGCAGAATGACTTAAATGTAGACACACAAGAAAACAATGTACATATAGAAAGTGGGTCTGATATCTATGTTGAAGAAATGCATGACAATGTGTTTACTACTGCAGTACAAGTAGATACTCATTATTGTGGGTTACTTAATGTGGTTTGTCAGTTTTATGGGGCGTATCATTTTATAAAGGAAAGACCTACTGACGGAAATTTCATTAGTTGCTGTCAGAAAGGAAAGGTGAAACTTCCACTAAGACACCCATTTCCATATTATTTAGAATGCATAATGAGTGATCCAACATTTCCAAATTATAATAATTTCAAACAAAACATAAGGTCTTATAACAGTGCAATTTCATTTGCTTCAATGGGTGCAACATTAGCAGAAAATGTACCAGGACATGGTCCTTACTGTTTCAGAGTTCAAGGTCAAATATACCACCGAACTTCACATTTACACCCACAAGAAGGACAGCAAAGGAAATTTGCACAGTTATATGTCTTAGATACAATGGAAGCTGTGGAACAAAGAATGACACTTCCAGAAAATAGACTGTGAGGAATTGACTCTGCTGAGATTCGAACCCTGGTTTGCTTGTTGCTAAACCTCTTCCCTACAGGTACACCAGCCTGCCTCTTGCAGATTTGCCTGAGATCTGATACCTTGACTCTAAAAGGAATGAAATCAGTGACAACTCTCTTTAGCTGTGTCTGGTCAGCTGTCTGGTTCTTGGCCTATATAAGGCACTTCCTGTCTCTGTATCCTTGCCAGATTATTGTGTGGTTCCTGATCACTTCAATAAAGCTTGTTACTGTTTCACCTACAAGTTGCTGAACTGGATTATTGCTGACCTTGGCTGCTGGTCTCCACAACCTTGTGATTCCTATATCATTACATAGACAGTGTTTGCGCATAGTCTTTGAACAGCTGGATACAATTATGCAAAAAAAAACATATAGTCAAGCATACAAACAATTAGCACAGCTGGAACATGCTGAAAGACATCAATTGCCTACACCAAGAGTAAATATGGTGTTAAAAAGAGATCGCAACACTTATCAAAAAAGATATAATTTACCTACTGTAAATGAGGTTGCCATGGTGTTTAAAAATGAAGATGGCGAACCACCTTTTCAGCGGTATATCAGAATATATCCACGCAATGAAAAACAACCATTTATCAACATCAATATATTAAGCTGTAATTTAGATCCAATGACATATCCCATTTTCTTTCTAAATGGGGAACCTGGATGGGAACCAAAATTACAATTGGAAAGTTATCCCAATATGAAACTTCATATTAGATCTAATATTTCCATGCTGGAATATAAAGTGGCACAAACTGCTATCCGTGATTGTTTTTATCCAATTTTACATGGAGGCAAACTCACTCAACAATGGATTATTGATTCATATTTACAAGTTGAAGCCAATAATCTAAATGTCATTAAATATCAACAAAATAAATTACGAGTTGAACAGTATTGTGGATTAATGGATTATGTGGCAGATTTAGCTTCTAACAGAGACATTCCAGCTGGAAGAGCAATTATTTTGCCATCCTCTTTCCAAGGATCTCCTCGCAATATGCAAGAAAGGTATAGTGATGCCATGGCTATTGTTACAAAATTTGGAAAACCAGATTTATTTATTACATTCACATGTAATCCACAATGGCCAGAGATCAAGGAAAATTTGAATCTGGGACAAACTACTTCTGACCGACCAGATTTAGTGGCAAGAGTATTCAAAATCAAACTCAATTCATTAATACATGATATCACTAAAGCACACATTTATTTGGACAATGTGTGGCTTTTGTTTACACCATTAAATTTAAAAAAAGAGGATTGCCACATGCTCACATACTTTTAATACTGCAGGAAAAAGATAAGTTGAAAACTGCAGAGAGAGTGGATTCAGTAATTTCCGCACAATTAACAGACCAAGAAAAATATACAAAACTTTGGGAGATTGTTACACATAGAATGATTCATGGCCCATGTGGAGAGATGAATCCTAATTCACCATGTATGGAAAATAAAAAATGTACTAAAGAATTTCCAAAACAATTTCAAATGCAAACTTATGCAAATTGTGATGGATATCCTTTGTATAAAAGTACACAAGGACAAACAGCTATTATCCGGGGCCAAAGGGTTGATAATAGATTTGTCGTTCCATACAATCCACATTTGCTCATCAAGTACAATGCACACATCAATGTGGAAGCTTGCACTTCGATTAAATCAATTAAGTATGTGTATAAATATATATACAAAGGATATGACACAGATACTGTTGTTGTACAAGGTGCTGCAAATTAAAACGAAAATCCAATTTTACATGATGAACTATCAAATTATTTAGATGCTCTGTATGTGAGTGCTCCTGAAGCAATGTGGCGCCTTTTGAAATTTGAGATGCATGATCGGTCACATGCTATCTATCGTTTAGCTGTACATTTGCCTCAAAGTCAGTTGGTTTGCTTTACTCAAGGAAATGAAAGAACTGCATTATATCAAAGTGAAGACAGAGATACCACACTTACTGCGTGGTTTAAATTAAACTGTCAGGATACGCAGGCCAGACAATGTTTATACAGAGAGCTACCATATCACTATGTATTTGTAAATGGTCTATGGCGACAACGAAGAAGAGATACACATAAAATCATACCACGCATTTATACCGTCAGTCCAAGGGACATTGAACGTTTCAGCTTAAGATTACTTCTGCTACATGTTCCCGGTGCACAGAGTTTTGAGCATTTACGTACAGTGAATGACATAGTTTATGATACATTCCTATTAGCTGCAAGACATCAAAATTTCATAGCTGATGATACAGAATGGGAGAGGTGTCTGGAAGAAGCAGCACTATGTCAAATGCCTAAGCAAATGAGACAACAATTTGCATTCATTTGTATATTTTGCAATGTACCTGATGCTTTCACTTTGTGGGAAACATTTAAATTAAACATGTCAGAAGATTTCTTGAAACGTTACAGAGAACCAATTGCTCTGTTAAAAACATTGATGGAAATACATGAAATATTGTTGGCTCATGGATTAAATTGTGCAAGTTTTAATTTACCTGATCCAGGACTTATAGATGACATCAATTTTGATGATTATGACACTGAGCTACAAAAACAAAAAAAACAAGAAAAACTGGCAACTTTAAAAACTTTACAGTTAGAAGCATTTCATGCCATCACAAATGCTACAGATGATGAAATGTTCAAAGACTGGTATTTCTATCTAGACGCCCAGGTGGATCAGGAAAAACTTATCTGTACAATTGTTTGATGAGTTATATTCAATCACAGGGTCAGATAGCTATGCCATTTGCAACAACTGGAATTGCTGCAATTTTGTTAGATGGTGGGAGAACTGTGCATAGTGGATTTAAGCTGCCAGTTCCCATTTTGGAAACATCAGTGTCAGATATTCGATTTAATTCCTTACAAGCAAAAAAAATTAAAGTAACTTGTCAGGACCGGCCAATTTGGGGGACCACGCTCACCCCAAATCTCTCTCTCTCCACGGTCGCAACTTTTTGTTCAGATCTCAACACCAGCAGACACTTCAGATGACAGCATCATTACTGCAGAGACATGCACCTCAGACCCCTATTCTTAGGATCTAAGAATCACACCCATGTACCTTAGATTAGTACAAGCAGACTCTGACACCACCTGTGTTTAGTGTGTCCAAAGTCAGACTGGCCCCTTCTTTATTGTTACAAAGATATATAAAAAAAAAACAGAAAGATGACACAAAACACCAAAGACTGCCCCCAGTTCTAGCCCATCCTCCTAGGCAAATAGCTTGCTATTCCCCCTCACCCACATGATTTCCTGATGTAGAGAGGCATCTGACTTTCTTCTAATTACACCTTTTGTTTCTCCTCTTACAGAGCCATAAAACTAGTTACCCCTTTCATGAATAAAGCCAGAGCCTTCATACGTGGCCGATCGCAGGGCCATATAAATTCCACTATCCTATTTCTAACACAGATACAGTTTTGCAATGTTAGTCAATTACAGCACCACATGCACTTATTACATCCATGATATAAATGTTAAGCAAATTGTTAGTACCTTCTAACCACACATATAATAACTGATGAACCCCAAATAGTCCAGTGGGCCCTTCTGTTCATAACAGCTAGTTTCCCCCATCCTAGTGTGGCCTAGGAATTCGTCCTGACGGACAAATTTCTAGCCACACTGATCTCACTTGTGCAAGTGATGGTGATTGTAATTGCCTCACAGTACACATTTCATCCAATTCCAATGGGCACACAATTTTGGGCATAGCCTCCATGGCTCAATTGCCAACCACCTTCCTTGGGCCATGGCACATTCCCCCTTCCTCCCCATCCATTGGGGAAAACAATTTAATTGGGCAGCTGCATCTAAAACAGTCGTTGGGCCTATTAGTTCACCCAGTCCAAAGGGTCCCTGGGTGGTACAAAGTCCAGGTGACAGTTCCCAAGGTGACATGGCTCGCCCCCCTCCCAAAGACCAGGGCCAGTGCCCTCCTCTTCCCAATGTCTGAGGGGAAACATTTTCCTTGGGAGTCCCATAAGCTATCACCTCCAGGGAGGAACATACCAGTCTGATACTGAACCCAGCATCCATGATGGTGGTCTGGAATGGAGGCTTCACTTTCACCTGCACCGCAGTCTGGGCACAGTAACCCCTCTCACCTGCAGCAATGGTCTGGGCATGGGACTCCATTTCTCCATCTCCTTGGACCACAGTTGGTGCACTGTATTCCATCTCGCATGGATTGGGCACACAATAAGGAATGTGGTCCCTCTTTAAATGATTTGCAGTGTCTCTGTGTGGCAGGATCTCAGGGATCATAACCTCCCCTGCCCCCTTGTCTTTGGCTAGCTCTCTGACATTTTTTATCAGCGGGAGCTCCATGCTAGGCCCAAAGTCCATTCCCAGGGCATAGTGAACATAGCTGCTCCTATCCAGACTGTTTGCTTGGCCTGGGTTCTGCCAACAGACCTCTGTGCCAGGGTAATCAATGCAGTTCAAGGGTGCCATTGCTAGCCCACCCCCCAAATACCAGGGCCCATACACTCTTCTGCCCCACTGCATGGGTAAAACACTTCCCTGGGGTGTCCAGAAAAATAGTAATTCCAGTGGGTCATTTACTGGACGGATCTGGAAGCTGGCACCCAATGTTGTGGTCTGGTCTAAAGACTCCAAATATCTATGTGGTATCTGGATCAGCACATCACATCCCCCTTTCTCTGGAACCACTGCCTGGTCACAGCACTCACCTCCCTTGGGATCTTTGGTCACTGTGTTCCCTGGCAGGACCTAACAGCTCTCATCCAGACATCCCCTTGGGCCATCAGTTTTACAGACATTCTCTGTCTTCTCAATTGCCTTGTTATTAGCAATTGTGCCCCAGCCATTTGGGTCTGGCTGGCCCCCTTGATCTGACACAGTCCCAAGGTTGTTCTCGGTGTTTGCCCCTGTACCCATGGCTGGTTCCTGGACTGTAGTTATCCACGGGAACCCCATGATAGGTTCACAATCCATCTCTGGTTCTTTCCAGAACTCTCCCAGGCCCTCCATCTGGCCTGCTATTCCTGTCGGAGACTCAGACTCCACCGGTTTTGAGATGTACCCATAATATATGGTACCCTCCTCATCTGTCCCAGTTGTAGCAAAAATTTACTGTGCCTTGTCCATTTGTATCTCCACATTGGTATTGTCCTGGTCAGAGTCCACAATATCCTCTCCCCAGACCTCTGGTAACCAATCATTTTCCTCCCTGTCCGCCTGACAGGGTTCCTCCCAACTGGATGGCCAAAACCCCTCATACCCTCAGCCTCCAGCTGCAGCTCTTGCTGAATCAGGGGTTCCAGCAAATTAGCCTCCGGGGACCATGGTTCTAATCCCAGACCATGACAGCGTTTAAGAAATAAGTTATTTTTCCTCCTTACAGTCCCCATGCCACATTCAGGATCACCATAGACGATCTCCCAGAGCCCATCTATTAGCTCCAATTGAACATAGAGATCCTCTTCAAGGGCACAAACAGGCCCTATCCTGGCATGATACTGTTTCTCTAAGGCAATCTCTTTCCATACCAGTTTCTTCAGCCAGCATGACAGCTCATGGCCCTGCCACAATCCCAGGAACGCCATCCATTGCTTTAGAAGGGCCATTCCTCTGCAGTCCTTTGCCTCTGTCACCTGGCTCTCTTTCTCTCTGCCTTTGTAAGTAGCCACCCTTGCTGCTGGTAAAAATGCTTGAGATCTCCCACCGATGCCACCAGCTGTCAGGACCGGCCAATTTGGGGGACCACGCTCACCCCAAATCTCTCTCTCTCCACGGTCGCAACTTTTTGTTCAGATCTCAACACCAGCAGACACTTCAGATGACAGCATCATTACTGCAGAGACATGCACCTCAGACCCCTATTCTTAGGATCTAAGAATCACACCCATGTACCTTGGATTAGTACAAGCAGACTCTGACACCACCTGTGTTTAGTGTGTCCAAAGTCAGACTGGCCCCTTCTTTATTGTTACAAAGATATATAAAAAAAAAACAGAAAGATGACACAAAACACCAAAGACTGCCCCCAGTTCTAGCCCATCCTCCTAGGCAAATAGCTTGCTATTCCCCCTCACCCACATGATTTCCTGATGTAGAGAGGCATCTGACTTTCTTCTAATTACACCTTTTGTTTCTCCTCTTACAGAGCCATAAAACTAGTTACCCCTTTCATGAATAAAGCCAGAGCCTTCACACGTGGCCGATCGCAGGGCCATATAAATTCCACTATCCTATTTCTAACACAGTTTTGCAATGTTAGTCAATTACAGCACCACATGCACTTATTACATCCATGATATAAATGTTAAGCAAATTGTTAGTACCTTCTAACCACACATATAATAACTGATGAACCCCAAATAGTCCAGTGGGCCCTTCTGTTCATAACATAACTAAACTAATTATCATAGACGAGGCAACAATGATGTCATGTCATGCATTGCAATGTATTGACAGATTTTTAAAAGAAGTGATGCATAATAAGTTGCCTTTTGGTGGAAAGGTGATGCTGTTAGGAGGAGATTTTAGGCAAACATTACCTGTTGTGCCACACGGAAATAGAACGGAGATCATTGAAACATGTATCAAGACCAGTAAACTGTGGCAAATATTTACACATCTCAAATTAGAATTAAATATGAGATCTGAAGGCCAAAATGAATTCAATGATTGGCTCATTAAAATCGGAGATGGAAAACATCCAGAAATACAGCATTTACCAAATGATACCATTGAAATTCCATCAGAAATGTTTTGAAATGAATCACTAATATCAGCCATATTTCTAAACACTCTTAATAATGAGGATTACTCAGACATTGCAAACAAAGTGATATTAACATCAAAAAATATCGATGCCTTGAATGTAAATAACAAAATTTTAAAATACATCAATGCACCACAAAAGAATTATTACAGTGCAGATTCTATTCTGTCAGATGATAAAGACAGTGAATCGAATTTTAGTATTGAATTTATTAATTCGTTAACACCATCTGGAATGCCTCCACATATTTTACAATTGAAACAATGAAAAAAAAAAAAAAAGAACAGTGGTTTGACTTCCAAGACAAAATTAAAGTACTCTGGGACTCTTTAAATAGGGGACCACTATTTCACTTATGAAAATCTATGTGATATTTGCAGAATGGAGAAACTGAAAAAAAAGAAATATAACAACAAAAACAACAGTAAAATATCCATAAACAGATTGGAATGGGTTCAAAGTTTCATATTAACATGATTGTCCCCACAAAACAATTAAATGAATTTTGCAGGATTTACAAGAGTTAAATGTTATTGTTTGATGTTACAATTTCAGATGTTAAATATGTGTTTTTTGAATTTTTAAAAAAGTTGGTTAAATATATATGTGGTATAGTCAAACATGTATTGTTAGTATAAAGTTGAAGCATTTCATAATAATTGGAAATGTATTATTTAAAGACAAAATATTGATTCAGGGAGAAATCCAATTGCCAGTTAATGGGTTCAGGAAGGAATTATTTTTTTCCCCTCTTTGATACAATTGGACAAGTTTCAATAGGGGTTTTTTATTGTTTGCCTTCCTCTGGATTCAATGATAATTTAGTTTAACAAGAGTTTAACAAATATGTTACAAATGATAAAAAGCATGTTATTGTTAAAACAATTTACTTACTCTAAGTTAATATAGTCCACAGTTACTCAGTGATAAATATGTATTAAAAAGTGTTTCATATACAAGCTGCATGTTACAAAATTTCATGTTTGTGAAATATAAGTTGAAAGTTAAAAAAATAAAAAGTTAAAAAAATGAATGTGTTTTTATTTTTAGAAAAAAAAAAGGGACAAATGTAGATGACTCATTTTTTGTTGCAAACAAATTTCACAACATTTAATTTTTATTGACCGTAATTTTTTAACGGGCAAGTCGCTAGTTATAATTATATTTAGGCAATGGAAATGTTTTAACTGAAAGTTGTAATATTTTAAGTAATCTAAGTAAACTTTCAGTGAAGACAAGATAAAATAACTGAATACAAATTTAACATGTAACATTACATGTATCAACATATTGATCGTGTTAATATTTCGTAATTTCCATCAGATATACCTTTATTTGGTTTTGATTGACAATGTCAATTTACCATGTGTTAACCATGATATAAAACACCTTCAAGATGTCACCATATCTGTGCCCACTTGTGCCCACTTAGGTTTTTTGAAGGACTGAAGTATTTCTGTTTTATTCCAAACTATGGACCATATTCTATTGGCCAATTCTTAAAGGTAAATACACTTAAAACCACTCTGAAAATTGCAAAAGATTCTATTAGGTACTCACATTCCAATTATGAGCTATCCACCCACAATAAACACAGGTCAGCAAAAGCTGCAAGACTGGCCTTAGAACTCCATTGGTTTTAGCACCGCTTGAATGTTATGAGCTCTAAATAATTAAAGTTACACAAAATCAATATTCTATTAGACCTGGAGCGCTAGATTGCAAATAAAGTCTAACCTGCAATTGAAAATGTATGAAGTTTCGGTTAAAAGTATTATGAGTAATCAAAAGGATTTGCATGGCCTTTTTTTTCATTCAATTATTAGAACCTTAACAGCTATTAAAGACATAACACTTTACTTTATAAATATTGGAAAGCATGGAAACAGATTAGAATTAATTGCAGTCTCAAACCCACAAATA
Source organism: Discoglossus pictus (assembly GCA_027410445.1). Classification (NCBI taxonomy): domain Eukaryota; kingdom Metazoa; phylum Chordata; class Amphibia; order Anura; family Alytidae; genus Discoglossus; species Discoglossus pictus. The sequence goes on along the minus strand of CM050164.1, from coordinate 347,421,952 downwards.
TGCAATAAACAAAACTAAAAAAAAAAAAAAAAAAAATAGTGTGAAAAGAGAAACACAGCAAAATGTGTGAGATTGAAGCATTTACAGGCAGGTAATAGAATATGGCCCTATAAGCCCTATTCGAGCAACGCAGCAACGTAAAATTGGCTCCAGGAGCTGATTTCCCTCTTGTTACACACATATTCAGTACAGCTCCCTCCAATATTACGGATCCCACTGGCATCTGTAAACCAACCTAATATCGAGGGAACTGGATTACGTGATACTCACAAAGTTACACCAATCAACGCAATAATGTAAATTTTCTTACTGCATCACAGCCATAGGAACCCCTAAAAAACGACAACCGAATAAGTGATTGACAGGGAAATATTAAATATAGTTGTGAGCGTACGAGTCGTTGCTCACGCTTGCAGGCTCGCGAAGCGAGCCGCGGCCCTCGCGTAGCGAGCCGCGGGCCTCGCGAAGCGAGGGCCGCGGCTCGCGCAGCGAGCCGCGGCCCTCGCGTAGCGAGGTCACTGGGCAAGGGCCTCAGTTGCTGGCATGGAGCGCCGAAGGCGCTCCATGCCAGCAACTGAGGCCCCTCGCGAAGCGAGGGCCTCAGTTGCTGGCGAGGTCACTGGGCACGGGTCTCAGTTGCTGGCATGGAGCGCCGAAGGCGCTCCATGCCAGCAACTGAGGCCCCTCGCGAAGCGAGGGCCTCAGTTGCTGGCGAGGTCACTGGGCACGGGTCTCAGTTGCTGGCATGGAGCGCCGAAGGCGCTCCATGTCAGCAACTGAGGCCCCTCGCGAAGCGAGGGCCTTAGTTGCTGGCGAGCTCACTGGGCAAGGGCCTCAGTTGCTGGCATGGAGCGCCGAAGGCGCTCCATGCCAGCAACTGAGGCCCCTCGCAAAGCGAGGGACTCAGTTGCTGGCGAGGTCACTGGGCAAGGGCCTCAAACCCTCGCAAAATTCACGTTGCTACTCAAAAAACACGACACACAAATTACGACACTCGCTAAATTTTACGAGGCACGCAAACAACGTACGAAACACGTTACCACACATTACGACCTCGCAAACATCGGACGCAACACGCCGACATACAAACATTTAAAACACAATACATACACACAGCACATACATAAAAAACTTACCTACACCAAGAGGGAGCACCCAGGACCTCAAAAATGCAACTTACACCTCGATTTTACTCGAAATAAAACACTTTAGAGACTAAAAAAAAAACGAAGCGAGAGAAAAAATGGCCGCCGAACAAAACGAAAACGAGGCTACAGCACTCTAAACTCGCAAAACACCACAAGAAACTCGCAAAACACCACAAAACACCTACGGATATTCCGATACAGACCTATACCACACATTACTCGCCATTTTACACCAATGCGGAAGTACACGACTACGCTAACGGTTTGGTCTCGCGCACGCACAGTGTTACACTGCACACATTCAGCATGCTTATACAGCAGCTCCACACCACTAATGCTGCAGCAACATCAACACAGATTGCCAGCTCTTCGTCACAATGCTTCAAAATAGGTACACTATATTCATTTACTAATTTAGCTACCTTACAATTTCATTGCCGTAATTTTTTGACGGGCAATTCGCTAGTATTAAATATTTGAGAGCTTCCAGCCCCAACTTTGATTGTTTTGTTTCACAAATGAGCATGCAGAACTTGGAGTTGGAGGTTTTGGATATCTGATCGAGAGCAGGAGTTTGAAAAGTTTTGAGAGGAGGTTGTTAGGGATTAGGAGAAAGGAGCCCTGAGGAGTAAAGGGTTGGGAAGAAGAAGGAGAGGCAGGGAAAAAGGGAGTGGAAGGGAGGGAAGGAGAGGGTGGGAGTGAGGGATGGTATGGAGGGAAAGAGAGGGAGAGAGGGAGTGATGAAGGAGGGCTATGAGTGGTAATTCTGGGTGGGAGGTTGGGATATGAAGTAGATGGAGGGAGTGATGACCCCATTGATATAGGCACACTTAGCTCAGGGTCAGAGGGGAAAGAGCCTGATCCTGGAGATAGTTGTGGGGATGCACATGCTTCAGGGACAGAGCAGGGAGGTCTGGAACCCTATCCACAGTCAGGAGGACAATAGGCTGAAGGCAGGGACAGGGCCTTTAACTACAGGCACAACAAGATGATGGTACTCCTCAATGCCATCCATGCCTGTGCCACCATCCTTATAGGGGCAAGGGAAGATAGGCCAGGAATTAGGTAGAAGCCAAGGTCAGGAGGATGATGGAAGAAAGGGCCAGAGCAACAAGAGCTCCAAGTGGTGGCACCAAAGTTACTGCTCAATGAGATGACTGCTACAGGGAGCCAGAGCTCCAAGCTTGGGGGCTACACCTGATTCAGCCTCCTTACCAAGTGATTATCATATACATTAACATACCACCACATGTAAACCACATGTACACCACACACACATGGAAAACCATAATCCCATGGAAATGCTGCTCATGAATGAGAGTGATATATCAGCTCCCTGGATTTTACTTACATTTCACTCTCAATGGTTTGCAGCATCATATGTGTGACAAATAGGCAAAGTGAATACCATATATATATATATATATATATATATATATATATATGTAACTAGTAAACATACAATTGAGTCTACATTTATGGGTGTGGCCACTGGAACATATGCAGATACAGACTCTGTAGGAACGGATATACTAGCCTATCAGGGAACATGTCTCAGCAACATTTTAACAACTATTGTTGAGAGATGGTCACTGATTGGTTAGTATGACACAATGAGCATATATGTATGTGCATGTGCTGCAGGTGCCAGATCGCAGCACGCATCAAGATATTGTTATGAGGCAAGAACAACCAAGCTCATAATATAAAGCAATGATCAAATCTGGCAAATGATAGCTCCACAAAATAGCAAATAATTGAACCATCCAGGTTCAAGACAGCAGGATGTCAGATAGATAGGAACACAGAGCAATAAAATGATCACATACTGTTATTATCTCATCATATACCATTCTTCTCTCATTTCAGCTGGCAGCAGGTCTGGGTCCACAATGGAGCCAAATGCGTTGGCGTTCCATTTGTCAGAGCTGGATATTAGTGCCAGTCCCCCTGCCCACCAGGATCCATTGCAGAAGGAGGAAGCAAGAAGAGGATCATGGGGCCCAGGATCATAGAAGGATTCCAGTGTTATGTGATCAGCCGGGGCCTTGCTGGACCTTCAGCCACAGGAGTCCTACAAGAGTCCTAAAAGACCAGGCTGCTCCAAGTGGTGCAGAACCAAAACATGCTCTGGTTACTAACACTGCCTCCACCACACCGGAGGCCTCCCCTGCACATCCTCAGTCTGGCCCCTACTCGCCTCCCTCCATGCCTTGCGATTCCACAAGTTCTACTACCTCAAGGGTGAAGCATCCCCCTCTAACCAATCTCGACTTGGCATGGTGGCAAAGGGGATAAGGGCCCTTTATCAAGGCAGAATAGTAGATAGGGGCTGCACCTAGGATTTTACCTTCTCAACAGAACCCCTCAGTGACAATATATTGGTCCAAATGTTAACATAATCTAGCCTTGCTATAGAGTAGAGGATCATGGCCTACCTATGTGATGATGATATTTTGTAATCAGGTGCCTACTCATCAGCACACAGTCCATGATCCTCTTTTATGAGGACATGTAGGGTTATGTTTAACATTTCATCAATAGACACAATTTAGGTCCATGAAGGCGTCCGTTTCATCTGCAAGCAGTGCTACCAAATAATGTAAGAGAAATATATGCACAGTGGCAGTTAGAAGTCATTCCATCAATTACAAGCCGCAGCAGAATTATCTCACACGTCAATATTTAATCATGTATCATGTTTTAGAAACATGGTTGTTGCTAAATTTAAATTATACTAATACAGATATGGTGTGGGACTAGTCCAACAATGGCATGTCAAACAAAGCCAGCATTAATACATTTGTTAGTTAACCATGTCACGCTCTCATCAATATGAGAACATAAACATTTCTCTGATGTAAGTAACAGACAGTGTGGCTGCTGATCTTTGTCTTTCTCTCAGTATTAATGGGTATGTATTCATACATCATGATATTCTAACAATTAGTTATAATGTGATTACACCTGTCTACCAGATGAATATGATATCCATGTGGATAAATAATTTCATATAGAGTTGATGAAGGTTCTCTGGGCCCACTGACTGTGATTACAGTTAAGTATTCCTTGTGAGATGCCACATCATTACTAATAGTGATAGCAAGAAGTTTCTCATGATAGATACATACAGCCTTATTACATTGTGGTTCTGCCAATTAAATAGGGTTCTATATAAGCACAGAGCATATTTTTTTACAGAAGGTTTTAGTTAGTAAAGACCTTGCTTTTGGATAGAAGTTCACTAACTAAAAACTTCTGTAAAATAAATATTCTATGTGCTTATATAGAGCCCTTATCAATTGGCCGAACTGCAATTTAATAAGGCTGAAAGTGGTTTGCACTGCTCATGGATAAAATTCTGGTAAATTAGTTGATTATCAGAGTTACAGTATTTACCACTGTATTGTACATACAGATTTTGCCTACATCCTCTACAGTTTTATAGCTTCTGATGAAATTTTTTTACATGTTTGATTTTCTGAACACACTGTATGTGTGTACTTGCATTGGATTACATTATCCAGGAGTTAAAGTATATGTTTAATGGAACAGATGAAGACAGGATGCAATAAGCATTTCTGGTTATTTCTATTACATGGATTGTTAAATGGTGATATTTTTATAAATATGGTTAGTGTGGTGTAATGACCCCATATTACTCTAGTAGATGGTGTGCATCTATATTTTTTATATATTATTATATATATATTATAAGTACTACCTTTATCCTTTTAGGTTTTTCCCATTTTTCCAGCCTCTTGTCCTCTCTGATCCGCCCAAACCACATCCATGATATTAATGCATGGTTGGATACATTTATGAATGTGCTCTGTGTTTATATACAGTAATTATATACAGTAATAAACATACTGTGAGGAATTGACACTGCTGGGTTTTGAACCCTGGTCCCCAGGCTGCTGAACCTCTTCTCTACCACTGCGCCAGCCTGCCTTTGTGAATTTCCTTGAGATCTGATAAACCTTGACTCTGCTAACAATAGTATCAGTGACTAGTCTCTTCAGCTGTGTCTGGTCAGGTGTCTGGTCCTTGGCCTGCATAAGGCACTTCCTGTCTATGTACCTTGCCAGATTATTGTGGTTCCTGTTCCCTTCAATAAAGCTTGTTCCTGTTTCACCTACAAGTTGCTGAATTGGATCATTGCTGACCTAGGCTGCTGGTCTCCAAAACCTTGTGATTCCTATATCATTACAGAATAACCTAGCCCTTTCATGGAGACCGCCGGGTCAGATTCTGCGTTGGCCCAGCAGGTTGCTTTTACTGCAAGAACTGTGCAGACCCAGGCACAGACCATTCAAGTGCTGCAGGACCAGGTAGCTGAACTGCAAAATAAAGTTCAGTCGATGCACAGTGAGTATACCAGCTACAGGGCACGAGATCTTGCGGCTGCTACTGTTACACCTGCACAAGATGCCCACTTGCCCCTACCAGAAAAGTTTGGAGGAGATCGCAAAAGATTTAGGGGTTTCCTGAATCAATGCCGTTTGCACTTCACGATGTTACCTCACTGTTTTCCATCTGAAAGAGAGAAAGTGGGATTTATTTTCTCCCTATTCAAAGATGAAGCCCTGGCTTGGGGCTCCCTGGCTCTTCTGGAACAGGACAGTCCAGTCGTGGGTAATTTAAATGACTTTCTTGATGCCATGCGCCTAGTTTTTGATGACCCCAATCGATGTGCTACAGCAGAAGCCACTCTCCTTCATTTGCATCAAGGGAGGTGCTCTGTGGCTGAATATGCTGCTGAATTGTGGGTTGCTGATACTACGTGGAACTAATCAGCCCAGAGGTTCCACTTCAGAAAAGGTCTCTCAGAAGCTATAAAAGATGAGCTAGTTTGTGTTGATCTTACTGCTGACTTTGATGCATTTGTGCGTTTGGCTATCCGTATTGATCGGAGACTTTCTGAAAGAAGATTGGAAAGACAGGGCTCTTTTAGACCAAGTGCTACTCCTATTTCCTATTCAAGAATTTCTACTCTGACCCCACAAACACCTACAGACTCTGAGCCTGAGGCTATGCAGGTAAATCTAATAAGAGGGCCATTATCCAATGAAGAAAAACAGTGGCGACGCACTCATAATTTATCCCTGTATTGTGGTAGTGCAGGGCACTATGCCATCAATTACCCTAGCAAATACAAGAGAACAATAGCTATGGCCGCTGAGGGTGCACAGATTCGACACCAATCTCAGATTTCAGATCAACTGGATTCTGTCACACAACCCTTGTTTTCTCTGGCTCATGGTGAACAGGGTATGTTGACTCAACATCCTCATTTTGTAGAGCCTATCATGTTGCAATGTGGTGATCGTAAAATTTCAACTACTGCTATGATAGATTCTGGTGCAGGCGGAAACTTTATGGACATCAAATTTGCAGCAGGAAATAGAATTCAGTCAATCCCTAATTCTTCACCTGTGTTAATGGAGACAGTAGACGGTTCTCCACTTACGTCAGGCCCTGTTACAAATGAGACTGTGCCCTTAAAGTTGACTCTGGAAGTGAATCACCTTGAGGCCATATCTTTCCACCTAATTTCCTCAACACAGTTTCCAGTGATTTTAGGGGTACCTTGGCTTGCTCTGCATAACCCACAGATTGATTGGAAGACCAGAACTTTGTCTTTTCCTTCAGAACACTGCTTAATGAATTGTCAACCCTCTAAGGTAACAACTGTTGCCACAACAATTAATGAAATGGTTGCTACAAACTTGACTAAGCTTCCTCTACAATATCGGGATTCTGCACATGTCTGTGATAAGAAGAATGCCGATCAGCTTCCACCCCACAGACCTTATGATTGCCCAATAGAGCTGTTACCTGGGGCTGCTATCCCATTTGGCCGTATATATTCCCTTTCTGAGCCTGAATTAAAAGCTCCTCGTGAATGCTTAATGGGTTTTGGATTTTTCCACAACGTCTGTTTGCTCTGGAGTCAGTGCGACTGGACCTTTTATGTCTCTACCATGACTCAATCCGAAAGACACAAGAGTTACTCGCCCGATCCTTTTGGTGGCCGAAGTATTATGAGAATGTTAAGAAGTATGTGTCCTCTTGTGATGTATGTGCCAGACATAAGACTCCTCGCTCATCCCCTGTTGGCTTGCTTCAGCCTCTTCCGATTCCTCATCGTCCCTGGGGATCTATATCCATGGGCCCTCATTCATTTGCAATTTGGCCAATTGAATAGGGCCCTACATTTTCACATCACATATATTTTTTAAAGACGTTTTTAGTTAGTAAGCATCTATCCAAAAACAATGTTTTCACTAACTAAAAACTTCTTTAAAAAAAATATGCTATGTGCTTATTTAGGGCCCTATTCAATTGGCCAAATCGCAATTGAATGAGGGCCATGGACTTTATTGTGGAACTACCTCCCTTTAAGGAACACACTACCATTCTTGTTGTTGTGGACAGGTTAACTAAGATAGGTCATTTCATACCAGCTCGTGGTCTCCCTTCAGCTAAACAGACGGCTGACCTGGTTATTCGGGAAATATTTTGCTTGCATGGAGTGCCTGATGAAGTAGTTTCTGACTTGGGAGTGCAGTTTACATCTCGTTTTTGGAAACACTTTTGCTCTAATCTAGGTATTAATGTAAATCTGTCGTCAGCTTTTCATCCACAAAGTAATGGACAGACTGAGCGAACCAACCAGACTTTAGAGCAATATTTGCGGTGCTATATTAGTTACCTGCAGGATGACTGGCTGGATTTTCTACCCACGGCGGAGTTCGCCTATAACAAAGCCCAACACTGCTCCACTTCTCTGAGCCCATTTTTTTGCCAACTATGGTTACCATCCAACCTTTCTAGTGAGTCTCCCAATTACTACTTCCATTCCTGCAGTCACTGATCGGCTAACCACCTTACGAGATTCCCAAGACCTGTTGAAGGAGACTCTTTCGGAGGCTCAGGAATGTTACAAGAGAGCTGCTGATAGGCATAGAACGGAGGCCCCAGTTTATCATGTTGGTGACAAGGTTTAGCTGTCAACAAGGAATCTTAAGCTTAGGGTTCCTTCTCATAAATTGGGTCAGAGGTTCATGGGACCTTTTGAGATCATCGCTCAGATCAACGCTGTCACTTTTCGTTTGCAACTTCCAGATTCCATGAGAATACATCCGGTGTTTCACGTTGCACTGCTGAAACCTTTCCATGACAACACTTTTCCTGGCTGATCCCTGCCTGCCCCACCTCCAGTCCTCGGGGATGGTGGGGATGAATACGAGGTGGAGAAAATTCTGGACTCCAGGATCTTCCGCAACAAGCTTCAGTATCTGGTTTGTTGTAAAGGCTATGGTGAGGAGGATAGTTCGTGTGAACCAGTGGACAATATTAACGCTCCTGATCTTCTTCGGTCTTTTCATGTGCAGTACCCTGTTAAACCGGGTAATAGGGCATCCAGAGGCTGCACCTATAGAGGCGGGGGTAATGTGAGGAATTGACTCTGCTGGGTTTTGAACCCTGGTCCCCAGGCTGCTGAACCTCTTCGCTACAACTGCGCCAGCCTGCCTTTGTGAATTTCCTTGAGATCTGATAAACCTTGACTCTGCTAACAATAGTATCAGTGACTAGTCTCTTCAGCTGTGTCTGGTCAGGTGTCTGGTACTTGGCCTATATAAGGCACTTCCTGTCTATGTACCTTGCCAGTTTATTGTGGTTCCTGTTCCCTTCAATAAAGCTTGTTCCTGTTTCACCTACAAGTTGCTGAATTGGATCATTGCTGACCAAGGCTGCTGGTCTCCAAAACCTTGTGATTCCTATATCATTACACATACATTGTTATACTGTTATTAATGTTTCAATGGTTCCTGATTTGGGGCATCAACACAAATAACTATTTTTAACACTAATGTTTTAGTTTATTAGTCCTCATCCTGTATACACATCCTTTCATGTATTTGATCACTGTAAACATGTCACTAAACTTCTGTTGACTGGTAATTAATGTTTTTTATGGCCAAGTGTTTTCACTTTCTATTTTAAATCTGATGTTCATATCATATTTTTTAACATCAATTCACATATTATTGCACACAAGAATTAAATTCTGCATGGAGCGTGACATGATGATGACATATTTGTCCTTCTTTTCATTCCAAAACATTGTTATGTGAACATTCCAGAACATTCCAGTGACACAAACATGGTTTAAAAGTGATCACATGTATTTAACGTGGATGGATAAAAATAATCCCATTATGTAATATCTGTTCCTGTCCAAATCATCCGTCTGTTGGCCATGTGTGCACACAGAGACAAGAATTTACACAGACCCAAAAGTTCTGGTATAAAACTTCTTGTATTCTTCCCAACGAACGACCCCCCCCAAATACAACATAGGAACTTATATAATATAAGTTGATCAGATATAACAATCGTACGACTCATTGTTAGACAGTGATTGAGTTATTGATTGGTTGACAAGGTAGGAAGGGTCCTTCCATATTTGGTCTTGGATGTTGATGTCATTATGGTCAGTTTATGTGAAGCTTCTGATTGGCTCTGGAAGGTGGCGGGGTTCATATCCTTATTTGGTCACGGATATGAATGTCATCTTAGGACTCCCAGGATACAGTTCAGTAGCCATCTTAGGACTCTCAGAATACAGCTCAGTAGCCATCTTAGGACTCTCAGAATACAGCTCAGTAGCCATCTTAGGACTCTCAGGATAAAGAATAAAGATAATTAGTGCCTTATCTTATGATATATTGTAAGGAAAGGAATGCAGCATGGACATAATATACATTTTCATGAATTTCGTCCACAACAGTCCCCCCTAAAATTTTATATTATGTTACATACTACACTTATATTCTATTCTTGTAGATATGACAGGTTAGATGTATTTTATCTTCCTCTTCTAGAGAGTACTACATAAAATGTCTGTGTTAACATATAGGTTTCTTCTTAGTAAAACGTATTAATTAAGGTATAAAGTCATATAAACAGCATATAAATAGTAACAGTCCCTCCTAGAGACTATGTGTACAATTGTACCTGTGGAGGAGATGTATGAATGTAAGAAAGCCCTAGCACATCTGCACCAATGAACGCCCGTTCTTCTTTGTACGTTAGAGTTGCCATGGCTTGTCCATGACCCCTCTTGCCACTGTCATAGGCGAGTCAGATGCTATCCCTGACCCCTTGTTTCAGGAACATGTGGGACAAGGGTTTTATGTAGAACTTTCATTTCTAGACATAATAGACCGTAACATCTTATGTGACTGCTCACAGTCATCTTCATAAATTTCTTGGTGCACAAAGGTTGGTGTGACTCCAGTAACTGACTTCTTTAAATATGTTCGGACACAGGGGATAAAACAACAGGTAACAAATGCAAGAATTATCAGTATTGAAAGAAAGACAATTCCAACCTGTAACAATACCCTTTGCCAGTTATTCATCCACCCAAACCATTTATCCCAATAGTCTGTGGTTCCAGAACTCTTCTTCAATTCTTGTGCCAAGTTGTTTAGTTCTTTAATGGCTAAAGTAATCTTACCGTTTGGACGCATATTATCAGGTATGTAGGTGCAGCAGTGGCCAGTGTCGGGGAGCATTTTACACTCTTTTTAGCAAGGATCATGTGAAGTGCCATTCTATTCTGGAAGGCCATGTGTGATGTGGCCTTCAATTGTTTTTCAACTCCTTGCATAGCATCTCTTGTGTAATCCACAAACCTTTGTTGGTTATAATATATATAATTGATTCAAGCAACATTTTTATTTACACCAATCCTTGGTATCAGTGATTCAAATCCTGCTGCTATCTGGTTTCGGGCCCTAAACTCATTAGGCACCCCCCTTGGGACTCCAATAGAGTCTATGTAAACATGGGGGTCAAAGCTACCTTGTGGGGAAGACACCTTTCTTTTGTGTCTAGATGTTGTCAGTAGGGTGTGTGGTGAGATATCAGCTTGGATGGGCACTATGTGCACTGGCATTATGACCTTTGCCATGATACACTCACCATACCAGATACCCTCTAGTCTTGATCTGAGCTTCATGTCCCCACATATCCAATATATGTCTCACAATGTTTGTGTCTGCTCTGTAAACTGTGAAGCCAATACAATATATAATGCAGAACTCTTGCTTAAACCTCTTTAGGTTTCTCCCTTGAGGTGTACTCCTTGTATAGCATGTGTAATTACCTGGGTATATGGTTATACCTTCACCTGGATTTAGATTGTCAGTTATAATGGGATACCTGTTTTACCATTGTTCACAATTTAGATATTTTAATCTGGGTAGTTTTATAAAGACGTAAGACACACTTTTCTTCCTTCATAGATACCATAAGTGGAACAGTGCCTAGGTGAGGTCTGGCACTTGCACAAACATAACAATTAGTCTTATTATGTGACTCTACATTATATTTCATCCATTCCAGCCATAAGTTGAGGTCTGTGAACCCAGTCTCATTTGCTATGGTTCCTTCGTACGTAGGTTCACTGATATCAGTCATTTGGGGTAATGCCTGAGTGTGTTGTACTTGCATTAGTCCTTCTGATATGAGTGGTGCATTTAGATCTCTAAACATAAATTTACCAATCCGTCCTTTTGCTTCTCCTCTAACCCAGCCACCCATTGGGTATGTACCTGCGTCTGTGGGTCTAGGGTTCTTGATAGTCAGAGTAAGTCGCATGTTAGCTCCAGTTTTGCCATTTGGCGAGCATTTGCCTGGCTTTATTAGAGTCATACGTTCAAGTAAAGGGCTTCCACTCAAATCTGTTCTATCTGAGGCACTCTGTGGTCTGTAGCCCCAAGCTGTCCCAGTGTTCCATCCTACAGCTTCCCAATGACTATAATCTTTTCCCCAAGTCTGGTCTGTAACACATATGTATATAGATGTGCTGTGAGTGTCTTCGTACAAGTTACATTGTTGAGTCACGCTTTGCTGTTGGCAACATACAACATGACAATAATCAAAGGAGAATGTGATCATATGTGTTTTAGATGGATTGTACCAAAATGTAATACCATCTTTCTTCTCACTAATGAATGCAGAAGGTTCTACTTTAGTTAAGAACAGACAGGAAAGGATATGTGTTATGATCATCATGATGTTGGCAGCTATGGGTCTGGTGCTGAAACTTTTTTGTAATGAGATGCGTGGATCCAAGTAGGCCGTCCTTCAAGTTTAACTGACGGTGCAGCAATTAGAAGAACTTGATAGGGACCATCATATCTGGTTTCCAGAGGATTCTTTCTCACAAATCTCTTGACCAGGACCCAATCTCCAGGAAGTAGTTGATGATTACCAGTGTCTACTTCCAGATATGGAATAGAAGAAAACACTTGTGCATGTATTTTAGTTAGAAAAAAGCTACCACATAATCAACAAATACATCAGATTTAAATTTCAATTGCTGAGGATAATAACACCCTAATCTAGGAGCAGACCCAAATAGGATCTTGTGAGGGGACAGAGAAAACTTCCCACCAGGGGTGTACACCCAAGCTTAACAGTGCTTTAGGGAGACTTTCTGGCCATGAGATGCCAGTTTTTTGTGCTATTTCAGTTACTGGTTTTAACTTCACCATAACTGGTGAAACCCTAAGGTGTCCAACTTGTTACAATTAACACACTTTCTTGTTCTTGTTGGCTCTGTCTCCTCCTGCTCAGAAGACACCATAATGTGTGTAGTCTCCTTATTACCTTGTGAGAACTACACCCTTTTTGCTACTAATAACAAAGTCTCTAATGGCAACACCTTGTATTCAGGACGAGATGTTAATAAATCGTTCCTGATGGATTCTCTTCAATCCCTCCACAAAGGCTGCTCCCAGCATCTGAGACTCGTGTCTGGAATGATATATTACCACTGACTGTTTTATCCTGTGTACTATCTGACAAATTAATAGCCTGATTTGCTATTTCATCTGGAGCGCATGCTATTAATAACTCACAGAATTCTGTATCAGCGTTGCAGACAGGCATGTAGGAGTTAACTACAGGAGCAGAGACAAGCGGTGGAGCTTCTTCACACAGAATCTAAAAATAACAGTATATGAGACAAATTGTCTCGGGGTAAAAACATCCTAAAGTAACGTTGCGTTTACTTTTTCTTTTGTATACTTTTTGTTCCATAGTAAAGCTTAATGAAACATTGAATGTCTCCTATATCTTCCTTTTAATAAAGATTAATATTGCCAAGGAGTAGTGGATACAGGGCACTGACTCCAGCAGCGGTGGTATGGTAGATGTTATTTACCTTTAAGATGAGGTATAGGGGTGTGTCATGTTTTTGTTCCACAAACCACTATCTTGTAGCAACCTTTGGGTCCCACCCAGAACCAGCCATCATTCTTCTGCCTGCAACCTCCCTTCTTCTCATTTTCCCTCAATGACACAGACAGACATATTTCCACATAAAAACTAACACAAACACAGAGAAGGTGGGAGGAGGAAGGGGAGTGGTCTGCTATGCTTAACTGTGAGGGGTTGGCCAAACCCCTAACACGTCTTTTCAAAATGCAGACCAATCACCTCCCCCTCCAAAGAGTACAGTATCGAGTAAAGTTACAAACACACAGAAACTTCAGACAAAATGTTTCAAAAGAATACACGCATATACATACATATATACATATATATATACTCACAAACACACAGAAATATGCAGACTGTTACATGCAATGCATTCAAACCGAAAACCCAACATACCTGTCTAAGGTGTGTTCATTGACACCCCTGATGATTGTTACGTTGTTGTGTTTGTTACATAACCAATTCTCAGTCTGCGTCATATATATACTGTACATTTAAAATCCTAAGGTACTGTTTCCTTTGAGATACCTATTCGAGGTGCGGTCTCAAAGTCTAATTCTGTGTATATATCTTGAACTATTTACTTTTTAAATCAATCTCCTCCCAGGACACACCTACTTTCACACAAACATTTACTTCACATACTATAAGCAAAATCTAACATCATCATGAAAACATGAATAGAAACACTTACTGTACAAAATTCATACGACCTTAAGCATTGAAATAGAAAGAATTCTCTTAACTAAGATACGTCCTTAAAATAATTCAACCGGAATGGGAGGGGGAGTAAATTCTTTTCACAGACTGTGCTTCGACCTTGATTGTCACACACAGCTGCACAGAAATCAACTTTCAGCTTCAGTGTACAGGGAGAGAAATTCTAAGCTACATTTCTCATTAAAATATGCATCACAACCAGCAATAACAGATCACAGTAATATTTATCAATTTCTGCAGAAAATTTCTGACAATTAAAACATTGCAGTTCAAAATCTCACACCGTCGTGTGCTAAAATTGACGCCTTCAGAGAGTTATCGTGTTATTCGGACACAACATAATGACTCCCAAGAGATACTCGGCTATCCAACATGCATAGACCCCCCCTAGGAATTGTCAAATGACACCGATCCCCAGAGTACATATATATATGCATGTTTGTATGTACGGCCATTTCAGGGCTATAGTGTTATTCGGACACTACCCAATCCGTCCCTGAAGCCTGCTGCATGTACACATGTATGTCCTTGACCACAATATCTAAGAAATCACAATCACTCTCAACAATCATACACAGGTAACAGATATTATTCAGTACAGATATTTCTTCAAGGTAGACCCTGGGCAAGCAATTTATCTGTACTTTTGGTGCCTTCAGTAGCAGCCCAAGACAAAGTGGCAGAACTATAGCAGCATTATTCATATATATGCAAGGTTTTAAAAAAAACATTAAAACTTACCATATATCTGAGTTGAGTTGATCAGGCTCCTTTATGCCACCACAGACCGTCCCAAGGTCTTCCTTGTCTGCTATCTGTTGGTCACAACCCAGAGCCCCACGTTGGGCGCCAATTGTTTTGGATGGATAAAAATAATCCCATTATGTAATATCTGTTCCTGTCCACATCATCCGTCTGTTGGCCATGTGTGCACACAGAGACAAGAATTTACACAGACCCAAAAGTTCTGGTATAAAACTTATTGTATTCTTCCCAACGAAAGAACCCCCCCCCCCCAAATACAACATAGGAACTTATATAATATAAGTTGATCAGATATAACAATCGTACGACTCATTGTTAGACAGTGAGTGAGTTATTGATTGGTTGACAAGGTAGGAAGGGTCCTTCCATATTTCGTCTCAGATGTTGATGTCATTATGGTCAGTTTATGTGAAGCTTCTGATTGGCTCTGGAAGGTGGCAGGGCTCATATCCTTATTTGGTCACGGATATGAATGTCATCTTAGGACTCCCAGGATACAGTTCAGTAGCCATCTTAGGACTCTCAGAATACAGCTCAGTAGCCATCTTAGGACTCTCAGAATACAGCTCAGTAGCCATCTTAGGACTCTCAGGATAAAGAATAAAGATAATTAGTGCCTTATCTTATGATATATTGTAAGGAAATGAATGCAGCATGGACATAATATACATTTTCATGAATTTTGTCCACAACATATTAATACCTCCAAAGTATGTTCAAGCACTTATTTCAATGTTATTATCACTATTTTATAAAGCATGCATGAACATCATTAGTGATTATTGGGAGTTAATACTTTGATAAATATACATTATGACACTATTGTGGCTCACTATTCCACTGAAGGGCTGTTAACCATATGACATGCTTTATTAATAGTTAACTGACACATAAACACAAGAAGTAATTTTACATAATTATTATTGGTATACATGTTACCACATGAGTGAGAGAGGGGGAGAGGGGGAGGAGGAGAGAGGAAGGAGAGAGAGAGAATGATAGAGAAAGAGAGAGAGAAAGAGAGAGGAATGGAGAGAGGAGAAGAGAGAGTGAGAGAGAGGAGGGAAAGGAGAGAGATGGAGAGTGAGAGGAGGGAGAGAGTGGGAGACAGAGAAGGCGAGGGAGAATAGAAGGGGAGAGAGAAGTGGGAGTGAGGAAGAGAGAAGGGGAGAGAGAGAGAGAGTGGGGATGTTCGCAAGGGGGGGGGGGTAAACTCAGGGACAGGCAAAAGATCTAGCTACACCACTGCCCTGTTCTTTACATGATCCATGTAAAAATCCAGTGCCTGGCCAGTGCTATGCAATGATATGCCTGTGTCATTCACCTTCCCCATTTTTTTACCATTAGTGTTACCCAGTGTATAAGGCTCGTGCTGCCCATGATGACATATCTCACTTCTCAGTGTATGAGACAATATTCTTGTGTACATGACATACCTTGACATAATTGTCACATGCATGTTGGCTGTCAGTACTGTGGTGAGGATCACTACTGTTGTTGAGTATTGTTTGGGGTGTGAGTGCTTTAATAGTATGTCTGCTGATATTAACATCTCACGTACTGTGGTCTATGTTCCCCTGACATTGTAATATGTTATCAGGAGCTGTTATATTGCAAATAGTTGGTATTCTAATATGGCTCAACATATTAATGTGTGTATATATATATATATATATATATATATATATATATATATATATATATATATCTATATATATATATATATTCCCAGAAATACATTCATTTTACTTCACTCTGGGTTACTGGGCAGATGAGATACAATGTACCTTACTCTTTGAATCCAAATTACCATTTTGTGCATGGCTCCTTTGGGTATATATATATATATATATATATATATATATATTCAACATTTGCATCTGTAACTTATATAATGGAGTTATATGCTTTTTGATGCTGTTTATTAATGAGCACATGATTTTCTTTTTCTCATAGGTATGACGAGTCACACGTGGAGCTCGTAAATTAAATATTTTTTAACTTAACATATATGCCTATAGCAAAGTTAAGCATTAATTTTGTATAATACTGCATTGTATTGTTTTTAGTGGTTTAATGTCTCTTTAAGTGCTGCTCCAGCTCTCAGCAATGTTTTTAATACCATTTGCAAGAGGTGTTTAGTACCTGAAGATTTTTGATTTATGGGTCTGCTGTAATTTGCAAGTGATCAGTCAGAATTAAATAGGGATCTGGTGTAAAAGTAAAAAGAAGTCACTTCTAATACTTCGGCAGTGAAAAAATTCAATAGAAACACTTTCCGTAATTTCAAAGGCCCTCATTCAATTGCAATTTGGCCAATTGAATAAAGCTCTAAATTAGCACATAACGTATATTTTTTAAATAAATTTTTAGTTATCAAGCATCTATCCAAAAGCAAGGTTTTAACTAACTAAAAACTTATTTAAAAAAAATATGCTATGTGCTTATTTAGAGCCCTATTCAATTGGCCAAATCGCAATTGAATGAGGCCCAAGGTCTGGTTTGCAGTATTCCTCAGGGTAGTTCTCTTGCAACCATGCTGTGATGGGTGAAAAGAATAACTAAGAAACTTACTGGCACTTTTTGACGAAATACAAAATTGAATTAGCCCTATTATAAAGTGGCCAACTGGTTTGCTATTTCGTGGATAAATGAATTCCATTCATGAAGATATTTTTAACAAATCAATCATGAATTATGTTCTACTGAAAATACATGAACAGTACTGCTTTGACATTGCAAATAATTGCTACATAATCACTATGTAATCACTATTTCAATTATAAAGACGTTAATAAATTTTTCAGACGAAATTAAAATTACAATTTCCATAAACTATTAATTTGCTTACACATTGTTATATATTGATAGTGATTTGCTTTAAAACACAAGGAAAATAATGAATATATCTACCTACTTAAATTACGTGTTTATGTAGAATATCAATGTATCAGGCATTTGATAGTCAACACCCTCTGGTAATAATATTTTTTGACAAATATGCACTAGTGCAAAATATGTAAAAAAAAAATAAGTATTATAATTTAATCCAGCACAGAACAAGTAATCAAAACTGGGGTTGCAATATGCATTCATGCGTGGAGACATGCCAGAGAAAACATGCTCCTCGGATACTTTTATACATATATTTTTTCATAAATCGAGCAGCTGCGGAGGCAATGGCAATGTCTGCTCCATGGAAATAGTGCTAATAGAGGTTGCATGGACATTGGGCTACTCTTTGCAGAAAATTCTGACCCCAGCCAAAAAAAAGATAGTTGAAAAAAAAAATAATCACAAGTGGCTGTTTGCTCATTTCTTGCCATGTTAAAAAAGTGCATGAAAAAAGTGAAATACTTTGTTGAATAGCTCTGTTTGTGGCAGCAATATTGAGTAGCACAACAGACCTATGCTTTTTTAAGAATGTCCATTGTTTATTCCTATTGGAGAATTGTTTCTGTAATCTGTATTATAATATATTTAGTATACTAAGAAATTGCGCGTAAAAAATGCAGAGAATAAAATTGTAAGCCTGGCAATGCTCTTTGCCACACAATGCGAGGTTATAGGCCCTCTGAGTACCTTCGGCGCTCATCGCAAGCCCCGCGCTGAGCGCCTTTCGTGCTCATCGCGTGGCTAGCAACAAGAGCCTTTGGCACTGAATGCGAGCCTCTCCCCCGTGTAATTTACAGGCCCCACGATAAACGCCTACAGGGCTTATCGCAACCGATGCTAATGAGCAGCTCATTGCAAGGCTCTCCCCCTGTGTACTTTATAGGTCTCACGCTTGAGCACTTTCGGTGCTCATCGCGAGCCTTTCCCTGCCGTGTAGTTTAGGGGTCTTGCGATAAGTGTTACTGCCTTGGGTTAAGTGTCACTGCCTTGTTGTAAATGCTACTGTCTTAGAGTAAGTGTTTTGTGTCTTGCATTACTGGCTTTGGGCTCCTTTTTACTGCCTTTGGCATCGTTTTCATCCTGTTACGCTTTTTCGGTCGTATTTTTTCCCTCGCTTATGCGATTTTCAATCGTAAAAAAAAGACCAAATATGCAACAAATTAACTTGCATCCTCACTCACAGGCTCCCTGGCTGTTCCCCTTTGCTGTGTGTGAGTGTGTAAGTTATTTTGAGGCATATTTGTTTTTGTTTTTTGGTGGTCTTTTAATTGAAATTGTTTGACCGTTAACATCGTAATTTTTGCGCAACCATGCACCTGTGTGCCTCGGTTTGCGAGGCCCTCAGTGGCATCTATGTGTTTCGTCAATCACGTGAACACTGCAATGAGCTCCTTCGGCGCGGATTGCAGTCTAAGTCCTGCGGGCATCAAAATGAGCATCTCAGGCCTCGCTTCATGAGGGCCGCAAACCTGACCAACAGGCCGCAACGTGACCAACGTTCTTGGTCCACAACTATATATAGATGACTAGGAAATTGCCCGTCAAAAATTATGGTAAATTAAAATTGTAAGGCTGTCAATGCTGTTTGGCACACAATGCGAGGATATGTCCCCTCTAAGCCCCTTCGGCGCTCATTCCAACCCCTATACCCCGTGTAGTTTAGGGGTCTTGCGATGTCTGTTACTACCTTGGGTTAAGAGTAAGTACCTTGGGTTGTTTTACTGCCTTGAGTTAAGTCTTACTGCCTTGAGTTAAATGTTACTGGCTTGGATTAAGTGTTACTGGCCTGGGATAAGTGTTACTTCTTTGAGCTTGTTTTTACGTCCTTCGTTCTCGTTTTACGTCCATTAGCCTCATTTTCATTGTGTTTAAATTTTTTCGGCCGCCAGATTTTTTCTCACTTAGGCTATTTTCGTTCGTGAAAAAATGCTTGATATACCTTTAATTAGCTTGCAACCTCACTCACAGGCTCGCTGGTTCTCCCCATATGCTATGTGTGAGTGTGCAAGTTAATTTGTTGTTTTTAGCAAGTCTTTCAAGGTCCGTGGTATGGCTGTTAAAGTCATAATTTTCCGAGACCCACAGTTCATCTACGTGTTTCGGTTCTTAAGCCCTACGGGCTGTAATTTTGTCTGCTGCGTAAAGTCCTACTGGCCTCGCGATGAGCGCCGCAGCAGCACTCATTGCAGTCTAAGGCTCGCAGTGCAATGATCACCTTCGGTGCTCTTTGTAGTCTAAGTCTCGCGGGCCTCACATTGGTGTGCCTCAACTGCTCGCCAAGTTACGTGAGGCTCGCAGTTGCGGCTGTACGGGTCGCAACATGAGCAACAATCTTGTTGCAGGCCTCAACGGATCGCCTCTCTTCGTAAGGCTCACATTCAACAGTTTGCCTCTCTTTGCGAGGCTCGGAGTTGCGGCCCTACGTGCCACAATATGAGCAAGGATCTTGGTGCAGGCATCAACAGCTCGCCTCTCTTCGCGAGGCTCGCAAAGCGTGACCAACAGCACGTATATCCACAACTATTATATGTGATAGTATTAGACAGAGGGACACATAAGAACTTGGCACAAAGGCAGTTTTTTTGCATCCTTTTATGTCAGCACTACAAGTGCAGATTAAAACAATATCCTTCGTTAATTAAGTAGTTATAAACTAAACCAACTAATGAAAAGCTGATTGCAACATCCTCTGCCAAAACAGCAATAACATCTCATATGGATATGTTAGTGATTACAGACTCAAGGAGCTGATATACTATACAAGGTCTTTTAATATTTTCACTTGCAACATTCTTGGGGGTTCTTCCAGAGTCAGTGAAGCTAGCAACACCTGTGACTATTGTTTAGTTTTTGAGATCCTGCATGACAATAGTGGCAGTCCATTTCTCAGACAATGATTTGCACATTTTTTACGATACTTTGATACATTTTATACCACCATAATATTTCTTCCAGTTGTTGATGAGAATTTTTTTTTATTTCATTTTTTAAAATTAGCATATATTACTTATGATTTTGATGACAAAGTTATGCATTCTCTTCCCTGTTCACTCATGCTGATCGGATGATGCATCTCCATCTTGGCCCTGATAAATGAAAATTACATTAAACAGCAAATCCTCTACAATAATCCAAACGGATCTGGGCATTATTACACTTTCGCTACCTTTAAATGCAAATATTATTGAATTATTTGTCTCTGCTTGTCACTACAAATCTTGCTGAAATAAATTAATTTATTATTATTAAAAAAATTATATACAGTGCCTTGCAAAGTTATTCACCCCCTTGACTTTTTACCTATTTTGTTATATCACAGCCTTAAGTTCAAAGTTTTGATAATCTGAATTTTATGTGATGGATCAGAACACAATAGCTAAGTTGGTCAAGTGAAATGAGAAAAATATATACATATATATATTTTTTAGAAATAGAAAACAGAAAATTGGCATGTCCGTATGTATTCACCCCCTTTGTTATGAAGCCTATAAAAAGCTCTGGTGCAACCAATTACCTTCAGAAGTCACATAATTAGTGAAATGATGTCCACTTGTGTGCAATCTAAGTGTCACATGATCTGTCATTACATATACACAACTTTTTTGAAAGGCCCTAGAGGCTGCAACACCTAAGAAAGAGGCACCACCAGCCATGAAGATCAAGGAACTCTCCAAACAAGTAAAGGACAATGTTGTTGAGAAGTCAGGGATAGGTTATACAAAAATATCCAAACTCTCCTGGTTCGCGCGTCACGTGACGCGCCTTAGCTTGTGATGTCATTGTGCCTATTTGCATTAATATGAATTAGGAAAACTTTATGGAGAAAAGTAACAACGGACAATGTATTTCCTATTGGTTTGTAAATAGCGTTCACTAAAAAGCGCTGCGTCAATGCATGCTTCACAATTAAAAAAAAAATCTTCAAAGTTGTGGGCATGTTCTATAAATGAATGATGCAAATCCTCAAAAATTCCATGTTAATTTCAGGTTGTGAGGCAACAAAATATGAAAAATGTCAAGGGGGGTGAATACAGAGGAGAGCTTCGCAATGAGCGTCAAAGGCGCTAAGCGAGGTGCTCACAATGAGCATTAAGGGTACTCAGAGGAGCAAATGCACAAGAGGGGAGATGCTCACCAAGAGCACCAAAGGCACTCATGGCGAGCCTTGTGATGAGCGCCGTAGGCCCTCAGTGCGGGGCTTGCAATGAGCACCAAAGGTGCCCAGACCACCAAAAGTACACAAGGGGAGAGGCTCGCAATGAGCGCCAAAGGTACTCAGAGGATCAAAAGCCTTACATTGTGTGGCAAACAGTATTACCTGCCTTACAAATTTATGACCATCATTTTTTGACGGGCAATTCGCTAGTTTATAAATAAGCACTAGCAACTTCCCCGTCAAAAAATGACGGTCAATACAATTATAAGGCTTGGAATGCTGTTTGGCACACAATAGAAGGCTTTAAGTCCTCTGAGTACCTTTGGCGCTCATTGCTAATATAAACCTTGCTAAACTAACCCCCCTCTACAGTAACCTGTTAACAACTACATTACCTACCTACCCCGTAATAAACGCCCCCGCCCCATTAATTACAGAAAATAATAAAACCTTCACTCACAAAAAATAATAAAAGCTAAGTCACATAAAACAAAGAAGCCTAATTTACCGAAAATAAAAAAGCTACATTACAGAAAAGGAAAAATTGTACATTACAAAAAAAAAAAACACATTACAAACCCACCCCCCACTACAGAAAAAAAAATTACACACCTGAAAAGGAAATACATATAATACATACAATACAATACATACAAAATAACATTAGATTTTGTTATTTATTTAGAAAGATTGTGTGATGTATACTATAGAGATAGGATGTATATTAGATTATGGTATTTATTTAGATAGATTAGGGATGTATATTAGATATATAGAATGTATTGTATATTAGATAGGGGTGTATTGTATTGTATTTAATTGTATTGTATTGTATTATATTGTATTGTATAATATTGTATGTAATATATTGTATGTATTGTATTGTATGTATTATATGTATTTCCTTTTAAGGTGTGTCATTTTTTTTTCTGTAGTGGGGGGGTGAGGTTGTAATGTGTTTTTTTATTTTCTGTCATGTCGATTTTTTATTTTTTGTGACTTTAGGTTTTTTATTTTATGTAATTTGAGTGGTGGGGGTTATTAGGGGGTAGGTAGGTAGTGTAGGTAGGTAGTGTAGGTGTTAGTAGGTTAGTGTAGAGGGTGTTTAGTTGATATTTAATGTTTTATTGGGGGGTATAGTGCAGTGTAGTGTTTATACTTAGTGTCATGATGGTCCTTAGGGACCGTCATGGCACTTATGTGGTTAATGTTGGGGTGTAACAGGCCCATAATGGTCTTAATATACACTTATGGGACTGATGGGGTAAAATAGAGGCTTATGAGGGTGTGTATGTACCCCCATGAGTGAGAGGGTTAATTAGCAGTTTATGGGGGTCTGTATTGACCCCCCATGAGTGACAGAGTTAATGAAGGGCTTATGGGGGACTGTATTGACCCCTGTGAGTGACAGGGTTAATGAAGGGCTTATGGGGGTCTATATTGACCCCCATGAGTGAGGGGGTTAATGAATTGCTTATGGGGGCTTGTATTGACCCCCATGAGTGACAGGGTTAATGAAGGGCTTATGGGGGTCTGTATTGACCCCCATGAGTGACAGGGTTAATGAAGGGCTCATGGGGGTCTATATTAAACCCGGTGAATGACAGTGTTAATTAGGGGTTTATGGGGGTCTGTATTGACCCCCATGAATGACAGGGATAATGAAGGGCTTATGGGGGCCCGTATTGACCCCCATGAGGGACAGGGTTAATGAAGTGCTTATGGGGGTCTATATTGACCCCCATGAGTGACAGGGTGATAGTGTATATTTGTTTTCTTTTATAACGGGTCCTTTAAGGACCTTTACTGTCCTATAAGGACCCGTAACATGGGAATTTAGAATTTTCATTGCAGTATGCGATCGGGACCCTCACTGCGATGGTTAATGTGGGTTCATGCAGGTCTCCGAGCTTATCTCGGATCCCGTGGAATTAATGCGGGTTTCTGAGCTTATCTCGGATCCCTTCTTGGGTAAGTTGTAGGTGGCTGGGCGGTCCTGGGTCTTTAAGCCTCGTTTTCGTTTTTTTCGGCGGCTATTTTTTCTCTTGCTTAGCGGATTTTCGTGTGTCTGAACTCGGGAATTTGGACTTAAATGGAGGTGTAACTTCACTTTCAGAGGTCCTAGTGCCCCCCCCTTGCTATGGGTAAGCTTTTTATGTATTTTTTGTTAGTATTTGGTGTGTTTTGACTGTTTTGAGGTGCGCATTATGGTCTTATTTTTCATGTGTGTGGGTGTTTGTTCCATTAAGGTTGGTTCAGAGGTCGTGTGTGTGTGTGTGGCTGGGCAGTCCTGGGCTTTGAGCCTCGTTTTCGTTTTTTTCGGCGGCCATTTTTTCTCTCGCTTAGGGGATGTTCGTGTGTCTGAACTCGGGAATTTGGACTTAAACTGAGGTGTAACTTCACTTTCAGAGGTCCTGGATGCCCCCCCTTGCTATGGGTAAGCTTTTTATGTATTTTTTGTGAGTATTTGGTGTGTTTTGACTGTTTTTAGGTAGGCACGGTTAGGGCATCATGGTAGTATTTTTCGTGCGTGTGGGTGTTTGTTCCATTAAGGTTGGTTCCGAGGTCGTTTTTTTTTTTGTTAGTCGTGCGTGTGTGTGTGTTTTTAACCTCGTGTGAGGCGCCTTTGAGCCTCCACCTCCGCAAATGCGGACCCGGTCCGCATTTGCAGACAAACACAGCCGACGTTGGAGCCTCCACCTTCCGCAAATGTGGACCCTCGCTTCGCGAGGGTCCGCATTTGCTGAGCAAACTGCATCCCTCGCTTCGCGAGGGATGAAGTTCTTTCGGGCAACGGCTCGTATGCTCACAACTATAAATGTGATTGTTTCTTAATTAATTGTGTAATACACTTTCCTTTTTCAACAAAATCCAAATAAACATAAGCAATAGTAAAGACACTTTTCCTCTAAGTTATTCAATGCTTTTTACCTGTTGTTGGAATTGTAGTCGAAAGGTTGTTATAAGATTTGAGGTCTACACCAGAGCCTGAGATATGCTCGTTTTTGGAAGATGTTTATGTGAGACGTGAGGTATTAGTTAATTTTTAAGTTATAGAGATCACATAGGTTGAATTTATCCAGTTTCCCCAGATTTCTAGAAAGGTTGGGTATATGTTGTTAAGGGTGCATCATCAATCTTTCGTAAATGCATCATCAATGTTTCGTAAATCATTATAATATTTAGTCTGTTAATTATGTCTTGTTTGATTAATTCCGATGATTTCCATTTTTTGGCCAGGTGATTTTTGACCGCCAGCATTAAAAATTGTAGCCATTTACTTTGATTTTTAGTGAGGTGGGGGTTAGGAATACCTAAAAGGCAAAGGTCTATCGAGGGCTTGATTGTGGTGTTTAGGGTTTCGGATTCTACTTTGGTGATATTAGACCACCTGTTTTGAGCTAAGCGGTAATCCCACCAAATATGGCGTAAGGTACCTTTTTCTTTTCAGTTTCTGAAGCATTCAGGGGAGATTTTTGGGTTAAGTTTATGCAATTTGTCTGGGGTAAAATATGCTCTATGTAGGACTTTAGTTGCTGTTTCTAAATAGCTAAAGTAAACTGACCCTTTAGTTATTTTGAACATATCTTTTCCCACTTTTGTAGTCCCATGTGACTCCTAGATCTAATTCCCATTGTCTAATATATTTTGGTTTTTGGTTAGAAAAGGATCCCCAAGATTCCTTTTGTTAGTGGGGCTTTATTGCAAATACGAGATACCAGGAGGATTGAGGTATTCCCCAAGTCCTGATCATAGAGGTGATATGATGTCTGATTTTGTTAAAGTTGAAGAATTATTTGGGGGGCAATTTAAATTTGGTTTTAAATTGCTCTATTTAGAGTAGTTGTTCATCTAGGAGCCAAGTGTCTATCTAGTTTATTAATACGCTACCATGCTTTGGATTCTTCTCCCATACTTTTAAGTATTTGTGGTGAACTGAAAGTGGGGGTCAGAGGTGAATTTTTTTTAGAATAGTTTTAGTTGAGTTCTCAAGTTGACACAAACCCAGTTTTTTTAAGGATAACTTAATCATGGAGTTGGTAAGTCTAAAGCCTATGGTAGGAATTGTGGGGGTCCATATTAATGAATCCCAATTAATGGGTGCAATTTGGAGATTTTCAATAAAGACCCATAATGGTTGATGCTCTTTTGAATATGCCTGAGGGATAAAGGAAATATGTGCGGCTCTAAGATATAAGTTAAAGTCGGGGTAGGATAACCCTCTGAATTTTTTATGTCTATGCATAAGAGCTTTGTCTATCTTTGGACGTTTATTTTGCCAGATGAATCTAAAGGCTTATTTTTGAAGTTTCTCTATATCTGTTACATTAATTGGAATGCGCAATGATCTAAAATAATATAAGATTCTAGGTAAGTTGTTCATTTTAATGGCATTTATTCTTCATGTCCAAGAGATCTGAAATGTATTCCATTTAGAGAGATCTTTCAAGAGGGGTGTGTAGTTGGCTTTATATAGATCAGACAATTCCGGGGTTATATTTAGGCCAAGGTATTTAAGGTGGGAATTCGACCATGATAATGTCTATTTTTCCTTAATTTGATCTATTATATGGTTTGGGAAATAGGCTCCTATAACCTCTGTTTTGTCAAGGTTTACCTTAAGGCCAGAAATCTGACAAGGTTCCCAGAGTATCCATTAATGCTGAAAGCTAAGGGTTCTATAGCTAAGGTGAATAATAAAAGAGATAAGGGTCATCCCTGTCTGGTCCCTCTTTGAATTTAAATGTGATCAGCAGATTAGCCTGGTAATTTGAGGTATGCTATTGGATCCCTGATAATACAGTGCCTTGCAAAAGTATTCACCCCCTTGGCATTTTTCGTGTTTTGTTGCCTCACAACCTAGAATTAACATGGATTGTTTGAGGATTTGCATCATTTAATTTACAGGACATGCCCACAACTTTAAAGATGTTTTTTTTTATTATTATTGTGAAGCAAACAACAAAAAAGACAAAATAACAGAAAAAGTCAATGTGCATAACTATTCACCCCCATAAAGTCAATACTTTGTAGAGCCACCTTTTGCAGCCATCACAGCTCCAAGTCTCTTTGGATAAGTCTCTATGAGCTTGCTACATCTTACCACTGGGATTTTTGCCCATTCCTCCTTGCAAAACAGCTCCAGCTCCTTCCGGTTGGATGGTTTACGCTTGTGAACAGCAATCTTTAAGTCTGACCACAGATTTTCTATTGGATTAAGGTTTGGGCTGTTACTAGGCCATTCCAACACATTTACATGTTTCCCGTAAACCACTCAAGTGTTGTTTAGCAGTGTGTTTGGTGTCATTGTCCTGCTGGAAGGTGAACCTTAATCCTAGCCTCAAATCACGCACAGAGTGGTACAGGTTTTGCTCAAGAATATCACTGTATTTAGCACCATCCATCTTTCCCTCAACTCTGACCACTTTCCCAGTCCCAGCTGCTTAAAAACAGAGCACCTTCCTCCATACATTTTGGGAGTCTCCCACATTTCTTTTCGCAAACTCAAAACATGCCATTTTGTTTTTTGTTAAAAGTAATGGCTTTCTTCTGGCCACTCTGCTATAAAGCCCAACTCTATGGAGCGTACGGCTTATTGTTGTCCTATGTACAGATACTCCAGTCTCTGCTGTGGAACACTGCAGCTCCTCCAGGGTTACCTTAGGTCTCTGTGCTGCCTCTCTGATTAATGCCCTCCTTGCCTGTTCTGTGAGTTTTGGTGGGCAGCCATCTCTTGGCAGGTTTGCTGTTGTGCCATGTTCTTTCCATTTGGTTATGATAGGATTGATGGTGCTACTGGGGATCATCAAAGACTTGGATATTTTTTTATAACCTAACCCTGACTTGTACTTCAACATTGTCCCTTACTTGTTTGAAGAGTTCCTTGGTCTTCATGGCAGTGTTTGGTTAGTGGTGCCTCTTGCTTAGGTGTTGTAGTCTCTGGAGCCCTTCAAAAAAGGTGTGTATATGTAATGACAGATCACGTGACACTTAGATTGCACACAGGTGGACATCATTTAACTAATTATGTGACTTCTCAAGGTAATTGTTGCACCAGAGCTTTTTATGGGCTTCATAACAAAGGGGGTGAATACATATGCACATGCCAATTTTCTGTTTTCTATATTGAAAAGATACTTTTGTGTAGATATTGTTATCATTTCACTTCACCAACTTAGACTATTGTGTTCTGATCCATCACATAAATATTCAGATTAACAAAACATTGAACTTAAGGCTGTGACGTTACAAAATAGGTAAAAAGTCAAGTGGGGCGAATACTTTTGCAAGGCACTGTATGTCATAATAAGATTAATGAAATGTCCCTTGATTCCTAATTTAGTTAATAACACATGCAGATAGGGCCACTCAATGGAATCAAAGGCTTTTTCCAATTTGAAGGCTAGAGTGCATAGTGGTGTATTAGTAGATTTAGCTAGATGGAATATATTTAGTATTCTCCAGATATTGTCTCCCGCTTGTCTAAATGGTATAAAACCGACTTGATCCTTATGGATCAATCTGGGGAGAAATTTGGCCAGTCTTATTGACATTATTTTTGCTAGTATTTTCATATTTCCATTTAATAGAGATATTGGGTGTTGAGTGGATCCCTTCCTGTTTGAGGAAACAATATTAAATTGGCTTCATTTGGTTCTGGAGGCATTATTTTGCCTTGCAGTTTAGCGTTAAATAGTCCAGTCAAGTAAGGAATAAGAATGTTGAAAAAAGTTTTATAGTAAACATTTGAGTAACCATCAGGTCCCGGTCATATAGCTAATTAAGATTGTTAATGGATTTACTAATTTCTTTATCGTTAACTTCTGCATTTAGTAGGTTAAGGGCCATATTAAATTCCAGCCTCGTAAGTCTGACGTGTAGCACGTAAGGGCTGCGTGCTTCAAATTTGTCTGACTTATGTTGCTATTAAATTAGAAGGGGCTGCGAGCTACGAGTGAGAAAGGCTATTTCGTAGGCCAATTCTCGGCCCATGGAGTTGTGTTTTCGTAATCAAACAATTAAGCAATTACATAGCAAGGGGTTAGACTTTGCCAGTGGCAAAAGAGATTGCCATCATTGCTAATGAAATAAGTATAAATATAATATATATATATATATATATATATATATATATATAAGTATAATATAAGTACCCCCCAGGCATCTAAAATTAACCCCATCACTTATGGGGGTCTATACAGACCCCCATGACACTCTATTTAACCCCCTCTACAGACCCTTATGGGACACTAATGAACCACATTAGTCTCATAAGGGTCTTTACAGACCCTTATGGGACACTAATTAACCCCATTAGTCCTAACTATACCCCATTACCCTAACTGTACCCAATAAACCTCTACCCTATTAACCCCTACCTTACATTATTAACCCCTATCCTACCCTATACCATTCCATTACCCTTCTCTAAATAATTAACCCCCTCTAACTAATTAACCCTATTTAACCCTCACCATACCTAATTAACCCTATCACTAACCACTTAACCCCATCTATACCTATGTCCTATGTAACCCTATCTAGTCCTATTTAACCCTAACTGGGCCTATTTAACCCCAAATATACCCAGTAGACCCAGTCCCATAATCCGTCTCTTACCCTACCCTATTAAACTACCTACTCAACTCCTACCCTACACTACACTTTACCGGAGCCTGTCTGGATTTTTTGGAGAGGCCCTGCCGGCGAAGACTACAAGGAGGAAAGGGGCATCGGTGGATGGCCAATTAGGAAAGGTAAGTGTCCTATTTAGAATGTATTAGATTATGTTGTGTTTATTTATTTATTAATTTTAATGTTTCTTTTATTCCTAGGGGTGCCAGACCTGTGGACATCAAGGAAGGGACTTTGTCTAGGGATGAAGCAACAACAAACATTGTTGCTGGAGGGGCATTTTGTATTTGTAAATGGTTGTATTTACCCTATTCTAGTAGGGTGTAGGGTAGGAGTTGGGTAGGTAGTGTAGGAGTTAATAATATAGTGTAGGAGGGGGTTTATGAGATGGGGTTTACTAGGTACATTTGGGGTTAAATAGCCCCAGTTAGGGTTAAATAGGACTAGATAGGGTTACATAGGACAAGACAGGGTTAAATAGGTCTGGACGGGCTTAAGTGGTTAGTGATAGGATTAATTAGGTATGGTGAGGGTTAAATAGAGTTAATTAGTTAGAGGGGGTAAATTCGTTAGAGGGGCGTTAATGGAATGGTATAGTGTAGGATAGGGGTTAATAATGTAAGGTAGGGTTTTTTTTAGGGTAGGGGTATATTGGGTACAGTTAGGGTTAATGGGGATTAATTAGGGTTATTGGGGTATAGTTAGGGTTAATAGTGTAGAGGGGGGTTAATAGGGTAGAGCGGGTTAATAGTGTAGCATTTAGACTTGGTGTCATGAGGGTCATAGAGGACCCTCATGGCATTTATAGTCTTATTCTAGGGGTTAATAGTGTCCTATAACGGTTTGTATAGACCCTTATTGGACTAATGGGTGTTCAGTATTGTCCTGTAAGAGTCTGTATAGAACCTAATGGGACTAATTGGGTTAATTAGTGTCCCATGAGGGTCTGTATAGATGCCTTGGGGGTACTTATAGTACCTCAGCAGCAGGTGTTACTTTTTTAGTTATCACTGGTCCTTTAGCGCAGCGAGTAATTTAAATTTTTAAATGCAGTGGGGTCCTGATCGGGACACCCTCTGCACGGTTGAATATGGGGACACTTCATGAATCCCAATGGGGACCCCCAGTATTTGGGGAGTTACATTTAATGTGCCGTGAGTGTAACTGAAGTATCCCCGCGGCAGGGGTTATCACTGTGACTACTGTGGCGGGGGTCAGGACCCCTGCAGCAGGTTAGATTAAGAGAGTGGGGGGGAGCGGTTTAGGGGCTGGAGGGAGGTTCGGGGGCAAGAGTGGGGGTTCATTGTGCTGCTCACGCAGCCCAAAATTAAATAGCTGAATTGGAAACGTAGTGGTTACGGGTGTGACGGATCAAAGGTTTACCGTGTGTGAGGTTCAACGTTGCACTCCAAGTAGCCAATTATTGGCCGTCCTGCGTGTTACCACACAAAGTCGGCTGCCAGCAGAGTTAAGATGCATCGGAGCACGCAAATAGCGCTAAGATGACATTTACAAGTAGAGACTGTGGGCAAGTCGTATCTGTTCAGGAAATCTTGTATTTTAAAGTTGCTGGTTTTAGAATGCGAGGAGTAAATATCTTGAAAGTAATTTGCACATGTTTTTTTAATTGTAATTTGACTTATGAAAATATTCCCTTGTGGGGTTTTAATTTGATAAATTTGATTACAACTTTGTTCACGTCTGAGTTTTTTAGCCAGCATGGGTGAAGGTTTTGGCGAATTTTCCTAATGGCTTTTTCGGTTTTATCATTAAGAATAATGTCTAATTCTATTCTAGTTTTCTCAATTGTTTGCCTAATTACGGTGTTTAATTTGGTTTTGTTTTTCAAGGTGATATAATTCTTTAAATAGTTTGGTCTCTTTAGATTTAGGTTTTTTTATAGGTAGTTGCTAGCCTAATAAGAGTGCCCCTGATGAAGGATTTATGGGCAACCCAAATCCATCCAATTCCAAATTCTGGAATTTAATTTTGGGAAAAATAAGGTTTGAGATCTACTTCAACTTGAGTTTGGATGGAGGGATTTGATAACAGCATTTCATTTAGTCTATAGTTAAATTTTGTTTTAAGGTTAAGGCCTAAATCAATTTTAATTGATACAGCGGAGTGATCTGACGAAGGGCAAGGGAGTAATTGGGCTTCTTTTGAGTGGCCAAATAGTTTGGAATCTATTAATAAGGCATCTATCATAGAATATGGATATGGAAAAAGTATGTATATTCTTTGTCGTCAGGATGATGTCCCCTCCATGTGTCTATAAGCTCTAGTTTATGCAAGAGTGTTAATTAGTAGTAATGTAGCAAACATCACATTTTGGGATCGCGAACAGCGCACCCGAACTTCATCAAATGTTCACGAACGGGCGAACATCGGCGAACCGCCATAGACTTCAATGGGCAGGCGAATTTCAAAACCCACAGGGACTCTTTCTGGCCACAATAGTGATGGGAAAGTTGTTTCAATGGGACTAACACCTGGACTGTGGCATGCCGGAGGGGGATCCATGGCAAAACTCCAGAGGAAAATTACATAATTGATGCAGAGTCTGGTTTTAAGCCATAAAGGGCATAAATCACCTAACATTCCTAAATTGTTTGGAATAACATGCTTTAAAACATCAGGTATGATGTTGTATCGATCAGGTAGTGTAAGGGTTACACCCGCTTCACAGTAACAATCCAATCTCCCTGTTTAATGCACCGCAAACAACCCCCAAACAGTCCCTTTGCATAACCGTAAACTCCCCATTTGCACAAGGTTGGATACCAAGCTAGCCATGTCCCGTTCCTTGTCCTCATTGATGTCATTGAAGGTCTCTTCCTCCACCCAGCCACCAAGGGTCCCTGAAAGGTGACAACAAGCCCCCTGGGACGTCTGCTGTGTTTGGTCTTCCACCTCCTCAAAGCCACCTTCCTCCTCTGACTCCTCTTCTTCAGACTCCCAGAGTTTGTGGCTTCCAGGGCCCAGCATGGAAGATTATACACAGGTCAGAGTCTGGGGCTTCCACTGCCCAGCATGGAAGATTATACACAGGTCAGAGTCTGGGGGCTTCCACTTCCCAACATGGAAGATTATACACAGGTCAGAGTCTGGGGGCTTCCGCTGCCCAGCATGGAAGATTATACACAGGTCAGAGTCTGGGGGCTTCCACTGCCCAGCATGGAATATTATACACAGGTCAGAGTCTGGGGGCTTCCACTGCACCACATGGAAGATTATACACAGGTCAGAGTCTGGGGGCTTCCACTGCAAGGCATGGAAGATTATACACAGGTCAGAGTCTGGGGGGTTCCACTGCACAGCATGGAAGATTATACGCGTTGCCTCTGTCTGCGTTATTATAAGGTGTGTACTGTTAAGTAGTACTATTCATAGCGGTTTAATCCATGTAACGTCCACTATCAGGGGACGTGTATATGGCATGGATCCACCCAGCCACCAAGGCTCCTGAAAGGTGACAACAAGCCCCCTGGGACGCCTGCTGTGTTTGGTCTTCCACCTCCTCAAAGCCACCTTCCTCCTCTGACTCCTCTTTTTCAGACTCCCAGAGTTTGGGGCTTCCAGGGCCCAGCATGGAAGATTATACACAGGTCAGAGTCTGGGGGCTTCCACTTCCCAGCATGGAAGATTATACACAGGTCAGAGTCTGGGGGCTTCCACTGCCCAGCATGGAATATTATACACAGATCAGAGTCTGGGGGCTTCCACTGCACCGCATGGAAGATTATACACAGGTCAGAGTCTGGGGGCTTCCACTGCCCAGCATGGAAGATTATACACAGGTCAGAGTCTCGGGGCTTCCACTGCACAGCATGGAAGATTATACACAGGTCAGAGTCTGGGGGCTTCCACTGCACAGCATGGAAGATTATACGCGTTGCCTCTGTCTGCGTTATTATAAGGTGTGTACTGTTAAGTAGTACTATTCATAGCGGTTTAATCCATGTAACGTCCACTATCAGGGGACGTGTATATGGCATGGATTTTTGGAAGCGGGAGATGGAAAAAGATGCTTGGTCGGTTCACCCACTTCAAATTTGGGGCACAGCGCGTGCAATCTAAGGTGCCACCAGATATGAGTGTCACTGTGCACTGGCAAAAGTTGGCAGAGTAGATGCAAAGGCTTCACACACACGCCTGTAGGCAGGCAACTGATATTCAATCTATTACAGTCAAAAAAGTGTTGTTTTATGTCACTGTACACTATGGTTGCATCAGATATGACGTATCACTGTGCACTGGCAAAAGTTGGCAGAGTAGATGCAATAGGCTTCACACACACACCTGTAGGCAGGCAATTGCTATTCAATCTATTACAGTCAAAAAAGTGTTGTTTTATTTCACTGAGCACAATATAAGCTGTTAGGTGTTAGCCTGTCACACACACACGCTGGCAGGCAGGCATATGCAATTAGATTACACAGAAAAAAATTATAAAATAAAATAAATGATGTTCTAGCCCTAAAAAGGGCTTTTTGGGTTGCTGTCCTTGCAGCAGATATCAGATGAGTCCTTCAGGTCTGTAGTGGAAGCTAAATACACAGCCTGGCTATCTATTTCCCTATTAAATCTCCAGCAGCTACACTATCTGTCCTCTCACAACGAATGCAGCTTCAGAATGGTTCTAAAATTTATGCTGTCCTTCAGATGGAAGGCTCTGGAAGGGAGTGTATGCTGCTGATTGTCTGGAATGTGTCTGCTGACTGTGAGGTGCAGGTTCAAAGTTTCCTCAATGATAAAGAATAGGGGGCGAACCGAAAAGCGCATATGTTCGCCGTTCACTGTGAGCGCGAACATGCCAAAATCGCAGCGAATAGTGCGAGGGTGAACTGTTCGCGACATCACTATTGATTAGTTTAAGAATTTAGAATAGCGTGTATCAGAGAGATACTCGGCTGTAATGCTAGGTTGAGATCGCCTCCCATAATAATTCTGCCTGTTTCAATGGAGATAAGAGTATTTAGAAGTTTAGTTAGCGTGTTGTGGAGAGTGGTAGAGGGCGTGTAGAGAGGTTAACTAATCAAA
Organism: Discoglossus pictus; assembly: GCA_027410445.1. NCBI lineage: Eukaryota > Metazoa > Chordata > Amphibia > Anura > Alytidae > Discoglossus > Discoglossus pictus. The sequence goes on along the minus strand of CM050164.1, from coordinate 347,387,287 downwards.
CCTTATTATTTAGAATGGACCCAATTAATATTAGGTAGTTGCCTTCTTTATCTTTTATTGTATTCTCAAGTTTTAAGGGATATTTTTATGAATTAGGATAGCTGCTTCAGCCTTTTTGGTTTCTTGGTTGCAAGCATAGAAATTGGTGTAATCTTTGTGTTGGAAAGAAGGAGCTTTATTATTAGCAATATGGCTCTCTTGTAGAAAGATCATGGATGGTTTAAAACGTTTATATTAAATCAAGGCTTTCCTACGCTTGAAGCTGGAGTTGAAACCTCTCACATTGTGAATTAAGAATGTGTAGTTAATATTTGTCATGGGGTTGGTGGATGAGTGTTAGAATTACTGATATTTAAGTTACCTGATAAGGGTTCAACCATTTGTAAAGGGATATCAACTTCCTGGGACTCCGGTGTAGATACTCTTAGCCTCCAGATTAATTTGTAGGTCTTAGTTATGTCACTCAAGGATAGGAAACATAAAGCAAAGCAAAAATTCAAAAACATTAGAGCAATTAAATAACAAAATGGTTCAAATGCATATAGATTCTCCTTACACTCATTTGCATATTCATTAATTTAGGGTGGGGGGTCATAACAAAATAGCACCTTAAGGTTCCTAAAGGGAGAATAATACAAATTAAGTTGAAGTATATCAAGTATTTCCAGGGTAAAATAACCATTGGTAGTTTATAATCCAGGTTTTTATCAGGGCTTTTGCTAGGGTCTTGATTCATTACTTTTTTAAGATTGTTTGTAAGTTGTTCTTTATATAGTCAATATATATTCTTTAGCTAGGTTTATTTTCAGTTATGTGTGTAGTTAATAGCAGTGTAATATCAACCATTAAATGTTAACTTTTTATCTATATTAAACACTGTTTTGACTGTATTAAAGTAGCAAACTTAGTCAAGTGTAAACATTCAAAGATATTTTGATAACAGGTGTATAAATTACATTATCAAAGTTCTATAAAAGCTATACCTTTTTTAATTCTAATAGATATTACTTAGTCTAATTTAAGAATATAGTAGCCATTTTTGTAAACGATTAACATTTTAAGCCTATAGCAATTACAAGTTCTACCAAAAAAGTTCTGAATCATAAAAATTGATTCTTATTAATACTTTTTCTTAAGCTCCAAGTAGGGGTCTGAGACTGTTTTAGATTGTTTGTTTTCTGTATATTCCATCCATATCTGACTAGGTCTGTCCATATTAGAAGGATTAGTTTGTTTTTCTTGACCTTCTTCGGTGCATAGTGGTAGATCAAGTAAAAGGTTCTTGCCTTCTTCATGGGTGTGAACTTTATAGGTTGAACCTTAATATTGTTATATCAGAGCAAATGGGGAACCCCATTTATAGGGTACTTTAAGCTTGGTAAGAGACAATAGAGTGGGTTTTATAGCTTTTCATTTAGTAAGGGTTACAAGCGATAAGACCATGTATATTTGCAGAGAGATTCTGTCTGGACTTTTTATCTGGATTTTTCTGGAGGTAGCGAGAACTAAGTCTCTAGCTTTTTGCTGTGTAAACCTGAGTATAACATCCATGGGCAGTATAATTTAAAGGCACACTAAAGGCATTTATGGGGGTGTTATATAGGTAGATAGGTAGATAGATAGATAGATAGATAGATAGATGATTCTTTTTTTTTAATAGGTTGGTTATATATTATTGTCATTCTTGTAATTGCTACATTTAATTTTCACTTACATCTAAGAAACCTACAAGTAGATTAGCTTTCTTATGAGATGCATACTATACCAGAGACCCGTGCACTTAATTAATACATTTCAAAATATTATGGACAAATTCATCCATAATTTTAATAGGATGAGAATTAAGATAGTTCACATGGTCAGTAAATTTAACAAAGGGGGCTATTTTGCTTTCTCATATGCTAAGATGGACCTAACCAATTGGCTCTAATCATTGGTTATAAATAGAAAATGAGAAGATATTAAATGTGACCTAGCACTAATATTCCAGGACACTATGGCCTTAAAGGACGAGCTTTTAAGATAAACATTTATAAGGAAGAATATCAAGTGTTGGGTTAAACTTAACTAAAACTATTCTTTAATCCCATTCCCCAGTCCAATAACGCCTCTTGCATCTATAGCTACACTTTTTAAGTCTCCTCTTTTGGAGATGTTATTGAAAAAGGGAATTGTACACCTTGGTGATTTGTATCTGAATAACACTTTTATAATCGTTGAAGAGTTACATAATAGGTATAATATCCAGAACCAGAGCTGGTTGGAATACAGCAAATTTTGTAGGCTCCTGACAGCATCTAGATATAATCTGGATAACATCAGAAAACTGATGAAATGTGATAAAATAATTTTCACAGTTAATAAGACTCATTTTATGTCTAAGTGTTATAATATTATAAAAAGTAAGTTTGAAGTTTGTCAATCTGCTTTTGCTGTAATTGATACATATATTAAGAACGCTTCCAACAGAGAAACACATTTTAAAATTGCAAACAGATGGTACATAGTCCCCACAAAAATGCTACAAATAAGCAAAGATGAAAAACATACATTTTGCTGGTTGGAATGTAACCAAATTGGCTCACACCTACATGCAGTTGTGCTCAAGAGTTTGCATACCCTGTCAGAAATTGTGAAATGTTGGCATTTATTTGAAAATATGACTGATCATGTCTTTTATTGATGGATAGTGATCATATGAAGCCATTTATTATCACATAGTTGTTTGGCTCCTTTTTAAATCATAATGACAACAGAAATCACCAAAATGATCAAAAGATAGGAGAGTTAGGAAGGAATGAGAGAGAGACCATAGAATAAAGGTATTTGAGGAGGGGGGAGGAGATTTGAGGTAATTATGCCAGCCATAAATGGGGGAAGGATGGGGGGGAAGGTGGGGACAGCAGAGCAGGGTATAGGAAACAGTTAAAAATTGAAAACAAAAAGTCAGAATATTTCTATCTGCCAAGATATAATAACATGCATACAGTAGTGATATTAATAAACATATTGGCTCCAGGGATGGCACAGTTTCCATAGTCTTCTCCATACCTGCTGAGGTGTTCTGAATGCAGTTCTGAGTGTGTCACAGATGAAGTAGGCCTTAAAACCAGAGTAAATTTGCACTGAAAGAAAGAGAGAGAGAGAATGGATTGGGGTCAGACAGTACAGGAAGATAGGAGAGTTATGAAGGAATGAGAGAGAGACCATAGAATAAAGGTATTTGAGGAGGGGGGAGGAGATTTGAGGTAATTATGCCAGCCATAAATGGGGGAAGGATGGGGGGGAAGGTGGGGACAGCAGAGCAGGGTATAGGAAACAGTTAAAAATTGAAAACAAAAAGTCAGAATATTTCTATCTGCCAAGATATAATAACATGCATACAGTAGTGATATTAATAAACATATTGGCTCCAGGGATGGCACAGTTTCCATAGTCTTCTCCATACCGGCTGAGGTGTTCTGAATGCAGTTCTGAGTGTGTCACAGATGAAGTAGGCCTTAAAACCAGAGTAAATTTGCACTGCTGAGGTGTTCTGAATGCAGTTCTGAGTGTGCCACAGATGAAGTAGGCCTTAAAACCAGAGTAAATTTGCACTGCTGAGGTGTTCTGAATGCAGTTCTGAGTGTGTCACAGATGAAGTAGGCCTTAAAACCAGAGTAAATTTGCACTGAAAGAAAGAGAGAGAGAGAATGGATTGGGGTCAGACAGTACAGGAAGATAGGAGAGTTAGGAAGGAATGAGAAGATTTATGTATCCAAAATGTCATGCATAGAAGAGGAAAGGGACATAACTACAAATGTAAATTTTTATTGGCAAGTAAATCTCCCCCCACAATCTATGTGTTATTTAAAATTTGTAACATCTGGGAAATAAGCGTAAATGTTAAATATTTGTATGTGTTTTTGTATACTACTTTGTCTATTTCTTATGTGCACAAACTGAATAAAAAAGAAACCTTCAGAGTAAGAGATTCTTAGCTCCCTGAGAATCACCTTTTCCTGTTGCCTGTCATACAAGCTATCATCTTGTACAGTTTTAAATCGAATGCCTTTTCCTCACTCTCTCTGTGAATTCCACCCTTAATTCTTCCACATTCAGTTTTTTTCACTCTCAGTTTTTTATCAGCTACCCCTCTTTGCCATGAGCAGCTTCAGTGCTCAGCATGTGCAAATTTAAAGCATATACAAGCTCATTATTGTTATCTTACAATACCCTCTTTGCCAGCACACTTTTCAAGATACTTCTACTTGTTTTATACCTTCATGGCCATTCTTACAGTTGCTGATATAACAGAAAGGTTCTGCTACTCAATTCACAGACTTAGCATTCATTTCAGAGCTAAAGATCCTGAAGACAAAATTATGAATCTTCCATTTGCACTGAAGTTGATAGGATGATGCATCTTCATCTTTTATCCTGATAAATAAAACTTATTGTGGTAATGTGGCCTTTGGCTACTGGTTTCTCCTTTGAGATACATATAAATAGCAGAGATTCCAAGATTCTTTTTTTTGTACTTTTTTATTAAAAAGTCCAAAATACAAAAGAAATAGCTTACTCCAGCATAAAATAAAATTCTGCATAAACGTACTGGCTTAACATCAGGAACACCCTTACTAGCCCTGAAGCCGCTTCACGGCCTTCAGGTAAAAACTTACAGTCCACTCTTTGAACAGTCATTTTTCAATTTCTCACAATAGGGTGGGGTTCTGGCATGCCCTAGTCTCCAGATACCCCAACCTCCAGGGACCTTTAATACCCTCTTTTGGTGAAGGCTAAAATCTGTTAAATTCACAGACTTCTCCCTGGGGTATATTATAACAGTCTCAATAATGGTACCTCATTCCATAGGCCTTTCACTCCAGGCTTTTCTTCCAACTCTGGGATAGCATCAATCAGTTTCCTCTGTAAACTTGTGTGGCTAAAATCTTGCAGCAGCTCCTCTGCAAATCCTCTCTTCTGCAGCAAACAGTCTCCCCTGTAAATGCTCTTGTGGTGCAAATCCTTTTACTCTACAGCTCCAGTAATCCCTGTTGCAGACTTCTCAGTTTGCTCTCAGAGCTGTGTAAACTGCAGCAGTCCAAACCAAACCGCCTGGTACAATTTCTGCTTCCAGCAGACAAAGTAAAAATACTGCGTTCCTCTCAATGGCAGATAACTACAAGCGTCCTTCTTAGCTTGCTTCAGACTGAGGCCTTCACTCACACTGGCCACACTCTGCTAGGCCAAACAGGGCCTAATTGCAGGAGACCCCACCCATCTCTCTGCTGTGGTCTTAAAGGCAATCCACAGCTGGGCTTCAATTAGCCTCTGATTACTGCCTGGAGTAAACTCTTTCTTTCTTCCAAGAAATCTTCCAGCCTCTTTAAATAAACCCACCTCTAGGGGCATTATTTGCTTCACTCTGTTACATTATATTGAACAGTCAATGCTCACAAGAATACCAAATAACTATGGGCTGATCAGTAAAGTCCTACCTAGATATAGCTTTGTTTCTGCAATTCAAATGATCATTTACAGTGGCAGTTGCATCTGATAAGTTAATGATAATTACCTACAAGTAAAGAATATATTACAGTTTCTCGAGCCACTGCTCGAATGCATTACTAAACTTGCCCTCCTGTAGTGTTATCAAGTAATTACACGAGAAGAAATAATTCATATATACAAAAGTGCATTTTCCTTCTTTCTGCTAGTGAAAATAACTGCATGTTTTACCAAATTATTAAAATATCAATACTGCAAGATGAGAATTGTGTTAAGAATCACTCTATGTGAAGTAAAAAAAACTATTGTAAAGCAAGTCTGTTACTGTAAGTCCCTTGTCTGTTAATGCAGCTTATAAACTTTCAGTGATTTCCTCAAGAGTAAACAGCAATTTGTTAAACAAGATTATAGACTTTGGGATCTTAAGAATAATTATACCCTTGTGCTTGTATAATGTCTGTTCATTCATTTATTATACATCTGCAGCAACCAAAAAAGAAGAAAGGTTTCAATTGAAATCATTTTGTCTTTGAAATTAAGCATTCATATTTGAATTAGCTGTTACATTTAGAAATTTATATTGGTATTCAACATTTAGTCTTGTATTGCAGAATAAAACAATTGTGTACTACAAACCTTTGTGAGATGATTCTGTACATATTTTATTAACTGTACAATGTATAGTTGTACTACGCATTAAACAATAATCTGAAGTATTATTTATTAATTTTATTTGTTTCAATAGAAGAATAGAAGAATAAAATGTGTTCAATGTTGTAAAAAAAAATTGAAACCTATTTACTGTAAAATATTGTGTCAGATATATAAATTCCATGACAATATTGCCACAGGGAGGAGGGAGGAGCTTTTGGTACTCCTCAACTGCGTCCACAACCAGTTTCATATTTGTCATGGTGGTAGGGAAGTCAGAGATGATCAGAACTGATGGGGAGAAAAGTGACAGTAGAGGTCATAAAGGTGGGAATGTAAACAAAGGATATTAAGCTTGTGAAGTTCCGCTATGAACATTGCTGGGACCTTGTAAGGATGAAGGTTGGGGAGGAAGCTACAAGCTCCACAGCCACAGGTAGTGGACCAGCCAAGGTGGTGGACTATTATAAATGGTAAGTACTACATAGGAGCAGAATGTCCATCACCAGTGTTGCACCCATTCTCCATCTGTTGTACACAGACTAGATGAAGACCCTGCAAGGCGAGTACATGCATGACTACCAGTCATATTCAAAAAGCATACACCACCACTCACTTATAGGGCCTGTATTACATAGCAATGATTGGTTCAGATAGCTACAATGCACACACAAATGTGTGAGATCCAGAAGGAAAAGGGGCAGGCACCTATAATATAGCCACAGGTGTAGACACCAGGGCCTTAAGTCAAACCTGGAGCCTTTGACACATTTGTCCTCTGCTCCCACAGATATCAATATTGCTCCTCAATACACACAACCACCAGCAGTAACACTGGAAGCAGTCTCACCCACCACAGGCACCGGCAGCATCACAGGCTTCTCTCCACATCCACTCTCTCCCATATCTGAAGTAGAAGATGATCATCATCAAAACAGGCTTTTGGTAAGAGCTGCTCTGTGAGGTGCGACAACAGTAGACACCAGCACCAGATACACATTGAATTGCAGCAGATTAACTTACACTATTTGGGCATGGCCTTGTCCATTGAGGGAGTTATCTCTCTGCTATCAACTGGGACATACTAAGGACTTCCTCACTGCCATGCTGGAGAACACTCAGAGACAGACTAAAGCTTCAACACAAACCACCATACTTGATGAGAGGTCTGCCAAACATGCTGTTCCGACTCCCTCATCTGCAACAAAAAAAATCTTAAATTACATATGGCCCTTAGAACCTGTGTAAGACCAGGTTATGTTTATTTTAGTTATGTTTATTTCTTCTCTTTCAGGTAGCATATTAATCTCCAAGCATTGCTACCTGATACCGTGAGTAAAACATAAACAGTATGCACCAGCAACGTACATGTACATAATGACATCTGATCTGTAAGCATGTTGCAGGTAGGTTTATATTTGAACAAACAGTGGATGACAATTTATGTTTGCAAGAAAAAGGACCAAAATTATGTCATAGTATCCAATTATTTCCAATGCAACAAAAGCTTAATATCCACTTCATGTACTTCCTCACAAAGACACATGACAGGGAGTAACTAAATAAATAAACACGCATGAATTGTGACAATGTTCATATATAATTTTCTATTATTGTTTGAAGCGTTATTGTTATAATTCAGCTTTGTGTTTCTCTGATATCCATATCTATCTATAGGATGTCCTATCCAATGCGCATTTAAGACAGACATTTGTATAGACTAAGTGCTCTTCTTTAGAGTGTCCTCCCAATGCATCATTGAGAAATCATATAATTATATTACTTTACTAGAGACTTGCCCGCCAAAAAATGACGGTCAATAACATTTTAAAGCTGGAAATGCTGTTTGTGACACAATGTGATTCTCTAACACATCTTTTTCTTATCTACAAAGAAGTACAAAAATGTATATTAAATATTTTTAATTTTTTTAACAATGTACTGTTAATCCATATCAAACTTTTTAATTGTCATGTATCGAATAATAATATAACAATCCATAAAATTTCTCTGAATACATATTGTGAACCATTACATCAAGGTTTCTAATATGCAACTTATATTGTAAACAGTGAGTAATTACCGTATATACTCGAGTATAAGCCGATCCGAGTATAAGCCGAGGCACCTATTTTACAAAAAAATACTTGGTAAAATGAGTGACTCGAGTGTAAGCCGAGGGTGGGAAATGTGTTGCCCCCTGTGTCCCTCTTGTGCCCTCTGTGTCCCCCTCTTGTGTGACCTTTTCTTGTGTCCTCCTCTCTCTCCTGTGTCTCTTCTCCCCTTTCCCTTCCCTGTGCCTCTTCCCCCCTCTCCCTTCCCTGTGTCTCTTCCCCCCTCCTCATTCTCAACCTCCCTCCTCAACCCCACTCCTCATCCTCAACCTCCCTCCTCATCCTCAACCTCCCTCCTCAACCCCCTCATCCTCAACCCCCCTCCTCAACCCCCTCCTCAACCCCTCTCCTCAACTCCCTCCTCAACCCCCCTACTCATCCTCAACCCCCCCATCCTCAACCCCCTCTTCAACCTCAACCCCCCTCCTCATCCTCAACCTCCCTCCCCATCCTCAACCCTCCCTCCTCATCCTCAACGCCTCCTCATCCTCAACCCCCTCCTCAACCTCCGTCTTCATCCTCCCTCCTCATCCTCAACCTCCCTCCTCATCCTCAACCTCCCTCCTCAACCTCAACCTAAACCTCCCTCCTCAACCTCCCTCCTCAATCCCCCTCCTCAACCTCAACCCCCGATCCTCAACCCCCTCCTCAACCTCCCTCCTCAACCTCAACCCCCCATCTTCAATCTCCCTCCTCAACCTCAACCCCCCTCCTCAACCTCCCTCCTCAACCTCAACCCCCTCCTCAACCTCCCTCCTCATCCTACCTCCTCATCCTCAACCCCCTCCTCAGCCTCCCTCCTCGTCCTCAACCTCCCTCCTCATCCTCCCTCCTCATCCTCAACCCCCTCCTCATCCTCAACCCCCTCCTCAACCTCCCTCCTCAACCTTAACCCCCCATCCTCAACCCCCCTCCTCATCCTCCCTCCTCAATCTCCCTCCTCATCCTCAACCTCCCTCCTCAACCTCCCTCCTCATCCTCAACCTCAACCTCCCTCCTCAACCTTCCTCCTCAAGCCCGTCCTCAACCTCCCTCCTCAACCTCAACCCCCGCATCCTCAAGCTCCCTCCTCAACCTCTAAATACCTCCCCATCTCCCTTTCCCCTCACTTACCTGCATCTGAAGCTTCTGCTCCAGCCTCCGCTCCTTCCGGCATCTTGATGACACCTGGTATATGCTAATGACGTGGCGCACATGTGACGTCACGTCATTATCATATACCGGGTGCCGGCACCCGGTATATGCTAATGCGTTGACATCACATGCGAACCACGTCAAGAGTCCGGAAGGAGCGGAGGCCGGAGCAGAAGCTTCAGATGCAGGTAAGTGAGGGGAAAGGGATGTGGGTTTAGAATAATGGGGGGGTTAGAATGGGGGGGTTGAGGATGAGGAGGGGGGAGGGAAAGAGACATGGGGGGTAGAGAAACACAGGGGTAGAGAGAGACGGGGGGTTAGAGAGACACGGGGGGAGAGTGACTCTTTTTATCCTTAAAAAAAGGGCTGAAAAACTCGGCTTATACTCGAGTATATACAGTAATTTTTTTAAACAATACTAACATTAAATCGTTGAACTTTCTCTAAATGAGTGTCTTTAACCATGACAGAATGCTTATTAACATACAACTTGTATTTAAACTCCTGGTAAAGCACATAGGTATTGGATCAAGTGGAAGGCAAACAGCAAAAAACCCTATTGCAACTTAGCCAATTGTCTCAAAAGGGGAAAATAAATTAATTCCTTCCTGACCCCATTAAATGGCGATCGGATTACTCCCTGGATGAATCCTTTCTATTTAATTATACATTGAATTTTGTTAACAAATATTTCTGCTGCAAATTACATAAATCTTTAGTAACATTCAATAAATTAACTTTTCAAACATTTTAACATACAATTATAACAATGTAAACATTAACAGAAGATAATAACATTTAACCTGAATTTCTTTTAAACTATAGTGATCTTGAATATTGAATCCAGAGGAAGGCAAATGGCAAAAAATGTGATTTCAACTTTGTAAAGTGTTGTCAAAAAATTATTCCTTCCTGATTCCAGTAACTGGCAATCGGATTTGTCCCTAGATCAATAATCTATATATCATGAAACATTTTCATTTTTCAACAAATGATGATGCTGCTATTAACATTAAACCTTAATTACATATAATGCATCAACTTATCAGTCCTTTTCAAACAGAATTTTAAGATTACAAATCTGAAAGAAACATATTAAATTGCAAACAGTAAAGGTAATAAAATGTAAGCTAACTGTTATGTGGGGCCAATCATGGAGAAAGTGACTTCAAGACATTCCATTTTTTTGTTGTCTGTGCAAGTGGTTCCCACCAGACTTTTATTTGTGTCCATGGGATGTAACTTCTGTTTGAGAGAAATACAGTAATAACCAACAAAAAAGGAAGAAAAACAAAAAACAAAAACAAATTGTAGATATAGTTTTGTAAGTGAAATAGTGTTCATCTAAGAAGAGGCCAAGTGACCTTAAATTTCTTACTTAAAATGAAACCACTATTCTGTCTGATTACAAAACCTCATAGTACACAATGTTTTTTGTAAAAATACGTCCATCGTGTAGTAGATCACCTTGACTTGGGTTGTCTTCAATTGAAACTTTAATCTCATCTGGATTTTTGCACCTTGAAAAAGCAACATAGAGTGGTCCATATGCAAAAACAATACCCACAGACTTAAAAGTTTGTCCTTGGGATTTATTGATGGTCATGGCAAATGCCATGATAACTAGAAATTGTCTCCTTTGAAGGACAAAAGGCAAACCACTCTCACTTGGAGCTAAATCAATTCTTGGTATAAAAACTCATTCAACTTTATAGGTCCCAGTCATAATTTCTGCATGTATAAAATTATCTTTTAAATTGTGCACAATTAATCTGGTCCCATTACAAAGTCCTTTTTTGGGATTCATGACAATTGCCCATTTTTTCAATTGCAAAACATGTGGTGGCATTTCAGATGGGGTTAAGGAATGAATAAATTCTATACTAAAATTAGATTCAGTGTTTTTATCTTCATCCAGAACTGAATATGCACTGTAATAATTATTTTGTGGCGCGTTGATGAATTAAACAATTTTGTTATTTAGATTTAAGGCATCTATATTTTTGGATGTTAATATCCCTTTGTTTGCAATGTCTGAGTAATCGTTATTCAGGGTGTTTAGAAAAATTAAAGAGACGTATAGGAGTTTTAACTCCAACTAGAAGTGCTTAGCACTATATAATTATATATTTAAATAATTGGGCCCTCATTCAATTGCAATTTGCCCAATTGAATAGGGGTCTAAATTAGCACATAACATATTTTCTGAAAGAAGTTTTTAGTTAGTAAACATCTATCCAAAAGCAAGGTTTTCACTAACTAAAAACTTATTTGAAAAAAATATGTTATGTGCTTATTTAGAGCACTATTCAATTGGCCAAATCGCAATTGAATGAGGGCCTTGGTGTTAATCACATAGTGGGAAAAATTTGTATATTTATTTACATTTATTTACAAGAACAACGACGCAGACTTTAACATTTAAAAGCAATTAAAAACCATAAATGGGATAAAACATCCCCTTTTCAATTTGTCTATTTATTATAGAAAATGGACTTTGTGTCTACTAGATTGCATTTAACTCAAAACATTGATTCATCTTTTTTTAAATGCTTTTTAAATGTCTTTTTCTATAATCAATTGACCAATAGATATAAGAGACTTATTATTTGTGTTAGCCAGGACAATATAGTATATTATATAGAGATGGTGTAGTGTATTTCAAGTGCAGTACTCTCTTTAGTTCCTTCTATGTTATAGGTTAAGAGTTATAGTCTGCCACCATTACTTCATCTTAACTTAATTGTAATACTCAGAAATGTATTTACTAGGGTTATATCTCATACCCCCTATATATAATCTATATGCTATTTATTTTAGACTAGCGAATTGCCCGTCAAATGACGGCAATGAAATTGTAAGTGAGCTAATGCTGTTTGGTATATAATAATAAAATACATAATACATTCATAAAGTAATATACTTTACCTATTTTCAAGTAATATATGGAGGAAGCATTCTGTTGAAGAGTTGGCAATCTGTTTTGATGTTCCTGCAGCATTAGTGCTGTGGAGCTGCTGTGTAAGCGTGATGAATGTGTGCAGTGTAATAGTGTGCGTGCGCGAGACCAAAACGTTAGCGTAGCTGTGTACTTCCGCATTGTATAAGTTATTGTTCTAAAATGGCGGCTAATGTGTGGTATACGGCTGTGGCCCAAATATCTGTAGCTGTTTTGTGGTGTTTTGCGTGTTTATGGTGGTGTTTTAAGTCCTGTAGACTCGTTTTCGTTTTGTTCGGCGACCATTTTTTCTCTTGCTTAGGTGATTTTTGGGTGTTTAAACTCCTAAATTTGTACTTAAATCGAGGTGTGACTTTACTTGCAGAGGTCCTGGGTGCACCACCTTGCTGTTGGTAAGCTTTATATGTTTGTTGTGTGTATTTATTGTGTTTGCAATGTGTTTGGGGTCGTGCGGGTTGCGTCCTTGTTTTTGAATCTCATATGTCTTTTTCAGCTATTCCGTAGGTGTTTGGTGGTGTTTGGCGTCTTTAGACTGCTGTAGCCTTGTTTTCGTTTTTTTTTTCGGCAACCATTTTTTCTCTCACTTTGAGAATTTTTCAGTGTCTAAACTCTTTTATTTTGAGTTAAATTGAGGTGTAACTTCAGTTTTTGAGTTCCTGGATGCTCCCTCTTGCTGTAGGTAAGCTTTTTATGTATGTGTTGTGTGTATTTGTTGTGTTTTAAATTTTTTCATGTGCGCGGGTTGCGGCCGTTTTTGCGAGGTCGTAATTGGTCGTAACATGTCTCATATTTTTTTGTGAGGTCCGCAGTTGCTGGCAAGGAGCACCTTCGGCCCTCGCTTCACCTTCGGCGCTCCTTGTGAGCAAAGCGAGGGCCGCAGGCTCACTGCGCAAGCCCGCAAGCGTTAGCAACAGCTCGCATGCTCACAACTACATATGTGATACAAAATGCCGTACTATGTTCCAGCCATTTTTCTCTACTGTCAATCAACCTTAAATATTTGGCATTGTATGTGTTGCATTACTATGCTAATGTGTGACACCCCAAAATAGCTAATTAGTATTCTTTTGATGCACATTTCAATAATAATGGAAAACAAATAATAACTTACTTTAGAAACAAATGGCTAATACACACATAGGGCCTCATTCAATTATCGGCCGCAGCCGCTGCGGGGCCGCAAGGACCGGCCGCAAGCTATTCGTCTATTCTATTCCCTTCCGGCCGGGGGCTCCGGCAGGCTTGCGGCCGGCGCCTTGCTATCCCTTGCAGCCGCTCGCGCCAGAGGAAAGCCTTTGATCTAAAACGGCCGCAAGAGTTTCGGCCGCAAGAAAGCCCCGGTTGCTATTCAATTGCTACGGGAAACCTCTCTGCAAGGCTAAAAGCGAGCCGCAGCTTACTTGCAGCAAACAGGTCCCACTAGCACCAATTAAGCACATAATAAAGCCCAAATAAAGCCATCCTGCACTCTGAGGAGACTATAAAGTGATTGTAGGTGTTAGCAAAAATAGCACAACATTCCCCTACACTCAAATCCGTAATTTTTGTATTTTCAAATTCTTGTCAAATATACATGAACAAAGACCCGAGGGCTTGGAGCACCTCAGACCCGCAAAGGCTGCGGGATTAGCGTCCGTCAAGTCCGGAAATGGGTAAAATAGACCTACGGGTTGTAAAGGGCTAACTTACAAGTCGTAGCATCGAAAAGCCATTCTGTGCTTTTATTAAAAGTAAAAGTGATGATTGGTTTCAGAATTAATAGCTCAACATTCCCCTACTCTCAAATGCGCAAATAAAGATATTTAACTTCATCTATCATGCAAGCCCGCACGGGTTTGAATAACGAGCTACGGGCTTGGTCAGTGAAGTCCGTGGGACTTGTACGGATTTTAAAATCAAAGTACAATTTGGCGATGTGCAAGTTTGAGAATGTTTGGCTAGTAATCCTCATGCCCCCCATTATGTTCCCCATCATTTACAGTGCTTTGCAGTGCTGGATTGAATATATATTGGCTATTACAATGCTTGGTTTGCGGCCCTTCATCTCCGAACCCGTACGGGTTTGAACAAGGACCAGCCCGCGGAACTACGGGACGTAAAGTAATCCGTAAATAATATATCTGATTTGGGCTGATGTGCAAGCTTGAGAGGGTGTTGCTATTAATCCTCGTGTCCCCATTATGATGCCTAGCATTTACGGAGCTTTACAGTGCATTCTCGATTTTATATTTGCATTTTCAGTTTTAGGACTTTGCGGCCGGAAAACAATATTTACGGGCGCTGGGAAAACGGCTTCCGTTTGCATGATATGCGGCCGGCCGGAAGGGGATATCCTTGCGGCGCCGTATAATTGAATTGCAAGGTAAAAGTAGCTCTACACAGGGCTGTAAGGCGGCCACAAGGAATTGCAGCTTTGCGGCCGTTTTACGGCCGATAATAGAATGAGGCCCATAGTGAGCTTTTCGTGCTTTTTGAGAAGAAAGTTAAACAAATATTTAATTTGAGGTAATTGAGTTCCTTTAACCATCTTTGTGCAGGAATCAAATAAACAATTAAAAAAAAAAGTTAACTTCTATTGTAAGGGACTACTTACAGGGACCTGTGTAGTATCTCTGAAAAAAATCGTTATAAAGTATAATATATTATGGGAAATTCTTCCAAAACTTGTTAAATTCACTGTAAAGTTATTATGTGTGCAGAAATAGGGTTTGCAGATAAGTAACAATGATGCAGACGTCATATTTGTACACCATTTCAATCCGCACAAACATAAAATAGTATCATTGACTTCTATTAAGGGAGATTTATTATAGACTAGCGACTTGCCAGTCAAAAAATGACGGCAATGAGATGTGTAAGTTTGGAAAGTTGTTTAGTTATTAATATACATATTTGACACTTGTAAGTATTATGATATTAAAACATGTTTAGTTTTGTGAAATGTTCTCTTGGTGAACAATAAGTCTTAAAGCATTTTGTATTCAAAGTATTAACATTTGAATGTAAGAACAGTTGAACTTTAAATTAATCAGTATTGTAAACTTGAGGTAATGGTTTTTTTAACATGCAATTTGTATCTGAAGAATTGTTAACTTCAATATACATTGAATCCAGAGTAAAGCAAACATTAAAAACCCTTGTTGAAACGTACACAATTTTAACATGAACTTTGTAATATATGTAAGTAAGAAACTTGAAAGTATATTTTTTTAAACTTGAACTTTATTATCTGTGTAACTTTGGAACTTGACAAAACATTTGTATAACTTGGAACATTATAAACAGTAACATAGTGAATACATTTTTTAACATAATTTTGTATTAAAAGTATTAACAGTTGAATGTAAAAACAGTTGAACTTTAAACTAATCAGTATTGTAAACTTGAGGTAATGTTTTTTTATAATGCAATTTCTATCTGAAGAATTGTTAACTTCAATATACATTTAGGAAGACAAACAGTAAAACCCCTCCTTGAAACATACCCAATTTTAACATGAACTTTGTAATATATTTAAGTAAGAATCTTGACATAATATTTTTTGAAACTTGAAGTTTCTTATCTGTGTAACTAAGGAACTTGAAAAAACATTTTTACAACTTGGAACATTATAAACAGTAACACAGTGAATTAATATTTTAACATAATATTGTATTAAAAGTATTAACATTTGAATGTAAAAACAATTGCACTTTAAACTAATCAGTATTGTAAACTTGAGGCAATGGTTTTTTAACATGCAATTTCTATCAGAATATGTTTTAACTTCAATATACATTGAATGCAGAGGAAGGCAAACAGTAAAAACTCTCTTTAAAACGTACCCAATTAAATTAATTCCTTCCTGACCCCATGAACTGTCAATAAACCTTAATACAGGGAGTAATCTTAACATAACTGTCTTAAAACGTGGTTGAGCTCTTAACATGAACTTTGTAATATGTTGAAGTAAAGAACTTGAAAATATTGTTTTCAAACTTGTAACATTAGAGACAGTAACATAGCTAATTAACATTTTATCATAATTGGTAAAAAAAATGCAAGGCAAGTGTTTTGTGAGGCGAATCATGCATAAACAGTACTTCCATTAATTATGACTGAATTGTTTATTGTTTTGTATTTTTGAATGCTTTTAAATTTGTTTTGCTTGGGTTTTATTTATTTGCTGAAAAGTTATAGTACTTCATAGTAGACAATGGTTTTAGTAAAAATACGTCCATCTTCTAATAAATCACCTTGACTTTCATTCTTTTCAATGTAAACTTTAATAGCCTGTGGATTTTTGCACTGTGATAAGGCAACGTACAATTGACCATGTACAAATACTGGTTCTTCCAAGAAAATACCCACAGATTTGAAAGTTTGACCTTGTGATTTATTAATGGTCATGGCAAATGCCATAATAATGGGAAATTGTCTTCTTTGAAGTATAAAAGGGAGACTACTTTCACTTGGTGCTAAATCTATTCTTGGTATGAAAACTCTCTCTCCTTTATCGGTACCAGTTAAAATTTCAGCATCTATAAAATGGTCCTTTAATTGTTGAACAATTGAACTTGTCCCATTGCATAGGCCTTTTTTGGGGTTCATATTTTACAGTAACATGATAATTGCACCTTTCTTTAGCTGCAAAATATGTGGTGGCATTTCAGAAGGAGTTAGTGAGTTTATGAATTCCGTAGAAAAGTTAGCCTGAATTTGATAAGTCATCAGTAAGTACAGAATCAGCACTGTGATAATTTCTTTGTGGTGCATTCATTTTTTTTAACGATTTCATTATTGAGGATTAATGCATCCTTATTTTTACAGGTCAATATGACTTGGTTGGCAAGCTCCGAATATTCCTGCTTATTTATGCTACCTTCAAATATAGCCGATATAATATCTTGGTGACAAATCATATGAGGTGGGATCTCTACAGTGTCGTCAGGTAAATGTGGTATTTTTTCTGTTCTGCCTTCTCCAATTTTAATAAGCCAATCATTGAAATCAGTTTGGCCTTCTGATCTCATATTTTTTGCAGTTGAAGATGGGTAAAATGTTTCCATAGTGTGCTTGACTTTATACAGGTTTCAATAATGTCAGTTCGATTTCCATGTACAACGACAGGTAATGTTTGTCTAAAATCGCCACCTAACAACATTACCTTTCCACCAAATGGAAAAGTATTATCCATGACTTCATGAAGCAAACGGTCAATACATTGGAGGGCATAGCATGACATCATTGTGGCCTCATCTATTATAATTAATTTACATTTCTTCAATTTCTTTGCTTGTAATGATGTCATGCGAATATCTGACACAGAAGTTTCTAAAATAGGCACTGGCAGTTTAAATCCACTATGTACAGTTCTTCCACCTTCTAACAAAAGTGCAGCAATTCCAGTAGTGGCAAACGCCATTGCTATTTGACCATGTGCTCGTACCAAACTCATTAATAAATTATATAGATAGGTTTTTCATGATCCGGCATTAAATGCTTGCAATTGTAAGGTATTTAAAGTTGCAAGTCTTTCTTCTGTTCTTTCTGCTTGTAGTTGAATGTCATAGTCTTCAAAGTTTATGTCATCTATAAGACCTGGATCAGGCAAATTAAAACTTGCACAACTTAATCCATGAGTTAAAAATACTTCTTGGATTTCCATTAACGCTTTTAAGTGTGCAATCAGTTCATATTATCGTTGCATAAAGTCTTCAGCCATATTACTTTTAAATGTCTCCCACAAAGCGAATGCATTTGTTGCATTTGAGAAGATACAAAATTGTTCTCTCATCTGCTGTGGCATTTGACATTGTGCTGCTTCTTCTAAACATCTTTCCCATTCTGTATCATCAGCTGGTAAGTTTCTATGTCTTGCAGCTAAATGGAAGGATTCATATACTTTGTCATTAACAGTTCTTAAGTGTTCAAAACGTTGTGCTCCAGGAACATTTAAAAGTAATATCATAAGCAAAAACGTTCAACATCTCTTGGACTGACTGTGTAAATTCTTGGGATTATTTTATTGCCTCTGCTTTTTCTCGGTCTCCATAATCCATTCACAAAAACATAGTGATATGGAATTTCAATATATAAGAATTGTGTTGCTTGTGAATCTGTGGAATTTAATTCAAACCATGCAGTTAGTGTAGTGTGACAATCTTCACTTTGGGCCAATGCATTCATTTTATTTCCAGCATGGAAAAACACTAAATGTCTTTGTGGCAAATGTACTGCTAATCTATATACTGCATGTGATCTATCATGCATTTCAAATTTTAAAAGCCGCCGCATAGCTTCTGGTGCACTGACATAGCGGGCATCTACATGAGATGCAAGTTCATCATGTACTAACTCACTACTTTCAGGGTTGTCTGCACTTTTGACGACTAGTGTAGCTGCATCATAGCCTTTGTAAATATATTTGTACACATATGAAAGTGCAGGCTTCTATGTTGATGTGGGCGTTGTACTTCATGAGTAAATGTGGATTGTAGGGTACTACATATCTATTGTCAACTTTTTTTCCACAAATAATGGCACTAGCTCCTTCTCTTCTTTTCTAAAGTGGATAGCCATCACAATTGGCATAGGTTTTGTCTCAATAATCTTTAGGAAATTATTTGGAACATTTATTATTTTCCATACATGGTGATTGTGGATTAAGGTCTCCACAGGGTCCATGAATCATGAGATTAGTAACAATCTCATATAGTCTACCATATAGTTCTGGATCTGGTAGTTCTGCAACAATGACTGCACCACTTTGTCAGCAGTATCTAATTTATCATTTTCTTGAAGTATTATCAGAAGATGTGCATGTAGAAGGCCCCTTTTTTAAAATTCAATGGTATATACATAAGAAAGACATTTGCCAAATAACTGACTTATAGTGATGTCACGTATTAATTCATTTAATTTAATCTTAAAAACTATGGCTACTAAATCTGGTCTATCAGAAGCACTTTGTCCAAGAAGTAAATTTTGTGTAATTTCTGGCTATTGTGGATTACATGTAAATGTAAGAAATAAATCGGGTTTGCCAAATTTGGTGACAATAGCCATAGCATCATTGTATCTTTCTCTCATATTTCGAGGAGATCCTTGAAAGGAAGATGGTAAAATGATGGCTTTGCCAGCTGTCATGTCTCTGCTTGTAGCCACGTCAGCAACATAGTCCATTAGTCCCAAATATTGTTCTACACGTAGTTTATCTTGTTGATATTTTATAAAGTTTAAATTATTGGCCTCAACTTGCAAATAGGAATCAATAATCCATTGTTGTGTTCGTTTTCCACCACATAAAATTGGATTAAATGCATTTTGAATGGCAATTTGAGCTACTTTAAATTCAAGCATAGAAACATTATTTTGGATTCTGGCTTTAGCATTTGGGTAACTGGGAAGTGTTAATTTTGGTTGGCAACCTGCTTCTCCGAGTGGGAAAAAAATGGGATATGTCATTGGATCTAAATTTGAACTTAAGATACTCATATTAATGAATGGTTGCTCCTCATTTCTGGGATATATTCTAATGTCTGTTTGAAATTGTGGTTCTTCTTCATCATTTTGAAACACCATTGCAACCTCATTTAATGTTGGCAAGTTATAACAACGTTTATCAGTATGTCTGTCTCTTTTAAGCACCATATTAACCTTTGGCATTGGTAATTGATGTCTTTGTGCATGAAGTAGTTGTTCATTTTCTACTTCTGCCAATTTTTTATAAGCTTTACTGTAGGGATTATTGTCCATAATGTTATTTAGCTCTATAAAAACACTGGCTAAGCATTTTTTATTTTCTTCCATCTGCATACGTTGGTCAACAGCTTCCATTGTATCTAGGACATATAGTTGAGCAAATTTTCTTTGCTCTCCTTCCTCTGGATGTAAATGGGAAGTCCACTGATAAATTTGTCCTTGGACTTTAAAACAGTAAGGACCATGTCCTGGTTCATTAGCAGCTAATGTTGCCCCCATAGATGCAAAGGATATGGCACTATTGTAGGATCTTATGTTTGTCTTAAAATGTTTGTAGTTTGGAAAAGTAGGTTCAGTTATAATGTTTTGTAAATAGATTGGACATTTTTTTCTTTGTGGAAGTTTGAACTTGCCTTTTTGACAGCAACTAATAAATTGGCCATCTCTGGGTCTCTCCTGTTTAAAATAATAAGCCTCACAAAACTGACATTGAGTAGTCATGTCCCCACAACTATGAACCTCTACTGCTAAAGACTTGATTAAAGGACAATTTGCAAAGCATATAGCAGTTTGACTTTCATATTCATCAGGTGAAATGTCATGTAATGTTTCAACAACAGGTTCTAAATGCTTTATTTTTTTTGTGGCTTTTCTTGGTATATGTTGTATTGTTTTCGGTAAAATGTCATGTAATGTTTCCGGAACAGGTTCTAAATGCTTTGTTTTTTTCGTGGCTTTTCTTGGTATCTCTTTTATTTTTTCTGGTAAAATGTCATCTGATGTTTGAGGAACAGGTTGTAAATGTTTTAGTTGCTTGGTCATTTTTTGGGGCGAATCTTTAATTTTTGCAGCTGATAGTCTTTTGCTTGCAAGTCTTTTGCGTTCTTTTTCTCGTCTAATTTCTTTCTCCTCTGGTGTCTGCTGGTCGGCCCATCTCTCTTGTCTTTCTTTAGTTTGACGTCTTTTCTTCTCTTGTTTGCTCTCGTTAGTAGTCATGTTAATCTGTAAAAGAAAATAATTACATTTAAATGAGTATATTGAAAATTGGAATTACTGTTAAACATTATTGTCCATAACAGACAAATAAGAGGTAAATCAGAAATGTGTTAGTTATATTTTGTTAAAAGTTATAGGCCCTCATTGAATTGCGATTTGGCCAATTCAATACTGCTGTAAATAAGCAGATAACATTTTTTTTTAAAGAAGTTTTTACTTAGTGAAAACCTTGTTTGTTGATAGATGTTTACCAACTAAAAACTTCTTGAAAAAAAAATGTGATGTGGTTATTTAGACATGTATTGAATTGGCCAAATAGCAATTGAATAAGGGCCATAGTTAGTGCTTGTTCTTATTTTTTTTTTCTGTTGACCTGGAGGCAGAGCAAACATGTGTATTTAGTTTTCTCATGTTTTACTTATTATACTGTACCTTGGTTGAAGTGTGATTTCAATCAGAATGCTTGTTGGTCCTCTGTTGAAAGTCTTTGTCCGATGGTCTGGTCCTCTGTTGAAAGTCCTCGTCCGATGGTCTGGTCCTCTGTTGAAAGTCCTCGTCTGATGATGGGGTCCTCTGTTGAAAGTCCTCGTCCAATGGTGTGGTCCTCT
Source organism: Discoglossus pictus (assembly GCA_027410445.1). NCBI lineage: Eukaryota > Metazoa > Chordata > Amphibia > Anura > Alytidae > Discoglossus > Discoglossus pictus. Next base: position 347,365,652 of record CM050164.1, on the reverse strand, counting down.
GTTGAAAGCCCTCGTCCGATGGTCTGGTCCTCTGTTGAAAGTCCTCGTCCGATGGTCTGGTCCTCTGTTGAAAGTCCTCGTCCGATGGTCTGGTCCTCTGTTGAAAGTCCTCGTCCAGTGGTCTGTTCCTCTGGTGAAAGTCCTGGTCCGATGGTCTGGTCCTCTGTTGAAAGTCCTCGTCCGATTGTCTGCACGCAGTATCTGTTGTAAAAGAAAAATGAAAATGTTATTTGATTTGAATGTATTTGTAATAAAGCAAAAATTTCATTATTTTGGTGTATTGTATCTTTTCTGGTGAATTTTTCTGCTATGCTGTTTTTTGTGCAACCTTTTAAAAATAATTTTAATGTATTTGTATATTCCAGTTATTTTTTTTTATACTGTAATTATTAATGTTGTTCTTATTTTGGATATGATTGCAATGTTTTTAGCATTATCCTGTTTTGTGTCCACCACTTTTGGTATACAAATGTAGACTTGTTTGTAAGTGTTATAGCTTGGTAAACAGTAAATAATAATATTAATTTACTTTGCTATTTGTTTGTGTGATTTTTTATAAAATCCTGTTTTGTGTCTACCACTTTTGGTATGCTTATTTAAGCTTCTTTGTAAGGCTTATAGGTTGTTAAACATTAAAGAAGAATATTAATTTAGTTTGCTATTTGTTTGTGTGATTTTTGGTACAATCCTATTTTGTGTCTATCATATGTTGAATACTTGATTTGCTTAATTATTGTTTTTTATGAAGCTTTAATGTTTTTCTACAGTGCAAATGAATGTTTTTTCTATTTTTGATATTCTGGCTATATTTTTAGCATTATCCTATTTTGTGTTCACCAGTTGTTGGTTGCTGCATTTGTTATCTTGGCGGCCATTAAACATATATAGTTCATTTCTTTTTTGTACTTGTCATACTTTACCTTGATTGAAGTGTCGAATGACAGAGGGCCCCCTCCTGGCAATCTTAATCCACTCGTCTTCTTGTAGTGTCTGTTTGAAAAAGAAAGTGAAAGGTTAATTGGATTTTTCTATCTTACCTCTTCTTTCTTAGTGTTCTTTAAAAGGGATTGTGGTTGACAATACACGGTGCAAATTCTTGAGTGACGCTGTTGATGAAGAGTCTGATTGAATAGTAAAAAAAAAGGAGAAAGATTGAGCTTTAGGTTATATATTGAATTACAATAAATTAATGTCATTTAAATATACTTCTTTAATTACTTTCAATTAACATTAGTTTGTTTTTCTGCCTACACACATAAATGTGCGTGTGACATATCACTATACATGAATCATATTTTAATAGTTAATTATTTTTTTTTGTAATGTCATTTAAATATACTTGTTTAATTAGTTTGGATTAAGATTAGTTTGTTGCAGGGGCTATACACATAAATGTGCGTGCCACATGTCACTATACATAAATCACATTTTCATACTTAAATTTTTTTTTTTTTTATCCTGTCTTGATAATAAAATGTAATTATTGTAGCTTACCTCTCAGTTGTAATTTGCACAATGTAAAGTAGGAAATTAGGAAACAATTCTCTTCTCAATTAACAGCAGCAGTTAACTATCCAGTCACTCCGTTCATCACCTGAGTAGAAATGTAGAATTTTCTGGAAAGTAGGCAGTATTTATAAACTTTCAAGTGCCTGGGACCGTTATAACGCAATACGCATGCGCTATTTGCGTTCCAGCTTATAATTTGCGTTCCATCCGCCATTTTGTGCGTAGTAGTTTTCAAAATGGTGGTTAATATCAGTGTGATACGTTCCGCATAGTATGTATTTCAGTCTTGCGAGTCACTGTAGTATAGTTACGTCTGAAGCCTCGTTTTCGTTTTGTTCAGCAGCCATTTTTTCTCTCGCTTAGGTGATTTTCGGCAGTTAAAACGGATGCCCCCCCTTGCTGTAAGTAAGCTTTTTATGTGTTCGTTGTGTTTATTTCTTGTGTTTCTGATGTTTTGCGTGTTGGGAAAGGGTCGTTTCGCGGCCGTATTTTTTTGCGATGCGGACGTAATTTTTTTACGAGGGACGCAGTTGGTGTTTACGTGTACGACGCAGTGTATTTTTTTCTAAGTCGTGCGTATGTGTGTTAACCGCGTGTGAGGCGCCTTTGAGTTTTTTTTTTAAAAGTCGTGCGTGTGTGTGTTAACACAGCCGACGTTTGGACCTTCCACCACCGGAAATGTGGCCCCTTGCGAAGCAAGGGGCCGCATTTGCGGACAAAATACACAGCCGACGTTGGATCGTCCACCACCGCAAATGCGGCCCCCTCGCTTCGCGAGGGTCTGCATTTGCAGACAAACACAGCCGACTTGGGACGCTCCACCACTGCAAATGCGGCCCTTCGCTTCGCGGGGACCCGCATTTGTGGAGACATTGGGATGCTCCACCACCGCAAATGCGGCCCCTCGCTTCGCGAGGACCCGCATTTGCGGGGAAATGCGTCCCTCGCTTTGCGAGGGACGCAGTTCTTGCGGGCTCGCTGAGCGAGCCAGCAACGTTAGCAACAACTCATATGCTCACAAATATATATGTGATAGCTATAAGGATTCCGGATTACACAAGTTTTAGGGGCACCCACTGGTCTAGGAGCTCCTATTCTTTCAGAGCTCCTGGCTTATTCTGAAACTCTAGAGCACCCTCAATCTAAGAGCTCCTATTATTTCAGTGCTCCTAGCTTGTCCTGTAAATTTCTCTCAGCTAACTAAGTCTCTACAAGGTACGAGTGATTCCTTGCAAACCATTGTTGATGGAATTTCAATGATATCATTGGGTAAATCATGTATTTGTGGATGTTTTCCTTCTCCAATTTGAATGAGCCAATCATTGAATTTGTTTTGGCCTTCAGATGTCATATTTAATTCTAATTTGAGGCGAGTAAATATTTTCCACAATTATACTTGACTTGGTACATGTTTCAATGATATCAGTTCTATTTCCATGTGGCACAACAGGTAATGTTTGCCTAAAATCTCCTCCTAACAACATCACCTTTCCACCAAATGGCAAATTATTATCCATCACTTATTTTAAGAATCTAGCAATACATTGCAATGCATGACATGACATAATTGTTGCGTTGTCTATGATGATTAATTTACTTTTTTTTTTTTTTTGACTTTTAAATAATTCAGTTGAATATTTGACACTGATGTTTCTAAAATGGGAACTGGCAGTTTAAATCCACTATGCACAGTTCTACCACCTTCTAACAAAAGTGTGGCAATTCATATTGTTGCAAATGGTATTGTTATTTGACCCTGTGCTCAAATGTAACTCATCAAACAATTGTACAGATAAGTTTTTCTCAATCCACCAGGGCCATCTAGATAGAAATAATGGTCTTTGACCATTTTATCATCTGTAGCATTTGTGATGGAATTAAATGCTTGCAATTGTAAAGTGTAAAGTTGCCAGTTTTTCTTCTGTTTTTTTTGTTTTTGTAGCTTAGTGTCATAATCATAAAAGTTGATGTCATCTATAAGTCCTGGATCAGGCAAATTAAAACTTGCACATTTTAATTCATGAGCAAGAAATATTTCTTGAATTTCAATTAAAGTTTTTAACAGTGCTATTGGCTCATTGTAATGTTTTAAGAAGTCTTCCAACATATTTAATTTAAATGTTCCCCACGATTTAATTGTTTAAGGACTCAGGTTGTCAGCAATTTAGGAATATGTCCAAGGGAGCATGATAATTGTTACATTGGGATTATGTGTTATTGTGTGGTTATATGTTGCCTGTACATGGTTATTATGTAGCCTAGTTATAATATATTATAAGAGGGAAAATGTTATATAGAACATATGTGGAATTGGTAGAAATGCTCTGCATAGAAGTTAGCTGCAGATTATTACACACTCACACATACAGACCTTGGGTCAAGACAATAGCATGTATTTCAAGTAGTCCTAAGCAAACACTTGAGTTTAACATAAAGGTTTGTTCACTAGATATCTGGTGAGCTTTGATAGCCAAAGATTGCAAGCCAGATGGTCTGACATCACACATACACAAATGTACAGATGGGTGTGGTATTAGAGAGTATAAATATGTTGTTTTGATCATTCAATAAAGGTTGAGAGATAGTTTTCACATAAACAAGGTGTGAGACTATTTCTGTGTGTTGTATCCTGACTTGGGGAGTGGTCTTGCCATGGGCCACTATGTAACCTGGATCCAATATTCTGTGATTGTACCTTTTGGGCCTTGACCTCTTCAGAAACCATATTTTGTGCCACAGAGAACAGGAACTACATGATTCTGCTGGAGTAGGTTTGAACTAGGTTCATATCAAGCCCCCTTGAAGAAGCAGATCGTGAAACCCAGAAAGTAAATGCATCAGGTACATTGCAAAAGATGCAAATGAACGCAAATTGTTCTCTCATTTGCTTTGGCATTTGACATAGTGCTGCTTCTTCCAGATACCTATCCCATTCTTTATTATCTGCTATGAAATTTTGATGTCTTGCAGCTAATAGGAAAGTTTCAAAAACGTTGTAAATCACTGTGTGTAAATGTTCAAAACTTTGTGCACCGGGAACCTCTAAAAGAATTGGTGCTCATCAGAGAAAGAACCAACCTTAATAGGTTAGTTCTTTGGCCATGATAAGCCACTCTGAGACTAACCTCTTTTAGCTCACTTGTGCCCTTCACAGGGATAAATATCCTATATTATATCAGTCTGGTCCCACTCAAAAGAGTGACCCAGCCCCGAAATACCAGGCAATAACAGCAAACCCCAGACGCCTTTCGGCCTTTAGGGGCCTCGTCAGTGAGGTGCACCTAATCTCCTCTGCTTCCCCTGAATACAGACCAGCAAGCTGCACTCTTCAAGCAAGCTGTTCCTGGGTCTATCTCACCTCTGCTTCCCCTGAATACAGACCAGCAAGCTGCACTCTTCAAGCAAGCTGTTCCTGGATCTATCTCACCTCTGCTTCCCCTGAATACAGACCAGCAAGCTGCATTCTTCAAGCAAGACCAGTAAGCTGCACTCTTCAAGCAAGCTGTTCCTGGGTCTATCTCACCTCTGCCTCCCCTGAATACAGACCAGCAAGCTGCACTCTTCAAGCAAGCTGTTCCTGGGTCTATCTCACCTCTGCTTCCCCTGAACACAGACCAGCAAGCTGCACTCTTCAAGCAAGCTGTTCCTGGGTCTATCTCACCTCTGCTTCCCCTGAATACAGACCAGCAAGCTGCACTCTTCAAGCAAGCTGTTCCTGGGTCTATCTCACCTCTGCTTCCCCTGAATACAGACCAGCAAGCTGCACTCTTCAAGCAAGGTATCTACAAGCAATCATCTGCTGCTACCTTCTCTTCATATAGATTATTATATAAATTTTTCTGATATTATATTTAAGCACATTGTTTTTTTTACTTCCAGTTTTGTGAATGTAAGCCTTCTTTGATGTATAGTTTTACTCTGATGCACATCCTGTGACTTCCTTTGCCAAATTACTCCTCCCCACCTAATTTACACATCTCTGTCTGTCCAGCTGTCCCTGGGTCTATCTCACCTCTGCTTCCCCTGAATACAGATTAGCAAGCTGCACTCTTCAAGCAAGACCAGCAAGCTGCACTCTTCAAGCAAGCTGTTCCTGGGTCTATCTCACCTCTGCTTCCCCTGAATACAGACCAGCAAGCTGCACTCTTCAAGCAAGCTGTTCCTGGGTTTATCTCACCTCTGCTTCCCCTGAATACAGACCAGCAAGCTGCACTCTTCAAGCAAGCTGTTCATGGGTCTATCTCACCTCTGCTTCCCCTGAATACAGACCAGCAAGCTGCACTCTTCAAGCAAGCTGTTCCTGGGTCTATCTCACCTCTGCTTCCCCTGAATACAGATCAGCAAGCTGCACTCTTCAAGCAAGGTATCTACAAGCAATCATCTGCTGCTACTTTCTCTTCATATAGATTATTATATAATTTTTTCTGAAATTATATTTAAGCACATTGTTTTTTTTACTTCCAGTTTTGTGAATGTAAGCCTTCTTTGATGTATCGTTTTACTCTGATGCACATCCTGTGACTTCCTTTGCCTAATTACTCCTCCCCACCTAATTTACACATCTCTGTCTGTCCAGCTGTTTCTGGGTCTATCTCACCTCTGCTTCCCCTGAATACAGACCAGCAAGCTGCACTCTTCAAGCAAGGTATCTACAAGCAATAATCTGCTGCTACCTTCTCTTCATATAGATTATTATATTAATTTTTCTGAAATTATATTTAAGCACATTGTTTTTTTTACTTCCAGTTTTGTGAATGTAAGCCTTCTTTAATGTATAGTTTTACTCTGATGCACATCCTGTGACTTCCTTTGCCTAATTACTCCTCCCCACCTAATTTACACATCTCTGTCTGTCCAGCTGTCCCTGGGTCTATCTCCCCTCTGCTTCCCCCGAATACAGACCAGTAAGCTGCACTCTTCAAGCAAGGTATCTACAAGCAATCATCTGCTGCTACCTTCTCTTCATATAGATTATTATATAATTTTTTCTGAAATTATATTTAAGCACATTGTTTTTTTTACTTCCAGTTTTGTGAATGTAAGCCTTCTTTGATGTATAGTTTTACTCTGATGCACATCCTGTGACTTCCTTTGCCCAATTACTCCTCCCCACCTAATTTACATATCTCTGTCTGTCCAGCTGTCCCTGGGTCTATCTCACCTCTGCTTCCCCTGAATACAGACCAGCAAGCTGCACTCTTCAAGCAAGGTATCTACAAGCAATCATCTGCTGCTACCTTCTCTTCATATAGATTATTATATACATTTTTCTGAAATTATATTTCAGCACATTGTTTTTTTTACTTCCAGTTTTGTGAATGTAAGCCTTCTTTGATGTATAGTTTTACTCTGATGCACATCCTGTGACTTCCTTTGCCTAATTACTCCTCCCCACCTAATTTACATATCTCTGTCTGTCCAGCTGTCCCTGGGTCTATCTCCCCTCTGCTTCCCCTGAATACAGACCACCAAGCTGCACTCTTCAAGCAAGGTATCTACAAGCAATCATCTGCTGCTACCTTCTCTTCATATAGATTATTATATAATTTTTTCTGAAATTATATTTAAGCACATTGTTTTTTTTACTTCCAGTTTTGTGAATGTAAGCCTTCTTTGATGTATAGTTTTACTCTGATGCACATCCTGTGACTTCCTTTGCCCAATTACTCCTCCCCACCTAATTTACACATCTCTGTCTGTCCAGCTGTCCCTGGGTCTATCTCACCTCTGCTTCCCCCGAATACAGACCAGCAATCCCCTCCCTCCCTGCCCCACTCCCACCCACCCCTGGTTTACTTTAATTTATTCAATCACTAAAACTGCTTGCACCTGATCAATCAGCTGCACATGATTACTATCCCTACTTCCTCCTCTTAGATCACTCTCCTAGCCACTATGTTCCCTTTCACTTTCTTCTTCACCTTAAGCTCTAGTGTTATTCTCAGACTATCCTCCTCATTTGCTCCACATTATGTCTCCAACAACATTAATATCTCTCCTTCCCTATTTTCCTCCCCTCTGCTCTGCTCCCACAAGCTCCTCTCCTTTTTTCAATCACTATTTCATTCATGTTCTAAAGACCACAAGTAGAAAACTCATCTCATCTCCCTGCTTATTCTGCTGCTGGAGTTCTATCTCCTAACCCTTACCCCTCACTCAGTCCCACCTCTCATCTACTCTTTTTAGCAACAAGGTTATTAACTCTGTCCTTAATCCATGTATTTCAATTTGCTCCTCCATGTCTAAAATGTACCCTCCACTACTTATTTCCAAGTTCTTACATCTTTCCACCTAAGCAAACTTTCACACATCCCTCCACACCCTGCTATTTCTTACTTTTCTTTCCCAGACTTCTGCCTCTTCCATTCCCTTTAGATAGTAAGTAGCAAGTTTTCAGTCTTGTAGGGTGCTTTGGGAAAAAGCACTTTCTACAAAGACTCTAAGCTCAAAACAGGGCCCTCCATTTTTCAGTTGTTAATATTGTATTTTTCCCTGTTCTCTCCCCTTGTACAGCGCTATGGAATATGTCGGCGCGTTACAAATAAACGATAATAATAATAATCTCCCTAAGGCACAGTGAGCAAGGGGTCCACGTCTGGAGTCCCCTATTACCATTAGGGAGACTACACCCTAAGGGTAATTTGCATAAACAAAAAAAACTAAGTCAGAGGTGCTCATCAGAGAACGAACCAACCTTAATAGGTTAGTTCTATGGCTATGATAAGCCACTCTGAGAGCAACCTCTTTTAGCTCACATTTTAGTTTGCTTTTTTTTTTGTTTTTTTGTATATATATTTATACACATATTTGATGGATTTAATTGAAGTGCAAGCTTCAACATTTATGTGTGCATTGTACTTCATGAGCAAATGTGGATTGTATGGAACGACATATCTATTATCAACCTTTTTGTCCACTGATAATAGCAGTTTGTCCATGTGTCTTCTTTTATATGAAGAGTATCCATCACAATTAGCATAAGATTGCATTTGAAATTGTTTTGAGAATTGTTTTGTACATTTTTTATTTTCCAAACATGGCGAATTTGGATTCATATCTCCACATGGCCCATGAATCATTCTGTGTGTTACAATCTCAAATAGTTTGGAATATTTTTCTGGATCTGGCAATTCCGCAGTAATGACTGTATCCAATCTCTCTGCATTATTCAACATATCTTTTTCCGTCAGGATTAAATGTATGTGAGTATGTGGCAGTCCTCTTTTTTTAAATTCAATAGTATAAACAAAACCCACACATTTTCCAAATAACTGTGCTTTAGTTATATCATGTATTATTGCATTGAGTTTTATTTTGAATACCCTTGCCACTAAATCAGGTCAGCCAGAAGTAGTTTGTCCCAGATTCAAATTTTCCTTGATCTCTGGCCATTGTGGATTACATGTGAATGTAATGAATAAATCTGGTTTTCCAAATTTGTGACAATAGCCATGGCATCATTATATCTTTCTCACATATTGCGTGGATATCCTTGGAAAGTGGATGGCAAAATGATTGCTCTTCCAGCTGGAATGTTTCTGTTGTTATCCACTGTTGGTATCCAATTCAGTGACAAAATCCATCAATCCACAATACTGTTCTACTCGAATAATCCAATAATCCACTGTTGTGTGAGTACACCCCACATAAAATAGGATTAAAAGAATCCGAAATAGCAGTTTCTGTCACTTTATATTCCAGCATAGAAATATTGCATGTAACACAAACTTTACTATTCGGATAACTTTGCAATTGTAATTTTGGTTCCCATCCAGGTTCACCATTTGGAAAGAAAATGGGATATGTCATTGGATCTAAATTACAACTTAATATATTTATGTTTATAAAAGGTTGTTCTTCATTGCATGGATATATTCTAATACCCTGCTTAAAAGATGGTTCGCCATCTTCATTTTTAAAGACCATGGCAACCTCATTTAAGGTGGGCAGGCGAATTTCAAAACCCACAGGGACTCTTTCTGGCCACAAGTTGTTTCAAGGGGACTAACACCTGGACTGTGGCATGCCGGAGGGGGATCCATGGCAAAACTCCCACGGAAAATTACATAGTTGATGCGGAGTGTGGTTTTAAGCCATAAAGGGCATAAATCACCTAACATTCCTAAATTTTTGGAATAACATGCTTTAAAACATCAGTTATGATGTTGTATCGATCAGGTAGTGTAAGGGTTACACCCGCTTCACAGTAACAGACCAATCTCCCTGTTTAATGCACCGCAAACAACGACATACAGTCCCTTTGCATAACACAAACTCCTCATTTGGTCAAGGTAGCCATGTCCCGTTCCTTGTCCTCACTGATGTCATTGAAGGTCTCTTCCTTCACCCAGCCACCAAGGGTCCCCAAAAGGTGACAACAAGCCCACTGGGAAGCCTGCTGTGTTTGGTCTTCCACCTCCTCAAAGCCACCTTCCTCCTGTGACTCCTCTTCTTCAGACTCCTCTCACTGCGTTGCCTCTCTCTGCATTATTATAAGGTGTGTACTGTTAAGTAGTACTATTCCTATCGGTTTAATCCCTGTTACGTCCACTATTAGGGGACGTGTATATGGCATGGATTTTTGGAACAGGGAGATGGAAAAAGATGCTTGGTAGGACCTCCTACTTCAAATTTGGGGCACTGCGCGTGCAATGTAATGTGCCACCAAATAGGAGTGGTGTATTAAGTTATACTATTCATTCCTATCAGTTTAATACCTGTTACGTCACCTATCAGGGGACGTGTATATTGCATGGATTTTTGGAACAGGGAGATGGAAAATGATGCTTGGTCGGACCTCCCACTTCAAATTTGGGGCACTGCGCGTGCAATCTAAGGTGCCACCAGATAGGAGTGGTGTATTAAGTTGTACTACTAATTCCTATCAGTTTAATACCTGTTACGTCACCTATCAGGGAACGTGTATATGGCATGGATTTTTGGAACAGGGAGATGGAAAAAGATGCTTGGTCGGTCCTCCCACTTCGAATTTGGGGCACTGTGCGTGCAATCTAAGGTGCCACCAGATAGGAGTGGTGTATTAAGTTGTACTATTTATTCCTATCAGTTTAATACCTGTTCCGTCACCTATCTTTCCTCCCAATAGCACATTCTATATGTCATCAACCGGCCTGGGTGTATTTAGAGAACCACACTTTAAGGCCCTTAACCTGGGACAAGATGGCTTTGCTATCATAATTGCCTCAGAGCCTTAAAAACTCGCCAAACCCCCTAAACAGACACTCACTATCATACTGGAAATGGGCCAAGAAACACACGGGTTTATTCCCTGGATCCACCCAAATGACCCCAATTCTTGACCACCCTCAGGCCCCGAAACACATGAGCACAACATCACAACATTGGTGGAGGTCAAGGAAACTAGATAGACTGGGAGACTGGTTAGTAAAGGGCCAGATGCTCACCTATGAGGAACTGAGGAACAAGCATGAGCTACTGCTGTCAGAACATTACAATTACTGTAGGCTGAGGCATTTCACACACTCTTTGACCCAGAAACAGGGGACACCGGTCTTAAATTGGTTCTCCAAAATGTGTAAAGATAAACCTCTATCAAGGGGGATCATTGGGTCGCTTTACAAATATAAAACATTTGTTACTGGTTGAAGCGACACTCGGGGAAGGACCGGAAGCAACCGGCGGCAAAATCATCCCAGGAAAGGAGAGGTCGCTTACTGAAAACTGCCCTAGGGTAACCCAAGGGTGATTGTCCAGGTTAGATATTGTAAATAATAAGCTAATACTGCTGGAGGGATGATAGCTAATAGGGCTTTGGTGTTCCCTGCAGATATACTCTTTACTATTGTCTGTTTTACCATGTTTTAGGTATCTCTTAAATTGCAATCACAGTAAAAAATAAGAAAAATTATTAACCTAAAATGTAAAAATAAGAAGGAATAACCAGCTAACTTTCACAAAATGTCTTTATTGTAAATATGTATTTTTGCACAACTGTTATGCAAGACTGTTCAAAAATGCTTTATTTTTTATTACATGCTGTACGCCTTCTGACAATAAAAGAATTTAAATGCAAAAATTAGGTATTGTTGCAGCGACCAGAAAAATTGATGTTAGTTTGTGGACCATTATTAGCTCAAGGCAGCTCATCTATCAGGCCTTTTTTAATCGAATGTATCGCCCACTGTCAGTCCCTTCGGGATCCATCCCTCATTCATCTTAATAAAGGTGAAATAATCTAGAATTTTTTGACCTAGGCGACTTCTCTTATCAGTGACAAAACCTCCTGCTGCACTGAAGGTCCTTTCTGACAGGACACTTGAAGCGGTGCAAGACAGAAGTTCTATGGCAAATTGGGATAGCTCAGGCCACAGGGCAACCGTGCACACCCAGTAGTCAAGGGGTTCATCGCTCCTCATAGTGTCGATATCTGTAGTTATGGCGAGGTAGTCTGTTACCTGACGGTCGAGTCGTTCTCTGAGGTTGGACCACAAAGGGCTGTGGCGATGCATAGGACTTAAAAAGCTCTGCATGTCCTCCATCAACAACACGTCTGTATAGCATCCTCTCCTTGCCGGCGTGGTCGTGGGAGGAGGAGGATTATGTTCACCTCTTCCGCTGTTAGATTGCCGTTGTGCTGTGACATCACCCTTAAACGCTGTGTAAAGCATACTTTTTAATTTATTTTAGTAGTGCTGCATCCTTTCCGGTCATGCAAATACTCGTTAACGGCCTTTTCTTGTTGGAGCAGGGGGTCGAACATTAGGAGTGTTGAATTCCAACGTGTCGGGCTGTCTAAAGTCAAGCGCCTCGCTGGCATGTTGTTTCGCCGCTGGATATCTGAAAAGTGCGCCATGGCCGTGTAGGAACGCCTGAAATGGGCACACACCTTCCTGGCCAGCATCAGGACGTCCTGTAAGCCTGGGTGCTTATGCACAAAGCGTTGTACAATCAGATTACACACATGTGCCATGCACGGCACATGTGTCAACTTGCCCTAATTCAATTCCGTCTACAAATTTCTTCCATTGTCACAAACCACTTTGCCGATCTTCAGTTGGTGCGGAGTCAGCCACTGATCCACCTGTGCGTTCAGGGCGGAAAGGAGTGCTGGCACGGTGTGACACTCTGCTTTCAGGGAAGTCAACCCCAAGACGGGGTGACACTGCCGTATCCGTGATGTGGAATAGTACCTGTGGAGCTGGGGGGGTGCCGTTGATGTGGAGCAAGACATAGAAGCAGCAGAAGAGGAGTCAGCCAAGGAGGTTATGGAAGAGGATGGAGTAGGAGGAGTAGAGGTGGTGGCAGCGGGCCTGCCTGCAAGTCATGGCAGTGTCACCAACTCCTCTGCAGAGCCACGTATTCCATGCTTGGAAGCCGTCACCAGGTTTACCCAATGCGCAGTGTAGGTGATATACCTGCCCTGACCATGCTTTGCAGACCAGGTATCAGTGGTCAGATGGACTCTTGTCCCCGACACTGTGTGCCAGAGATGCCATTACTTCCTTTTGCATAATCGAGTACAGGTTGGGGATTGCCTTTTGTGCAAAGAAATTTTGGCCGGGTACCTTCCACTGTGGTGTCCCAATAGCTACAAATTTCTTGAATGCCTCATTCTCCACCAGCTTGTATGGTAAAAGCTGGCGGGCTAAGAGTTCAGACAAGCCAGCTGAAAGTTGCCGGGCAAGGGGGTGACTTTGTGACATTGGCTTCTTACGCTCAAACATGTCCTTGACAGACACCTGACTGTGGGCAGATGAGTAGGGACTGCTCAGGGCGAGACACGGAGTGGCGGATGGTTGAGAGGGGGCAAGCAAGGCAGCAGTGGTTGACGTGGCTGAAGATGCTGTACCAGGAGGAGGATGGCGGCTTTGACTTTGTGTGCTGCTTGTACTCATGTGTTGATCCCATAGGCATTTGTGATGTGACATCATGTGCCATCGCAAAGAAGTTGTACCTAGGTGGGTGTTGGACTTCCCACGACTCAGTTTCTTTTTGCACAGGTTGCAAATGGCATCACTGTTGTCACAGGCAGACACACGAAAAAATTGCCACACTGCTGAGCTCTGCAATGCCGGCATTCTGTTGGTGGCAACAGCATGGTTGACTGGCGTGCTGTCTGGCTGACCCCGGGTGCCGATGCATGCTGTCTGACTGTGCCACTAGCTACTTTCGACGACCTCCCGCTGCTTCCAACTTGTCTCCTCCTCCTCTCTGTCTCCCCATCTGAACTTTCCTCCTGTTCTTCTTCTCTTATAGTGGGCACCCACGTGACATCCACGGACGCATCGTCATCATCAATGGCTTCACTTGTATCTGACAACTCAACAAAGGAAGCAGCAGCGGGTACAACATCATCAGACCGTACATCCATGTGTGTAATGCTGCCTGACTGGGACATATACCTGTTATCTACATCCTGTGGCACTAATGTTTGTGCATCACTCATTTTTTCCAACGGATGTGTAAATAACTCCGCTGATGGATCAAGTGAAGCGGCTGTGGTGCTAGTGTTGGTGATGGCGGCAGGCGGGCCAGTGGTAACTGGAGAGGTGCCCGAAGCTAATCTGGAGGAGGATGGTGCGTCTAGGTACCGAGCGGAAGCTGTAGAAGATTGGGTGTCCTGTGTTAGCCAGTCAACCATGTCCTCAGAACTGTTCAAGTTCAGGGTACGTTGCCTCTGAAAACTGGGCATTATTCTAGGGCTAAAGGGAATCACAGCACCACAACCACGACGGCCACTGCGCGGTGGCCTGCCTCTGCCTGTCATTTGTTTTACGATTAGTGGTACTATGCGTGCAAGCTACTGTGACACCAGATATGAGTGTCACTGTGCACTGGCAAAAGTTGGCAGAGTAGATGCAATAGGCCTCACACACACGCCTGTAGGGAGGCAACTGATATTCAATCGATTACAGTCAAAAAAGGGTTCTTTTATTTCACTGTACACTACGGTTGCACTAGATATGAGTGTCACTGTGCATTGGCAAAAGTTGGCAGAGTAGATGCAATAGACCTCACACACACGCTTGTAGGCAGGCAACTGATATTCAATCGATTACAGTCAAAAAAGGGTTCTTTTATTTCACTGTACACTACGGTTGCACTAGATATGAGTGTCACTGTGCACTGGCAAAAGTTGGCAGAGTAGATGCAATAGGCTTCACACACACGCCTGTAGGCAGGCAACTGATATTCAATCGATTACAGTCAAAAAAGGGTTGTTTTATGTCACTGCACACTTCGGTTGCACTAGATATGAGTGTCACTGTGCACTGGCAAAAGTTGGCAGAGTAGATGCAATAGGCCACACACGCCTGTAGGCAGGCAACTGATAGTCAATCGATTACAGTCAAAAAAGGGTTCTTTTATTTCACTGTACACTACGGTTGCGCTAGATATGAGTGTCACTGTGCACTGGCAAAAGTTGACAGAGTAGATGCAATAGGCTTCACACACACGCCTGTAGGCAGGCAAATGATATTCAATTGATTACAGTCAAAAAAGGGTTGTTTTATGTCACTGTACACTATGGTTGCACTAGATATGAGTGTCACTGTGCACTGGCAAAAGTTGGCAAAGTAGATGCAATAGGCCTCACACACACGCCTGTATGCAGGCAACTGATATTCAATCGATTACAGTCAAAAAAGGCTTCTTTTATTTCACTGTACACTACGGTTGCACTAGATATGAGTGTCACTGTGCACTGGCAAAAGTTGGCAAAGTAGATGCAATAGGCCTCACACACACGCCTGTAGGCAGGCAACTGACATTCAATCGATTACAGTCAAAAAAGGGTTATTTTATTTCACTGTACACTACGGTTGCACTAGATATGAGTGTCACTGTGCACTGGCAAAAGTTGGCAAAGTAGATGCAAAAGGCCTCACACACACGCCTGTAGGCAGGCAACTGACATTCAATCGATTACAGACAAAAAAGGGTTATTTTATTTCACTGTACACTACGGTTGCACTAGATATGAGTGTCACTGTGCACTAGCAAAAGTTGGCAGAGTAGATGCAATAGGCTTCACACACACACACACACACACCTGTAGGCAGGCAACTGATATTCAATCGATTACAGTCAAAAAAGGGTTGTTTTATGTCACTGTACACTACAGTTGCACTAGATATGAGTGTCACTGTGCACTGGCAAAAGTTGACAGAGTAGATGCAATAGGTTTGACATACGCGCCTGTAGGCAGGCAACTGATATTCAATCGATTACAGTCAAAAAAAGGTTATTTTATTTCACTGTACACTACGGTTGAACTAGATATGAGTGTCACTGTGCACTAGCAAAAGTTGGCAGAGTAGATGCAATAGGCTTCACACACACACACACACACCTGTAGGCAGGCAACTGATATTCAATCGATTACAGTCAAAAAAGGGTTGTTTTATGTCACTGTACACTACAGTTGCACTAGATATGAGTGTCACTGTGCACTTGCAAAAGTTGGCAGAGTAGATGCAATAGGCCTCACACACACGCCTGTAGGCAGGCAACTGATATTCAATCGATTACAGTCAAAAAAGGGTTCTTTTATTTCACTGTACACTACGGTTACACTAGATATGAGTGTCACTGTGCACTGGCAAAAGTTGGCAGAGTAGATGCAATAGGCTTCACACACACGCCTGTAGGCAGGCAACTGATATTCAATCGATTATAATCAAAAAATGGTTGTTTTATGTCACTGCACACTACGCTTGCAGTAGATATGAGTGTCACTGTGCACTGGCAAAAGTTGTCAGAGTAGATGCAATAGGCTTCACACACACGCCTGTAGGGAGGCAACTGATATTCAATCGATTACAGTCAAAAAAGGGTTCTTTTATTTCACTGTACACTACGGTTGCACTAGATATGAGTGTCACTGTGCACTGGCAAAAGTTGGCAGAGTAGATGCAATAGGCCTCACACACACACGCTAGCAGGCAGGCATATGCAATTAGATTACACAGAAAAAAATAATAAAATAAAATAAATGATGTTCTAGCCCTAAAAGGGGCTTTTTGGGTTGCTTTCCTTGCAGCAGATATCAAATGAGTCCTTCAGGTGTGTAGTGAAAGCTAAATACACAGCCTGGCTATCTATTTCCCTATTAAATCAGCAGAAAAAAATAATAAAATAAAATAAATGATGTTCTAGTCCTACAAAGGGCTTTTTGGGTTGCTGTCCTTGCAGCAGACATCAAATGAGTCCTTCAGGTGTGTAGTGAAAGCTAAATACACAGCCTAGCTATCTATTTCTCTATTAAATCAACAGCAGGTAGAATATATGTCCTCTCTCAACGAATATAGCTTCAGAATGATTCTAAAATGGAGGCTGTCATTCAGATGGAAGGCTCTGGAAGGAAGTGTATACTGCTGATTGGCTGGAATGTGTCTGCTGACTGTAAGGTGCAGGGTCAAAGTTTCCTCAATGATAAAGAATAGGCGGCGGACCGAAAAGCGCATGTGTTCACCATTCGTTGCGAACGCGAACATGCGAAAATCGCAGCGAATAGTTCTTCGGCGACCTGTTCGGGACATCACTACATAAGAACATAATTTATGGATATACCTGTAAAGATGATCCTTATGCTGTTGAAAGGCTGCAAACGTCACTCTCTATGTTGAGTCAGCTGCAGGGACGCTGAAACTGTCAAATAAGATGGAAAGCATTTGTAATATTTTCCTTCATCTCTAAGAGGGAATTAGCAGCAACAAAGATATATTAGCATAGATGCAAAACATAAAAGCATACTCATCAATGTATTGTTAAATCAAACCTTTTTTTGATACTGATTACTAATTATTAATTAATTCATATATTAATATACGTTAATTAATCAATAACTGTCATCAATTCCAACTAAAAAGACTTATATCCTTTTTTTTGACCATAAGAACATAATGTAATGATATACCTGTAAAGGTGATTTTTATGCTGTTGAAGGGCTGCAAATGTCCATCTCTGTGTTGAGTTAGCTGCAGCGACACTGAAACTGTTAAATAAGAGGGAAAGTATTTGTAATATTTGGATTAATCCCTATGAGGCAATCAGCATCATCACAGATATGTCAGTGCATCTTAAAATATACATCTTGTTTGTGGTCCTTTTTTTTGTGTTAATATTACTAATTTACAAATTAATAAATTAATGTACATTAATAATCAATTAATCACTGACTAAATGTATTCTAAAGAGCTAAGCATTAATATATTCCTAAACTAAAGGCATTGTAAAATATGAAATATTTGTTCATAATGATTACTAATAAGTATTAATAAAATAATGTACATTAATAATTAATGAATCAATGTGTAAATGTCTTAGATTTTTTTTTGCATTAATGTATTAATAAACCTTATCCTTTTTTTCTTAATAATTACTACTTACTAATTAATACATTAAATACATTATTTATTAATTATTCATTGAATTAATATATTACAAACAGTTAAGCATGAAAGTATTGCTAAACTAAATCATGCGTAAATTCTTGTTTGCTCAATTTGTTCAGTAATGAATTAATTCATTATTGAATAATGATTATTAATGTATTATACCTTTTGGTATTTAATATTCAGCAATCAGCAACCTGAAGAGCTAACAATCTCTTTTGATTTTCTGGCAGCAGAAAATGTCCAGTCAGACTGTCATCACCTGAGGAGAAAGTGTCAGTTCTGTGGCAAGTGTGCCCTATATATAGGCTGCGCGAGAGAAAACCGTTGGTTTAGGCAGGAAATCCGCCATTTCACAATGTTAATGTGTAAATGTGTAAGTTAGTATTGTAAAATGGCGATGTTAGCTTGTGTTATCCGCGTTGTACACTCATTTTACTTCCTTCCTATTAGTATTTGTCTAATACTCGTGTAGCCTCGTTTTAATTTTTTTCGTATGACATTTTTTTATTGCTTAAGAGATTTTCAAGTACCGAAACTACTTAAATTCAACCTAAATTCGCGTTTCACCTCACTTCCATACGTCCTCACTGTTCTCCCGGTGATCTTTTTGTTGTATTTTGTGTTTTTCTTGTTTTTTGGTTTGCACAGTTCGGCAGTTAACTTCATATTTTTCGTATGTCGTATTTTTTTTTTCTAAGACCTGCGTCTCAGATTTTTTTTTTTCTAAGTCCTGCATTTGTCAACTACTTTCAGCCTAAGGCGAAGCCGCATTTTGTAGTGCTTGTAGGCTAAGTCCTGCGTGTTTGATTCCCTCCACTGCTCACCTCGCAGGCAATGAGCACCTGCGGCGCTCATCGTCTAAGTGCTCCGAGTTTGACGACGAAGTGTGACGACGTCTCGTAGTTTGATAATTATAATATATGATGGTTTGACAGTTAATAAAGCATTGATAACACTGCTTGGAGATAAACCACATATAGGATTGCTCATTGGAACACTAACATGTAAACTTTACTAAATTGTACATACATAGTTGTTCACCCCTCCCTCCTAGATTTAATTTTCCCAACAAAGAACATCATAGAGCTTCCTCATACTATTTTTTTAATTTCCCAGTGACACTTGCTGTATGTAGGTGAATGTGATTCCCTTCTCCTAGGAGATGGTCCTTCTGGTGTACCGATCACATGCACTATTACTGTTAATTTAAATTCTTGCACCAGATATGAATGATATGTAAGTACAGTGCAATTTTTCTATAGTGTTAGGAGTTAGATAGTGTTATTTTTATTTTATTTTAGTCAGTCTCATAGTTTCCTTGGATGAATTTGCACTACAATGATTATATTGGTGTATGTTCTTATTACTTTATTTGTTGACCATGCTCTTATTTACATTGATAATGTTTTTTCTGTTGGTTGGTTGGTTGATGTTATGTGTACATACACTAGAACAGTGTTGTTCTGACCTGTGAATACCATCTACAATCCAGGGGCCCTATTAAATTCGAGCTGTGGATGAATTCGTATCTCGCAAAGGCCCATCGTAAGTCGATTTACGATATCCGAGTCGACTTGCGATTGACTTGCGATTGACTTGCGTAATTTCGGACTACTTTGCCGAGATTTGCCTCCGATAAGCGCTACGTAGTAAGTAGCGGACAAGAATTCCTTGCGTAGACGCTCGTATCTCGCAAATTCGCTAAGTGCACAAAAAACCCACGTACAATGCTTTACGCATTACGTACAGACAACTTAAAAATCTAAAAGTGAGTTTAACAGAGGAAAAGCATGGAAGGCCATTACAATTGATTTAACCATCCCCTCCCCCCACCAAAGCCAAGGCATTATACAACCAATTAGTTGTTACATTTTGAATGAAAAGCCATGCTGCAGCTTACATAAACCAAAATTAAAGACACACTACCTGATTACATAAAAACACTAAAACATCAAGAAAATGCCATATTAACCCTGTTATTTTGTATACATGTTGCTCATCACATCTACATTTGGGAACACAAATATGGGGCACATGGAGAATGTGAATATGTCCTGTTCAGTCTTTCGGTCGGGTCCGACTCTGACCCTCTGTCACTGCTTTCTTACAAGGTTCCTATGCCGGTGAGACCGGAGTGGGTTGTCAGTTCCTTCCCCAGTGGTTTGGGATTTGGCCCTGTATTCAGCTTTCCCTCTCCCCCCCCACAATGACCCTTAATGAGATAGCTCACAGCTTCATTGAAATACACAATACCTCTTGTTTGGTCTTTCGGTCGGGTCCGACTCTGACCCTCTGTCACTGCTTTCTTACAAGGTTCCTATGCCGGTGAGACCGGAGTGGGTTGTCAGTTGTGCTGTCACTCTCCCACCCACAAGGGCAGCAAACACACACAGAGGGTTTGCAGAGGCACAATGAGCACCAGCCAACTCACCTCCATCAGGGGTAATCGCCACTACTCTTATCCAAGGAAGTCCCACGCCATTGCTGGTGGCCATGTGCCAAGATGACCATTCATTCCCATTTGGTGACCTCCCATTATGTTCTGCTATTCATCAATTTACATTAGTTTCGATTGCTAAGTGATGTTGGGGAAGTGTGTGTGAGAGCAGAATTGACGGACAAATCAATAATCACTGGAGAAGGAACTGACAACCCATTGCCGTATCACCTATCATTATCCTTTTAGGCCCACAGGGGAATGTTCCTACTCCCCAGTCCCGCTAATTGTACTTGGCCTGTGCATTAACCCTTTATTATGCCTAGATTGTAGATCAATTAGATGCATTATATGATATCTAATGCTATTAGGACTATTATTCCTCTTAGTATGTATGGATCTATTGCAGGTTAACTAGTGCTCATTAGTTTACAGCTATAGTAATGTGACACTAATGTGATGCATGTGGATGTCCCCTAACCCCAACCATTGAAAACACACCGACATGGGGAGAACAGGATAACACAGCTTTATTTTTGGACACAGACCACAATCAGCAGTGGTCAAGACTGTGCATTCACAGAACGGTATAACAAAACTTTATTTTTGTACACACACCACAATCAGCAATGGTCAAGACTGTGCATTCACAGAACGGTATAACAAAACTTAATTTTTTGACACAGACCACAATCAGCAGTGGTCAAGACTGTGCATTAATATCATGGGTGTGGTGTGGGCGGGTCCCGCGAGAGCAAGGGGCTAAATAAAAAAAATGGGATACCTAAAGGGGTCAATCTAATAGTCTAGAATAAGCATGATGCATAGCACCTACCAGGGTCACATGCTGCAACCGGAACCAGAAATCTCTCCATTTAACTGAAGAAACCATTAGAGTGTATGGCACTTACAACTTGTCTGGATCTGTTCAATTGAACAAATGATTCAACCTCTGGACTGTGTAATCCAATCCAGTTTCACACATACAGTATGGTGTGTGAAATTGCCCACAAAAATGAATGGTCAACAAAATACAAAAAAGGCGGAGGAGGCTAAAAAAAAATAATGACAATGCATGTACAGTAAAGTGCTAAATACTGTACCAATATACCAACTCACCTGATTCCCATCTGCAAGCATTACTAACTATTAGCTACAGTAGGTCTCTGGATAATGAGTAATATGTGCAAATATCCATTAATATGGACAGGACACAAAGGTCAGCAGCCACATTCACTGTTTCTTACATCAGACCCAAAGATCTGTTCTCAGACCGATATTGAGGTCAGGATCACATGCTTTATTAGTGCATATATCAATGCTGGCTGTCATTAACATGCCATTGTGAGACTTTGCAAGTCCACCACCATAGCGTTATTAGTCTACATTTCAGCTAACAATAATCATGTCTGAGATATCTGGCAATATGATAGTTTTAAGATTGTGGGAGATACATGTTAAGGAGGGGGCTGTCATTGGAGTAATGTCTACCTGAGAGGCACTGGGAAAACCTTACGCTTCATATAATTCCTCCACAATGCTTGCAGATGTAGGAGATGCCTTCCTGGGCCTGAATTGTACCTAAAACAAAACAAATGGAAAGAAAAACATAAAGAGAAAACATCAAATCTAAGGGCCTAAAAAAAAAGGGGACTGCAGCATCCCTTCCCAACAGCATTCCCCAGTGACCATCAATTGGTGGCATGTTCAACCGAACCCTACGTGTCCACAGAGAAGAGGATCATGGACCATGTGATGGGAGGTAGCCATCTGCATACAAAATGTCACCATCACATAGGCAAAGATCCAAAACTCTGTAGCCAGGCTAGATGAGGTCAGCATTGTGACCAATAGATTGTCACTGAGGAGTGCTGTTGAGAAGGCACAATTATGTCCACAGCCCCTAGGTCCTCCTCCGCCTTGGCACAGGACCTGCATCGTCCGCGGCCGGACGCCGTCTCCTTGGTGGTGGGGGAGCAGGAGGAGGTAGTGGCACCACGGGTGGTGGTGGCGGCGGAGGCATGGTGGAAGGAGAGGAGGGGCCAGGCTGCTGTTGGCTGGTGACCTGCCCCGTTCCCAGCAGCCTGACCAAATGCTGCTCCAGCCTACGATGATGGCTCCTCTCCTCCCTAAAGCGCCTGTCCAGGCTGCGCCTCATGCCAGAGATGTTGGCATCAATCCTATTCACGACGGCCAACAACTCCAGCAGCGCAGCCTCGGTCGTTGGTGGTTGGGGCTCGGGTCCTGCTGGCAGGGCCGGGTGGGAAGATGGTGGGGACAGAGTGGGGAGGATCTGGGACCCGGCTGGAGACAGGGTCTCGGATGTTGTTGTCCCCGGTGGCTCAGAGTGTGGGGAAGGAGGAGCTGTGGCATATTCCACTCCTTCTGAGGGCCCCGGCGAGATGGCAAGTCTTTGGAGGAGGGGGACAGTCGGGCTCTGGACAGGGGGGCTGTCAACGACCACGACCTCCCCCTCCGAAGAGCCAGGGCCCTCGGATGAGCCTGTAGCCTCCTCCCCCTGAGCGGTCTCCTGCGGGGCGGGGGCTGACGGCCCCGCTCGTGGCTCGTCACTGGACCCAGACCTCCTACTGGATGCTGAAATAGAGAAAAGAAAGGTACTTGTCATTAGTATGCTGATCAATATATTGATATGTTTTCACTCCTAACTATCTGACATCTAGGCCTGAACATGGATGATTCTCCTAATTGCAACTCCCATTAGCTCTCATTTGCTAGATTGGATCTATTCTTTGGTTTCTTGTCTTGACCTCTCCTGGCTCCTAACACTGTCTGGATTTTTCCTGCGGTTTCACTCCTAACTATCTGACATCTAGGCCTGAACATGGATGATTCTCCTAATTGCAACTCCCATTAGCTCTCATTTGCTAGATTGGATCTATTCTTTGGTTTCTTGTCTTGACCTCTCCTGGCTCCTAACACTGTCTGGATTTTTCCTGCGGTTTCACTCCTAACTATCTGACATCTAGGCCTGAACATGGATGATTCTCCTATTTGCAACTCCCATTAGCTCTCATTTGCTAGATTGGATCTATTCTTTGGTTTCTTGTCTTTACCTCTCCTGGCTCCTAACACTGTCTGGATTTTTCCTGCGGTTTCACTCCTAACTATCTGACATCTAGGCCTGAACATGGATGATTCTCCTAATTGCAACTCCCATTAGCTCTCATTTGCTAGATTGGATCTATTCTTTGGTTTCTTGTCTTGACCTCTCCTGGCTCCTAACACTGTCTGGATTTCTTATGCGGTCTGTAACTGCATAGGCTGCATTGGGCGCACCAGTACATGGACTCTATTGCTTAATTACTCTTGGGGTGGCCACTAATGACAGCAATTTGTCAGCTTCATGGATTTAATGATACATCCATCCATCCCTTGTTAATTCCATGGAGCTGACATGTCAGTGTCCTTGTTGGTCACCATGTGTAGTGTGTGTGATGCACATGTGGTGGCATGTTGGTGTATGTGATATTCACCTGAACTGGAGGCTGGGTCCTGCTGGGCCACCGGGGATGAAGCTGCAGCTGCGGGCGATGGTCCTAGAAAGTCCCTTGCGATCCTCTCCCACTCCTTATAGGCGACACTGTGTCCCTCAGCTTCTCTGGCCATCTTCCTTTTCACCGTGGCCCTGATATCCACATATCTGTGCTTCAAGGACCTCAAGCCCCTAGGAACCGTAGACACCTCCTTCATCACTTCCACTACCTCCTTCCAAAGCCTGAGCCTTAGGCCCAGGCTTCGCTTCCCTTGCAACAAGGATGACGGGCCGGTCACGTATCGCACCCAGGAGGACCATATTCTCCTGGGGCGTATAATTACGGGCCCTGCGCCTGCCCTTGCCAATAGCCCCTTGCTCTCTCGACTGTGCTGGGGGACCCTGACCTCCCTGCACTCTTCCTGAGGCCTGTCCCTTCCCCAAACTACCCCGCCCCCTGGGAACAGGCCCCTTCCCCTCTGTCCCTCCTCTCTTAGTGCCTCTGTCTCCCTCCTCCTCCTCCTCCTCCTCCTCCCCCCCCCCTCTGGGGACCACTCCTCCTCCTCCAGGGACACCTCCTCCTCTGGGGACACCTCCTCCACCCCCTCCGGGGACACCTCCTCCTCCTCCTCTGGGGACACCTCCTCCTCCGGGGACACCTCCTCCACCTCTCCTCCACCCTCCACTACACTCTCCTCACTCTCCTCACTCTCCGCTCCTCTCCTCTCCTCCTCTCTCCACCTATCTCCTCCCTCCATGCTCAAATAATACAAGAATAAGGATAACTCAAAATAAGTGTAACTGTTATATATGTGATGGAAACAAAAGTGTATGTTCTATGTGTTTTTAATAACTGTTGGGGGATGCGGTGCAAAGGTTGGGGGGGGGGGAGGTGTGTGTTGTGTGTCCTAACGCTATGTATGTCTATATGTGTCTTTAATCTATGTGTCAGGCAAATATGTGTAATGTGTAAATATGTGTAACTCTTACGTGTAAATATGCTAGTAATAAAATACAAAACAATCAAAAAGAGTGCGCCTACAAATCAAAAGAACGATAAAGAAATAAAAGTATTACTGGAATGTCTGTTGGAAAGAAAAGATGTGTGTGCTATGTGTATTTAATAAGTGGTGGGGGATGGGGTGTGTTGGGGGATGGGGTGTGGTGGAAGGAATGGGTGTGTGGGGTGTGTGTCCTAACTATATATATGTCTCTATGTGTGTTATTTAATCTATGTGTCTTGCAAATATGTGAAATCTGTAAATATGTGTATTGCTTAGAATATAAGTACTTAGGAAGTAAACAAGAAACAAGACAAAAAAGTAATCTACCTCTCTCCAAACCACTAATCTCACAACTCAAACTCTCTCCCACCTGCTCCTGAAACTGCGTGCTAACTCTAATGGCTCTTACAACACAGTCAGCGCATGGGTTTGTATCAATCACATTTATAAGCTCATACTGTCAATCAAATTCTTAGCTCGTACGTGATTGGCTGAGAGGCGTGTCTCGCTAGGACGTCCCCTTATCAGCTTGCGAGCGCGCCAACAGACTCAGCCAATTACATATGCACTTATAGTGTCAGGCCGCCAAGTGCGTATGTAATTGGCTGAGAGTCCCAATACATACGCACTTGGCGTCCCGCGTTGGGACTCTCAGCCAATTACATACGCACTTGGCGTCCCGCGTTGGGCTTCTCAGCCAATTACATACGCACTTGGCGTCCCGCGTTGGGCTTCTCAGCCAATTACATACGCACTTGGCGTCCCGCGTTGGGCTTCTCAGCCAATTACATACGCACTTGGCGTCCCGCGTTGGGACAGCCAATTACATGCGGCCAAGTGCGTATGTAATAGGTTGAGAGGCTTCTTGACTTAAAATCATCAGCTGGAATGCCATGTAAAGATCCACAGGTGACCAATGGCAAAGCAGAAATTAACGTGCCTAATACCAGATCATGCAATCAACAAGCTATATAACCCCATCCCCAACAAGTCATCAGCATGTCTGAAACAGCATGGATGATCATGTGAGAGGGATGATGGCTAGGATGAGTGGGCGTATGAGGTTGAGACGCTTTTGTGCAGCTCAACTAGCACAGTATGAAGACCAGGAAGCAAGGTGTGTGATTGAGGGGGTGATGGGGAGTGGCAGAGAGGAATGTCTGGGAGTGAATGAGGGTGTGAGTGGTGATGTGATCCATGCTGGGGCAGAACCAAGCCAGGCAAGGGAATTACCACAGGCCATGCCTAGTATCGTGGGGGTGGATCAGGGAGGAGAGAGAGCTCCAGTAGCACAGGGACAGATGGATATAGGGCCACCTGCACCCAGGGAGGCTGACAATGATGTCGGTGATCAGCTGCTGGGGGGAGTACAGGATGTGTTGGCTCAGGCAGAAGGGGGGGAGCCTGACCAAGAGCCTGACCAGGAGCCTGACCAGGAGCCTGTGAGGAGGCGGGCACCCAATGTGTACAGGGAGAGACTCACATTAGAGGGGTTAACTGATGGGGAGGTGTATGAGCGTTTTCGGCTGACCCGTGCCAGTCTTGGGGAGCTCTATGAGGTTCTCAGAGCGGACCTTGAGCCTCGCTCACGGGCAAATAGAGCCATCCCAGGAATGACACGGATGTTAGTTGCAATACACCTCCTTGCTTCTGGGAGCTTTCCCACCTCCTTGAGCATAGCCGGAGGAATGTCTCAGCCAAGCCTCTCGAATTGTCTGAGTGCATTCCTCCGTGCTATTGGTCGTGGAGCTGCCAGATACATCAGTTACCCTAACACTGCTGAAGAGATCTCGAAGGTGAAGTTCGATTTCTTCCAATTAGGAGGTATCCCCAATGTGCTTGGTGCTATTGACTGTACACACGTGGCACTGATACCTCCTAGAGAGCAAGAAGCGCTGTACAGAAATCGTAAGCATTATCATTCAATCAATGTACAGGTTGTTTGCGATGCGAACATGCGCATACAAGGTGTGTTTGCAGGCTTCCCGGAAAGTGCTCACGACGCCTATATCCTGCGTGCATCCGGAATATATGACATCTTTGAGTCCGGCAGATTTCCATCCGGATGGCTACTGGGTGAGTACACATTAGTAATCTCAGTCAAATATATCACACTATGACTGGATACAATAACACATACGGTACATCATGTTTCCCTCTATTGCTCTGATGTTCACATGTGCATTACGGAGTAATACTACCAAAGCCAGAACAGAATAGCTCATTGCTGGCCAGAACCCTGTGTTAGCTTGGCCAAACAGTATGCAGTTCACAACAACATATGACAAAAACCATAACTGATTAATCATTAGGTTTATGTTCTGATGCATTCCCTTGTATCCTGTGACATGGACATCTCTAGCCTACATAACGTGTTGTGTGTTCTTGTACGGCCTATGTAAGTGAGATGTCTTCAGAATTCATTTGATAGAGGAGAATTAATATTGTTTGGCAAACTTTTTCTTGCCTGAATATATCCCGGAATAAACATGAATTAGCTTACCTTGAAGTTAACAAAATCTCCAAGGTCTTTTGGCATTTGCGTTTGATCGTGTCCGCCCCTGGGAAATTCCACCTGAATTAGCATCACATTTACGTTCACAAGAATACACGATCACGCTTCACCTCAGACCTCTGGCATGTGCTCGTTACAAGAACTGCAACAGTGACTTCCTGTGCTCTCTACCAGAAGGGTCGCAATATGTACCCTGTTGTATTTCCCTTGTATCTCCGCCTCATGTAAGTGTCCTGTGGGTGTGAACATCTGGATTTTCCATTTGTTGAAATCACATTATAATTGATCTGAAGCTTCAGATAGAATCCATGTGTTAATACCCTACTAATTATCCTATCAGATGCATCCATGATCCATCTCCCTTACATATATCTTTAACTGTGTATTAGCCACAGGGATGTGTTGATAGGTCATGATGACGATATTTGGCCATATGCTTTGTCAAACATCACAACATCCTATTCATATCAACATCATATTTTATTTCCACCAGGTGATGCAGGATATGGGTGTTTGCCGTGGTTGTTGACCCCTGTGAGCAATCCCCATACTCGGGCAGAGGCGCGGTATAATGCTGCGCATAAAACCTGCCGGAATGTAATTGAGCGCACCTTTGGTGTACTAAAGATGCGCTTCAGATGTTTACATTCCACTGGGGGGGCTCTACAATACAAGCCCCAGAAAGTTTGTCGCATCATCGTTGCCTGCTGCTGTCTGCACAATATAGCACTACAGGCCAACTGTCTGGGGGACATTGATGCGGCTCCGCTACCTGGGGAGGAAGAGCCTTTATTTCACCCTGAAGTGGATAATCTGCAGGGGTCACAACAACGTGCCCGCCTAATTCGTGAGTACTTCACATGTAAGTACATACCCAATATGCATGGAACACAGTCTAATGTATCTGGATTATGCCTAACTCCCAAATCCACCTTTATCCATCGCCCTTGTCATACAGAATTCCAACCAGTCCACAGTAGAGTAGAGTTCACTGACATTGTCGATGTTTGTACACTGGAACAAGCCACATGATCAGTTATAGGTAAGTAAGCACACATTCCCATACACATCTTAAGTACTGACGGTTAGAAACATCAATGGCATAGATAATTTGAGTGGATTATATATCCCACTATGTTAATGTATATATGCCCCACGTTACATTGTTATCTAGTATGATCTGCAATACGCAGAATTATTGTTAATTGATCCAGAGGAAGTCACCAAACACCAAAATGTGAAGCTTTGCCAATTGTCTACACAGGTCAGAAAAATATAACATTCCTTCCTGAGCCCAGATACTGGTGATCGTATTCATCACTGGATCAATACTCCCTATCTCTTTATCCAGGATAGCCCCTAATGCCTGTTTGGTTTTGTAATGTAAAAAGATACACAATCCCTTTTTAAAGTCACCTACAACCTCTACGGACCAGGATTGCTCACATTGTCTGATCCTGCCAAACCACATGAAATGGGATCCAAATGTGGTTGAAAAATACCATACACACATACTTTGTCTAATTTGTGACTGTAATCCTAACATCATATTAACCTTACAGAGCTGCTGTCGTGTGTCAACTCTTCTTTAAACAACCTAGACATGGAAAAACATGACCAGCAACAGAACTGCTACATCAATGTGAACTACATAGTGAGTATTTGTGTAATAATATGGCCACATATGCTGAAGGACGCAAATAACACATCAATCACTTTATTAATATCGGCCTATCTCTTTCCAGAATACAGCAGATAGGTAAGCGGTGATAACTAATGACGATCCACAGCGCACGTGTCCTGGTGGAACAAATCACCTCGTGGATGAGCTTGGGACTGCGTCCAAGGTAAAACACCACATTTGGCTCTCCACAGATGCATTAATGTGTAATCTATGTGATATTCCTACATCATTAGCCAGATGAGTAGCTCGTTTCATATGTAGGGAAAGAACAGTGAAGACGTTTGTATGAAATGAGCAACATATATCTATATATATATATATAGTGGATCGAAAAGGTCTAAAGTCTACACACCCCTGTTAAAATGTCATGTTTCTGTGCTGTCAAAAAATGAGACCAAGATAAATCATTTCAGAACTTTCTCCACCTTTAATGTGACCTATAAACTGGACAACTCATTTGAAAAACAAACTAGAATCAGTTAAGTAGAGTGAAGAAAAAATCAAAAAAGAAAATCACATGGTTGCATAAGTATGCACACCCCTAAACTAATACTTTGTTGAAGCACCTTGTGATTTTATCACAGCACTCAGTCTTTTTGGGTATGAGTCTATCCGCATGGCACATTGTGACTTTGCAAGATTTGCCCACTCTTCTTTGCAAAAACACTTCAAATCTGTCAGATTGCGAGGCCATCTCCTGTGCACAGCCCTCTTCAGATCACCCCACAGGGATTTAGGTCTGGGCTCTGGCTGGGCCATTCCCAAACTTTAATCTACTTCTGGTGAAGCCATTCCTTTGTTAATTTGGATATATGCTTTGGGTCGTTGTCAAGCTGAAAGATGAAGTTCCTCTTCATGTTCAGCTTTCTAGCAGAAGCCTGAAGGTTTTGTGCCAATATTGACTGGTATTTGGAACTGGTCCTAATTCCCTCTATCTTAACTAAGGCCCCAGTTCCAGCTGCAGAAAAACAGCCCCAAAGCATGATGCTGCCACCACCATGCGTCACTGTGGGTATGGTGTTCTTTTGGTGATGTGCAGTGTTGTTTTTGCGCCAAACATATCTTTTGGAATTATGGCCAAAATGTTCAACCTTGGTTTCATCAGACCATAACACCTTTTCCCACATGCTTTTGGGAGACTTCAGATGTTTTTTTGTTTTGAAAAATGCAGCCTGGCTTGGATGTTTTGCTTTGTAAGAAAAGGCTTTCATCTTGCCACTCTACCCCATACGCCAGACATATGAAGAATACGGGAGATTGTTGTCACATGTACCACACAGCCAGTACTTGCCAGATATTCCTGCAGTTCCTTTAATGTTGCTGTAGGCCCTCTTGGTAGCCTCCCAGACCAGTTTTCTTCTGGTCTTTTCATCCATTTTGGAGGGAGCTCCAGTTCTTGGTAATGTCACTGTTGTGCCATATTTTCTACGCTTGATGATGACTGTCTTCACTGTGTTCCATGGTATATCTAATGCCTTGGAAATTCTTTTGTACCCTTCTCCTGACTGATACCTTTTAACAATGAGATCCCTCTGATGCTTTGGAAGCTCTCTGTGAACCATGGCTTTTGCTGTGGGATGGGACTAAGAAATTTTCAGGAAAGACCAACTAGAGCAGCTTAACTTAATTTGTGGTTAATCAGAGGCACTTTAAATGATGGCAGGTGTATGCTGACTCCTATTTAACATGATTTGGAATGTGGTTGCTTCATTCTGAACACAGCTACATCCCCAGTTATAAGAGTGTGCAGACTTATGCAACCACATTAGTTTTCTTTGATTTTTTCTTCCCTCCACCTTACAGATTTCAGTTTGTTTTACAATTGAGTTGTACAGTTTTTGTCACATTAAAGGTGGATATAGTTCTGAAATGATTTTTCATTGGCTAATTTGTTTACAGGAGTGTGTAGACTTTTTATAACCACTGTAAGTGACGAAGTAAGCGCTCCGGGAGCATGTGCAATGTAAATATTGACATGTTCCTTTTATGTTTCAGATCGCAAAGATGAGTCCCTTTCCACGGTCAGAACAAGGAATGATGAGCATTCCCACGTTCCAGGACTATGCTATTGTCACATTGCATCATGTATGTTCAGATGTCAGTCATCATGTGTTGCATCGGGTGTGATATCACATCCTCTACATCGATTTATATGTACCTATTGCTTTAGATCTGCCATTCTCTCCTCTACTTGGACTACTGTGAAGCCTGTATCATACTTCCTTCCAGATCTCTTCCTCAGTGCTGATGTGATCCTCCCTGTACATATGGGGAACAGTAACTCTAGCCTTGGAACATAACTGTTAATGAGGTTCCGTTTACCTTCAGTTATGAATATGCAACAGCAGATAATAGAGAGGCTCATTCACAGAACAGAATACACCTCAAACTGGCCAGTTGGTTGGTAGTTCTGCTAACACCTGAAATTATTTGGAACACACTGATATGGTCCTGGTCATGTTCCCATCTGAGTGTCCAAACTTATGTATGTAGAGTCTTCTCTCATAGTGCCATTTCCAGTGACATGACCTACGGGGGTTCTAACATTGACTGATTGAGCACTTCTACCTCTGCAGTTGCATAGGAGTGTGTGTTGCACGCACACACAAGACTACAGATTACTTCTCCCCATGAGCATATCTCCTTCTGTATTGTTGGGTTTGAATATTGAATGTTATCCTGATATATTTAATAATATAACTGATATTGCCTCACGTTGGATGATGAACTGTATCTCCCCCCCTCAACTATTCATCTATACCAATATCACCCCCCCTGCGTGCATTCTGGCCCCATGTCCCTATTTCCGTGTGTTACTAGAACTCTGTATCCTACCCACCTCCACCATGATACTGAGCAGGCCTGTGGTAATTTGTCACTGTGTGGCTTTGTGAACAATTAAACCGTTTTTTTTTCACTCAATGTTTGTGTAATCCTGTATATTTACCATGTAACAATTCAATTCCCCTGAAAGTCAGATGTGCTCATCACCATCAGTTAGTGGTGTAACTATTCGGGGCAATCTGCGTTGACATTACTACATAATCATGAATGTCGATTCATATCATTCAAGTTGAGCCCTTCAAGTCATTATATACAACCCTGCATGTCTCTAGACATGATTTCAGAATTCACACCCCTCCAACTTGCACCTACATGTATATTGGCAAGGTACAGATTAATGTAGCATATGTATCTATGTAAACACACACAGATATATGTATTTAACAATGACACTTCATTCTCTCTGTATTGTCGCAACTAGAAAGCATGATATGGTACAAACACACAGAAACAGTGATAAC
The DNA here is from genome assembly GCA_027410445.1 of Discoglossus pictus. Taxonomy (NCBI): domain Eukaryota; kingdom Metazoa; phylum Chordata; class Amphibia; order Anura; family Alytidae; genus Discoglossus; species Discoglossus pictus. Next base: position 347,333,323 of record CM050164.1, on the reverse strand, counting down.
AGTATAAAAATCATACTTTATTGCATACACAGAGTACAAACAGAAATAGATAGATTAATATCATGTGTGTGTTGTGAAGAGATCCTAGTATGGCAAGGGGCTGTCGCAAATCTGAGGACATCTGAAGAGGAAACAGACAACATCATCAGGGTAATGCATAGCATCTCCTAGGGTCACATGTGGTCAGGACCCCACAGTAACCAACAGCATATAACACGACATCTAATCAACATAACCATTAATGCGCATACAACAACCATATGGTTGCCAGAATAAACAGACACTATAAAACAGGGATCATGTCATACTAAGCGATTTCACACACAGTGTGAATTGGTCAATAGATGATATGAATCTGGAAAACAGAGGTAGGAGGTGTTAGAACAATCAGAAGCTGTTATTAGAGTACATTGTTTTTGCTTTTGACACTACTCTAAACCAACTAACATGAACATCATCTCCGAGCAGTATGAACCATATTTATTCTATCCTGTTCAGTCAGCCTTCCAGGAATATGCTTAGGATGTGGAATACGACAAGGCATGCTTCACTGTGAACACAATCCTTCAGCAAAATGTACTATCACTATCTATGTGGAATAGTTGTGCCATGCTGATATCACATCTCACTTCTAAATGGGTGGTACCAAGGCCAGACAGATTACACTGTTCACATTACCCCTAAACACATGCACATTGATCATGAAGTCAAACCCTGGAAATTGCCACTTTGGTTTGGATGACATGAAAAAACTGAAGCCAATTTCATAATGTTAACGGGATGGAATGCTATAAAAACTTATGTGGAATTGCTGGTTTGGATTAGCAGATAGTAATGGGACTGTGCAACTCGATAGCCTGGACACTGATCATTATAATGGAAGATCACACAGTCATGTTTCTTAGTGAAAAGATATGTAGTCATATATTTCATTTCAGAGCCATCTGCAGTGGGGAATAATCCTGATAGAATGCCCGTTGGGAACTGGTTTGAGTGTTTACTCACATGATGGTATTGTACTGCTCGAAGATGAATAAAATGTCTTCATAGTTGTGAGATTTGGCTATTAACACCTACAAAGACAAAAACAATGTCTCATTCTGAACAATATTATGATTAAATACAGCATTTAAGCTCAAGGTCAATCCACATTGAACATCAATTGTTAAAATGTTCAACATAACCAGACATGTACACACTCTGTAGCCAATATTATGTCAACATGTATAACAATCTGTATTCTGTGAGGAGTGGTCAGGAGGCCCTCTCGGATGTTCCTAACACCTCCTACTCCGAGTTAGCGGGCCCCCACCGTCTGTGCCCGCGGCCCGTCTCCCTCTTCCACGCCTTGGTGTGGGATCAGGGGGTGCCACTACAGCAGGTGGCTGGGGTTCATGGGTGGGCGATGTCTGAGATGAGGAGGCAGACATCTCAGGTTGAGATTGGACAACCGAAGGCTGGAGAGGTATGGGCTGGCGACGGAGATTACGCAATAATGCGCGTCTCTCCCGGCTTGCGCGTTCCTCATATATCTCCATCCTTCGGTTGTGCCTCCTCATCTCAGCATATATGGCCCGTGTGGTGGCTGAGATGACCCTATTTCCAGCCAGGATGGCCCTGCTAACTGCCAATTGATTTTCACTGATGGCCAGCATTTGACTTGCTAGCTGGCTTTGGGCCTGGTCCTCTTCGTCAATGTGAGCCATGATGTTCTGTAATTGGGCAGGGAGATGTGGCAGAGGACCTGGAGGTCTGGCGGCTGGCGGCTGGGCGGCTGGCGGCTGGGCGGCTGGCGGCTGGGCGGCCGGCGACTCCGCGGCCGGCGACTCCGCGGCACTTCCTCCCGGGGCACTTCCGGCCGGTGCACCTCCTCCCGAGGCACTTGGGGCCGGGGCACTTGTGGCCGGTGCACTTCCTCCCGGGGCACTTCCTCCCGGGGCACTTCCGGCCGGGGCACCTCCTCCCGGGGCACCTCCTCCCGGGGCACCTCCTCCCGGGGCCCATGGTGGAGCCCAGGCTGAGTGCGGTGCCCCGTATGTCGGGGGAGCACAGTATGAGGGGGGAGCCCAGGGTGAGGGCTGTGCCCAGGGTGAGGGCTGTGCCCAGGGTGAGGGCTGTGCCCAGGGTGAGGGCTGTGTCCAGGGTGAGGGCTGTGCCCAGGGTGAGGGTGGAGCACCAGATGAGGGTGGAGCCCAGGATGAGGGCTGTGCCCAGGATGAGGGAGGAGCCCAGGATGAGGGTGGAGCCGCTGAGGGTGGAGCCGCTGAGGGTGGAGCCACTGAGGGTGGAGCCGCTGAGAGAGGCACAGGATGGTGTGGCTGGTGCAGGCCCTGAGGTGGCCACGCCGAAGAGGGCCCGGGCATCACTTCCCGCTCCGTATGAGCAAGTGATGTGGATGGTCCCGGGCCCTCCTGAATGTCCTGGGCCACTTCAGCTCTTCCTGCCTCCTCCTCTTCTGAATCTGTGGATACTGCAATTGAATAAACATATATTTCAGTTGGTTGCCATACACAATTGCCAGCTATGCATTTACATATCATTGACATCATGGTCACCTGTGAGTGACTGTGGTGCTTGTGTTACACAGATGAGCCACGGGCTGCATAATGAGCATTGTGGATCATGGCTCATATGAATGTGTACTGCATGTGCCTCAGACACGTGCTCTGCTGCATCTGCTGTGCAGTGTGTGAGACTGACCAATCGGACAAGTTTCCAGCAATGGTTGTTAATATGCAGCTGAGACATGGGCCAGGTTAGGACAGTATATGACACACATGCAGTGCTACAAAGTCTGTATCCACAGATGCCGCACAGCAAAATTTTTATTCTCGATCGCAGTGGAGGCCAAAGTCAGGCCTGCATTTGTGGATAGCCATGCTGCACCCAGCTGAGAATATCATTCTCCAAGTCATTAAGTCTAATTGACTCATCTGTTCACATAAAGGAAATCCACATATACAGGCCTGTGCGCAGCACAGCAAGTTTGACTTTGGACACCCTGCTCTATTGCAATTAATCTGGATATAATTAGAAATTGACATATCAGGGAGACAAATTATGAACATGATAGGTTTGCTACCAGGTCTGAAATGGTTATTGTCGCCACATAAATTTTTAGTCAACCATAGGGCTTACAGTGCTATTGGATGTGAATTATCCCTGTGTGTGGGCAGGGGTGTAGGAGGCCATATAATTCTTGAGCAAGGGTGGGCAGGTTCAGGCCTGGAGGGCCACACAGGTGAGCCAATCGCCTTTTCAGTCATCCTGATTGACTCACCTGTGCCCAAAAAGGATATCCTGAAAGTCCGGCATGTATGTGGCCCTCCTTACCCACCCCTGTTCTAGAGGGATACAGCTCATTATATACAACAGCCAGAACACAAGCCTATTTATACATACATACATACAGCATGATATCCTGAAAGTCCGGCATGTATGTGGCCCTCCTTACCCACCCCTGTTCTAGAGGGATACAGCTCATTATATACAACAGCCAGAACACAAGCCTATTTATACATACATACATACAGCATGATATCCTGAAAGTCCGGCATGTATGTGGCCCTCCTTACCCACCCCTGTTCTAGAGGGATACAGCTCATTATATACAACAGCCAGAACACAAGCCTATTTATACATACATACATACATACATACATACATACAGCATGTTATCTGCAGGCTTTTAGACAGCCCATCCCCCCAAAATCTCAGCCAACCATGTGTGTGATATGATACTCACGTTGAAGGGTGTTAGGACGATCTATGTCCATCTGGCCTGGTATTCCCACCACAGATTCAGAAGGGATGAAGCGCATCACTGTCCTCTCCCATTCCTTATAAACATAAGTGACCGCGGGCCCACCACCAGTCTGACGTGCTGCTGCTGCCTCATCGGACATCTTTCTTTTCACAGCCATCTTTAAATCGTCAAACTTGTGCCGCACTAACCTCCAGTCCCTATTACTAACCCCTACTGCCGACACAGCTCTGGCAATTTGGGACCAGGCCTGCTGCCTCTGGCTGGCATTAATGTCTCTGCCACCACATATAATTCCCTGGCGTGCACAGATTTCCCTGAGGAGAACCTGGATCTCCTCTGGGCTATAATTGGGGGCACTGGGCCTTGCCACAACCCGTTGCCTTACAGACGGTGCCTGGTCTTCCTGTTCTATCCCTGGGGCCGCTCCCTCATCCCCACTACCTCCCACCAAGGGATCAGGCCCCTGACCCTCTGCCCCTTCCACTAGAATGCCTAGCTCTGGGGGCACTTCCCTCCCCCCCTGCTCTCCTCCTTGCTCTCCTCCTCCTCCTCTCCCTCCACCTCCTCCTCCTCCTCTCCCTCCACCTCCTCTCCCTCCACCTCCTCCTCCTCTCCCTCCTCCTCCTCTCCCTCCTCCTCCTCTCACTCCTCCTCCTCCTCCTCTCCTCCTCATCCTCCTCCTCTCCTCAGATGTTCTCCTCACTCTCCTCCGCGCCTCTCTTGCCTTACAACCTCATCTCCTCTAAACTCCTCCAAAAAAAAAATTAACAATAAAGCAAGATAATCTTTGTGTTGGTTTAGGAGGTAAAAAAAGATGCAAGTATTATGTGTAGTATTATGTGTGGGGGGAGGGGGGGGGGGGAGGTCTTGGGGGGGGGGGGGTGTAGGTGTGCAGTGGCCTACCACTAGGTGTTGTTATGTGTACGTATTAATCTATGTCTGTGAATTATGTGATATCAGTAATTATGTGTATTGTAAACAAAGGGTTAAATTATCTGCTAGTTCAAAATTGAAATTCTCTCCTCTCTCCTCTCTCTTCTCTCTCTCCTTGCTCACCAAAAACCCACCAACGCCTAGACCTGTGTGTCTACTTGCAAAAGCTACAGCACAGTCAATTATGTTCTGTTTTTGGCTCCCTTTTAAAGGGATACTGCCGTCAGGTTAAGTGGTACGTATCACGTAATTCGCGCTCTTTTCAGACGCAAAGTGATCCGAGATATCGTAACTCATGCGCAAATCCTAACGTTTACGCATTTGCATCCATCGTTCGTATCTCGCAGCACTTTGAATTCAATAGCGTCGGAAATGGTTTCATTTTTAAACTACGTAGGACTTGCGTTTTCACCTATTATTTACGCAGCTCGAATTTAATAGGGCCCCAGGATTGTAGTATATTTCCACTTGTGTATTTGAGTTCTCTTTCATTGAGAGAACATTAATACATAAGACGAATTCTCCTGCAATCCTGGACTACTGGAGCACTCATTATACTGACTGTTTACCAATGCTCTAAGTATAATGTTACATTTTAAGGTGTTAGGAATCACATACTGATTTCCAGCAAATTGATGGGATTGAGACACATGACTTTACATGTTAATTTCACACATATTACATAACATTCAATGTATATCCCCTAACATTTAACACTAAGACAGAATTGCTGAGGGGTCTGTAAATCCCAAGGGGTTGTAGGGCAACCCCTGGATCTCTGTATTAGATGGGTGTCAGCACTCAATTGTGTGATCAGGTAGTTTTTATTGGCATTTTAATTTAGATTATTGATCTTTACTGTTTCTTGTTTTTGAGGTTTTGTGAAATAGTTTATTAGGCTGTTTCATTTCCTAGTAAAAGCATACTAACATGTCTCATAAGTGTTCTAGTAAGGGGTTTAGCTGCTCTTGCAGAAGATCAACTTAATTCATAAATGTTTGATTCCCTATGAGTACTTGTAGAAAACTATGCATTTTCTGGCTACAGAAGCCAGGTAATCGTACATTAGTTGACTTCACTCATAGACCAGGGAGCACTTCACATGTAGCAATCACTCAGAAGAGTGATAAGGCCAGCATGTAATAGCTATGTTGGGCTTATAAGAACACTTCACTTATAATATTTCCACTAGGTGTCAGTCCTTAATCACTGTTATGAACAGAAGGGCCCACTGGACTATTTGGGGTTCATCAGTTATTATATGTGTGGTTAGAAGGTACTAACAATTTGCTTAACATTTATATCATGGATGTAATAAGTGCATGTGGTGCTGTCATTGACTAACATTGGAATACTGTATCTGTGTTAGAAATAGGATAGTGGAATTTATATGGCCCTGCGATCGGCCACGTGTGAAGGCTCTGGCTTTAGTCATGAAGGGGGGAACTAGTTTTATGGCTCTCTAAGAGGAGAAAAAAATGTGTAATTAGAAGAAAGCCAGACCCCTCTATACATCTGGAAATCATGTGGGTGAGGGGGGATAGCAAGCTATTTGCCTAGGAGGATGGGCTAGAACTGGGGAAAAGTCTTGATCTGTGTCATTTTTCTGTGTTTTTATATATCTCTGTAACATTAAAGAAGTGGCCAGTCTGACTTTGGACACACTAAAGAATGGTTGTGTCAGAGTCTGCTTGTACTAATCCAAGGTACATGGTGTGTGATTCTTAGATCCTAAGAATAGGGGTCTGATGGTGCCTGTCTCTGCAGTAATGATGTTGTCGTCTGAAGTGTCAGCTTGTGTCGAGATCTGAACAAAAAGTTGCGACTGTAGACAGAGAGAAAGAGATTTGGGGTGAGCGTGGTCCCCCAAAGCTGGCGGTCAAATAATGATTTTTGGTAAACAGTTGTGACCCCAGGTTAAAAGGGATGCCTTTCAGTTAAGATGGCTTTCAGTTCTCCCGGTGATCTTTTTGTTGTATTTTGTGTTTTTCTTGTTTTTTGGTTTGCACAGTTCGGCAGTTAACTTCATATTTTTCGTATGTCGTATTTTTTTTTTCTAAGACCTGCGTCTCGGAATTTTTTTTTTCTAAGTCCTGCATTTGTCAACTACTTTCAGCCTAAGGCGAAGCCGCATTTTGTAGTGCTTGTAGGCTAAGTCCTGCGTGTTTGATTCCCTCCACTGCTCACCTCGCAGGCAATGAGCACCCGCGGCGCTCATCGTCTAAATGCTCCGAGTTTGACGACGAAGTGTGACGACGTCTCGTAGTTTGATAATTATAATATGTGATGGTTTGACAGTTAATAAAGCATTGATAGCACTGCATGGAGATAAACCACATATAGGATTGCTCATTGGAACACTAAAATGTAAATGTTACTAAATTGTACATACATAGTTGTTCACCCCTCCCTCCTAGATTTTATTTTCCCAACAAAGAACATCATAGAGCTTCCTCATACTATTTTTTTAATTTCCCAGTGACACTTGCTGTATGTAGGTGAATGTGATTCCCTTCTCCTAGGAGATGGTCCTTCTGGTGTACCGATCACATGCACTATTACTGTTAATTTAAATTCTTGCACCAGATATGAATGATATGTAAGTACAGTGCAATTTTTCTATAGTGTTAGGAGTTACATAGTGTTATTTTTATTTTATTTTAGTCAGTCTCATAGTTTCCTTGGATGAATTTGCACTACAATGATTATATTGGTGTATGTTCTTATTACTTTATTTGTTGACCATGCTCTTATTTACATTGATAATGTTTTTTCTGTTGGTTGGTTGATGTTATGTGTACATACACTAGAACAGTGTTGTTCTGACCTGTGAATACCATCTACAATCCAGGATTGTAGTATATTTCCACTTGTGTATTTGAGTTCTCTTTCATTGAGAGAACATTAATACATAAGACGAATTCTCCTGCAATCCTGGACTACTGGAGCACTCATTATACTGACTGTTTACCAATGCTCTAAGTATAATGTTACATTTTAAGGTGTTAGGAATCACATACTGATTTCCAGCAAATTGATGGGATTGAGACACATGACTTTACATGTTAATTTCACACATATTACATAACATTCAATGTATATCCCCTAACATTTAACACTAAGACAGAATTGCTGAGGGGTCTGTAAATCCCAAGGGGTTGTAGGGCAGCCCCTGGATCTCTGTATTAGATGGGTGTCAGCACTCAATTGTGTGATCAGGTAGTTTTTATTGGCATTTTAATTTAGATTATTGATCTTTACTGTTTCTTGTTTTTGAGGTTTTGTGAAATAGTTTATTAGGCTGTTTCATTTCCTAGTAAAAGCATACTAACATGTCTCATAAGTGTTCTAGTAAGGGGTTTAGCTGCTCTTGCAGAAGATCAACTTAATTCATAAATGTTTGATTCCCTATGAGTACTTGTAGAAAACTATGCATTTTCTGGCTACAGAAGCCAGCTAACCGTACATTAGTTGACTTCACTCATAGACCAGGGAGCACTTCACATGTAGCAATCACTCAGAAGAGTGATAAGGCCAGCATGTAATAGCTATGTTGGGCTTATAAGAACACTTCACTTATAATATTTCCACTAGGTGTCAGTCCTTAATCACTGTTATGAACAGAAGGGCCCACTGGACTATTTGGGGTACATCAGTTATTATATGTGTGGTTAGAAGGTACTAACAATTTGCTTAACATTTATATCATGGATGTAATAAGTGCATGTGTTGCTGTCAATGACTAACATTGGAATACTGTATCTGTGTTAGAAATAGGATAGTGGAATTTATATGGCCCTGCGATCGGCCACGTGTGAAGGCTCTGGCTTTAGTCATGAAGGGGGGAACTAGTTTTATGGCTCTCTAAGAGGAGAAAAAAATGTGTAATTAGAAGAAAGCCAGACCCCTCTATACATCTGGAAATCATGTGGGTGAGGGGGGATAGCAAGCTATTTGCCTAGGAGGATGGGCTAGAACTGGGGAAAAGTCTTGATCTGTGTCATTTTTCTGTGTTTTTATATATCTCTGTAACAATAAAGAAGTGGCCAGTCTGACTTTGGACACACTAAAGAATGGTTGTGTCAGAGTCTGCTTGTACTAATCCAAGGTACATGGTGTGTGATTCTTAGATCCTAAGAATAGGGGTCTGATGGTGCCTGTCTCTGCAGTAATGATGCTGTCGTCTGAAGTGTCAGCTTGTGTCGAGATCTGAACAAAAAGTTGCGACCGTAGACAGAGAGAAAGAGATTTGGGGTGAGCGTGGTCCCCCAAAGCTGGCAGTCAAATAATGATTTTTGGTAAACAGTTGTGACCCCAGGTTAAAAGGGATGGCTTTCAGTTAAGAGGACATTCTAAGTGGTGTTCCAGAATTTTAGTCTTGAAAAGTCTTTATGTTGCAGCTGTGTAAGATTTTCCCCAGTCTAATTATTTCTGCTTTGTATCTGTTAATGATGGTACTTAAAGGACCAGTTTAGCAAAAACCTAAAAAATTGCGAAGTATTGAACAAACTAGCAACATTAACAGTTAAATGTTAATTTTAGCAGACTCCTATATGGCATGGAAGTTGTTATGATAGACATACATTTGTATGGTATGATACAGCAGTATTACAGATTTTACCTAAAATGTATTTTATGCTCACGCCTTAAACTTATGTAGGTTTTTTCCAGTTTATAGTAATCCTTTAAAAAGGCTTGCAGCCTGTAAAAATGGCAATTCAAAACACTCGATTTCAAAAGAGCATGATGCTGTTAAGTGTTTTGAAAATAATACTCATGTGATCCTTTGTTTTGGGGTTAACTGCAAATTAGGAAGTACTTGACCCCCCATGACCCCCATTTAATAAGGGGTAATAAGGAGCCCAAATTGCTAAAAATGATATGGAAGCCAAGTTTGTCCTCTAAAAGTGGGTACACCCCAAAGCTGCTCCAACCTCACTTGGAGATTCAGCTCCGACTCAATAAAGATATTGACATGTGAGGGGTGGTCAGCTAGGATACAACTACAGGAAATGTAGTATTACCCAGCACTATCCTGACCAGACATTTTTAGACATACCCATAAACAAATCACATGGTATAGTTGAAAGAGCTAATGGTATTCTTAAGACAAAACTTACAAAATTGTGTAAATAAACAGGGAAAAACTGGGTTCATTGTTTACCTCTAGCACTTATGAGTATGAGAAACTCTTGTAATCGTTATACTCATTGGACCCATCGTAAGATGTTATCAGGTCGCCCTATGCCTAAATCTACCAATGTGCTTGCATAGGACTCCTAACAATTCCACCTGTTGATAGCTTGAATGATGAACTGCAAACCTATTTAAAGTGCCTAACTGTTACTATACGAACTGCCTTTCAATGGGTCTACGTAATGGAGGCTAATACTGTCATACCACCCACTACAGTGGATTCCAGCTTGAAAGTCTCTCCAGGTGATCTTATCTATATTAAAGTTTTATAGTGTAATTGCAACCTCTCAAAAAGAGATGGACCTTTCCAGGTAATTCTTGCTACACCTACTGCAGTTAAAATATCTGAGAAATTGCACAACACACTTTCTCAGAAAAACTATAGAAGTTATACCTTCTCAGCTTGACACCACTACATTTATTTGGCATGATAAAAAGTCCTTGCATGTAGTAATGATGTGTGCCCACTCTCTTAATTTATCTAAATGTTAGATTTGTTATCATAGTGCTGGTTCCAGAACTACGGGTATGCCCTTTACCACTATTTCTTATGAGAATATCACTGTTCCTAACACATCCACACCTACTCCGTTTACCAATGGGTTGCTGTGTGCACCTATGTTTCTTATTTTAAACATACATTTGAAAAGAAGAAGCATAGGTGGCAATAGCAACACATAGGTAGAAATTGACGACTGACACTGGCTAAGAATTTCACTGGATAAAATTACATTAAAGCAGAGAGTCCTGGTACATTAGAAGGTCAATCTACCTGTACTAACATGACTATTCTAACACAAAATTCTTTTGTTTTGCAGTTCCTTTTTGTACTATGCAAAGACATTTTTTTTTTAAGACACACGTTTTTAATAATTCTTATTGGATTATGTTATAAAAAAGGTGTTATCTTTTTTTTCTTTTTGGCAGACTACACGTTTAGATCTATTGCATAGCATTCAAACACTTTTTTTTTTTGAGCTGGTAAAAGAGAATCTTTATTCTTTGCTGTCTACACTTGGTGATTAACAGCCCTATTAAATCAGCCCTCGTAGTTCCCTCGGTCCTCGCAAAATATTTATTTTTGCTGTTTACGAAGACCGATTCCACAATATGTCCCTCGCAGCCTCCTTTGCGAGATGACACCCAAAAATGGCCGAGAATAGGCTCTGGGAGAGCTACGTAGTAACACGCACATATAAATCTATGGGGTGTACCTTGCACCTCTGAAGAATCCCTACAGGCCTCGGAGCAGCCCGACACCGGCATCTGATGCTCCCCCCTGCTCCCTAAACACATCCCAAAGCTGCCAGGGTCCCAATCGTTACCCCTGCAGACTCCCCACATTAACCCCTTTCATTAATCCCCTCTGCATCAATCAGGACTGCGCTGCATTTAAAATGTTTACATTTCCCACCCCGGGTCCTTAAAGGGCCCGCAGCACACTATCAAACAATCTCGGCCGCAGGGGTACTTCAAGTACCCCCGCGGCACCTAACAATAACCCTGCTCAATACTGGAGGTCCCCATCAGGACCCTCGAAGTGTCCCTTGCTGCAGGGGTCCATTAACCCCTTGCAGTGGGGGTCCCTAATTGTCATTGATTAGGCCCCTGCTGCATTTAAAAATTTGAAATTCCCCACTGCAGCTCCTTAAAGGGCCTGCAGCACACTATTAGCCAATCCCAGAGGGTATACTTTAAGTACCCACGCAGCACCTAACATTAACCCCCCCTCTATGCTGGGGTCCCAAATTGTCTCTATATTAACCCTTGCAGCGGGGGTCTCGATCTCCATTCAGATCCTTAAAGGACCTGCTATCAATGCTGATCGAGATCCCCGCTGCAAGGGTTAATATGGGGACACTTTGGGGGTCCCTATGAGGACCCCCAGCATAGAGTGGGGTTAATGTTAGGTGCCCCGTGGGTACTTACAGTACCGCCGCGGCCAGGATTGGCTAATGGTGTGCAGTGGGCTAATGGTGTGCGGCGGGAAATTTTAATTTTTTTAATGCAGTGGGGGCCTGATCTATGCCGACCTATGGACCGCAGCAAGGGGTTAATGTGGGGACACTTTGGGGGTCCCGATGGGGACCTCCAGCATAGAGGGGGGTTAATTTTAGGTGTCGGAAGGTACTTTGAATATCCCACCAGGGCAGGGCTTGTATGTGAAACTGCCGCTGAGGTCCCGTTCAAGTGATGATGTGGGGGAACCTGCAAGATCATCTAACAGGCTGTAACTACTCATGCACTGGTTCTCCGTGATTGACACATATGGCCCTGCTGCGTAGCACAACACGTTGCTCGCAGCAGGGATAATTTGATAGCGTCGTAACTTTTCAAAATTTGAAGAACGTAGGGCTTAATTTCAAACCTCGTATCTACGAGGCTGGAATTTATTAGGGCTGTAAGTCTTATCCTTAGTGCTATCCATTTTTAATATTGCACCTTTATTTAGATAATTGGTAGAGATTTGTGATGTATTCATTATTGTTATATGGAATTACTGTTATGTACCTGGAAAAATAACAGGCTATTTTTTAAGTTAATTCATAAAAGGGACATATTTTTTTTTAACTTGCTTGGAAGGTGCTGGCAAACTGTGATTTAATTTACTACTAAATTAAATGGTAAAACATTTTAAATATTAAATGTATTAAAGTACAGGTATACCCAGCTTAACGCTACCCCGTTTAGAGCTGATTCACCATACAGCTGCTTTTCCTGCCAAGAACCTTTTTAATGCTAAACCCCACTATAATGCTGTTTTTGCCTGCCGGATCCCTTTCAATGATCTGAGTCACTATAACATTTTTTTTTTCTTCCAAATAAACAGAATCCAGGATGAGCCAGAAGCTCCAACATCAATAATTTCAAGTTTATAGTTCTGCTAATGTTCAGTTTGTGTTAGTATTATGTTTGCGGTTTCTTTGAAGTTCATATAAAACAAAAAAAGTTTACTTTTCAATTGCAGTTGTGTGTTTTTTTTCATGAGTTCCCCTGTCCCTATTTTCCCCATGTTAAACTGCCCCGTTCAGAGATGTTTCGCTTGGCACTCCTATTACCTGGAACCTATCTACAGCGTTAAAGCTTTAATTGCTTTGAAAAATTAAACCCACAAAAATAAATTTGAGTTCAGAGCACATAACATATTTTTTAAACAGTCATATAATGTATGTAATGTACTGTATATCCATGTGCCAAATGTATGTAATAATGTTTATAGGCTGTAACTGGTTATTGCATAAATCCATGTTTGTTTTACTCTGTTACTCTGTTGGCACTTACTAAAAAAACATAAATATCAGTATGATCTAAGCGTATAATATTCCTATATAATGTACTATTTTCTTTGAGAGGAGAGTTAAACCCTTAAATAATTTGTACAGTAAAGCTTGTGGAAATTCTAGCATTTACTTGTTCTTATCTAACAAGTATAATGAAATATAATAAAAATGAAAATAAATACTTATTTTGTTACAAATAATAATACACAGAATAATGGTTCTTATACTTGAAATAGAAAAATAGAAACTTATCAATTGAAAAAACGTAAGCCATATTTTTGTCCATGATTCAAAATCTCAGATTATAAAATATTTTTGGCATATTTTTTTTCTTAAAATTATCTATCCCAAGTAATCTGATGTTCACTCTTGCTGAGAAGTGTTGCCTCTGCAAGACGCATCCAACTTACTCAACATTCTTCCTCTAAATATATATAGACTAAAATCAAGGAAGCCAACTACCTATATACCTCACACTTACAACTCACTGATATCAGCTGGCCTGCTGATTCATTCTTCACATGAAAGATAGCCATCTAAGACTGATTATACATCTCTCCAACTCCTTTGTATCACTTGCTTAATGATCTCCTCATCATTTGTTGTGCTGTTACATATCCACCATCACATAATAGTTGTCAAACTACGACTCGCGAAACTGCATCCCTTGCTCCGCAAATGCGGACCCTGTGTGCTAATGTAATGTTTTTTTTTAACAGGGGCAGCACGGCAGAGGCAAAGATGAAGGAGGACGGGACATGCTGGGACGGGACATGCTGGGAAGGGACATGCTGGAAAGGTATAATATTTAGAATATTTAGAATGTTTAGTTATTTTATGTAAACGTGTTGTATTAATTTTTTAAATCTTTTTTACCCTAGGTTGGTGATCTGAAGAAACATCTCAAAGGTAAGTGGTCTTAATTATTTTATTGTAGCTTAAAATTAGGGTTGCTATATAGAGATAGCATGTACTGTATATTAGATAGATAGGGGGGTGTATAGTATATAGATAGTATTTATTGTATATTACATAGATAGATAGGGGGATGTATATTAGACAGATAGTATTGTATATTACATAGTGGGATGTATATTACATAGGGGGATGTATATTAGATAGGGTGTATTGTATTGTATTTAATTGTATTGTATTTTATTGTATTTAATTGTATTGTATTGTATTTAATTGTATTGTACTATATTGTATTTAACTGTATTGTATGTATTATATGTATTTCCTTTTCTGGTGTTTTTTTTTTTTTTTTTTCTGTAGTAGGGGTGGTTGTAATGTATTTTTTTTCTGTAATGTAAATTTTTTATTTTTGGTGATTTTAGTTTTTTTATTTTATGTAATGTAGATTTTTGATGACTTTAGTTTTTTTGATTTCTGTAATTAGAGTGGTGGGGGTTATTAGGGGGTAGGTAGGTAGTGTAGGTGTTAAAAGGTTAGTGTAGAGGGTGTTTAGTTGATATTTAATGTTTTATTGGGGGGGTATAGTGAAGTGTAGTGTTTATACTTAGTGTCATGATTGTCTTTGAGGACTGTCATGGCACTTATGTGGTTAATGTTGGGTTGCAACAGGCCCATAATGGTCATAATATACCCTTATGGGACTAATGGAGTTAAATAGAGGCTTATGAGGGTCTGGATAGACCGCCATAGGTGACCGGATTAAAATGGTGTAGTGTGGTCCTGGATGACCCTCATGGCACTTATAGTGTTATTACATATGTTCATTAGTGTGTTAGAGGGGTCTATATAGTTGAGGCACACAGTACACTCACATTGTGTGGCAAACAGCATTTCAACACTTTCTTTTATTGACCGTCATTTTTTGACGGGCAAGTCGCTAGTATCATATATTTTTCCTGTGTAAACCATTGGTGCTTTACATATATATATTTTTTTATTATTAATAATAATAATAATAATAATAATACTAGTAATACTAATACAATTAATAATAATAATTATTATTGTTATTATTATTATTAGTGGGTGACAGGAATTCTAAGTTATATTTAGAAATATCATGACATAACACACAAAAAAAGGATCTAAAACAACTACTATGAGTCATTAGAAGTACATCAAATATGCAAGCCAAGAGAAGTACTGTACCTGTTAATATAATTTTCTCATATGCATTTTAAACATATGTGTCATTGGTCATTTGAAAGGATAATAAATATACTACAGACCTTTTTTTTATTGCATGTATTCTTTTTATTTGGTCAGTTTTAAATGGCGTATATAGAGTATTGCTCCATATTAAACATAGTGGGCCTCATTCTATTATCGGCCGTAAATCGGCCGTAAGGCTGCGATTCCTTGCGGGGTTCAGTTAACTCGCGATTCTATTATACGGCCCCGCAAGGATCTCCTCTTACGGCCGGCCGCATATCTTGAAACCGGCCGTAAGCTCTGAAATCTAAAAACGCAAAAATAAATTCAAGCCTGCACTGTACAGCTCTGTAAATGCTAGGGATCATATTGGGGGACATGAGGATTAAAAGTAACCCCCTCTCAAGCTTGCACATCAGCCCAAACCCGAGTTCAAATTAACTGTTTATTTTCCGGCTGCGGCGTGGGCGTGTCTGAGGTGCTCCAAGCACTCTGGACTTTTTACATAGATATTTTACGTATATTAAAAAAAAATTATTTTACGGATTTGAGTATAGGGTAATTATGTGCTATTTTTGCTAACACCAAATATCACTTTATAGACTCCGCAAAGTGCAGGATGGCTTTATTTGAGCTATTTTATGTCCTTTATTGGTGCTAGCGGGACCTGTTTGCTGCAAGTAAGCTGCGGCTCGTTTTTAGCCTTGCAGACAGGGTTCCCGGAGCAATAGAATAGCAACCAGGCTTTTCCTACGGCCGATTTCCTTGCGGACGTTTTAGATCAAAGGCTTTCCTCCGGCGCGATCGGCCGCAAGAGATAGCAAGGCATCGGCCGCAAGCCTGCCGGAATCCCCGGCCGGAGGGGAATAGAATAGCCGAATAGCTTGCGGCCGGTCCTTGCGGCCCCGCAGCAGCTGCGGCCGATAATAGAATGAGGCCCAGTGTATTTTATGCCTTAAAATCTGTTTAAAGGTCTACTCAGTTGCAGATGTTTCAGCAAAATAGACATACCTTCAAATCCAGAACATTTATATACCAGTAAATGACACTAGTCTTTATGCACATCCAGTGGCACTTCATTGGCAACTTGTTTTCATTTGAATATATTGACCTGAATTAACAGTGTAGATTTGACTAAAACAGCAGTACTTATGCACAGAAATGTTCTTTAGGTGGATATCATTCTCCAGGACACTGCCAAAATGATGCAGTTTATATTACTCCTGTGGACAACATTATGCAAAAATTATTTTAATGAAATGCTAGCTCGAGTAATAACTGGTGTCTGCAGACCTATACCTATTATTCATGTGCATATATAATATATGAAAAAGACTTACAGACCATGAAGGTAATTCTTCTTAGTGCCATCTGTTGGAGGAATTAAACCATTTAAAAGTATAACTCATTTTAAACAGAAATATTTGCATTCCCTAAATATATCATTTTTGAGATTTTCCTGGCAATCATACATTTACAGGTCAGCACAGCAAGTGGCATTAGCTGTAACTGTAATAATTTCTATGCACATGAAAAACATTTCATTCTAGATGACCTTGTAATAATCAGTTTTAATTAGTTTTAGTCAATGTGTGCAAATACTATGAGATATTTCTGATAAAGTTCCTAAAAATGTTGCAATGTACGTATAAATGTTGCTTTTCACTTTAATTAATGCAATCTGTCCTTGCCATCAGTATAGCTGCAGGCAAGCTATTTCACTCTGTACTTTCCACTTTTATGTACCTGAACCTCTTTTACATTCTGTGTCCATTAAATTTCTCCACTAGCTAAACAAACTTTAAAATTAATACATCATTTCTAAAACAATTTTTGATAAGTTGAGAGAATGAAAAATGTTATTCACAATCTCTATCTTATATATATATATATATATATATATATATATATATATATATAAAATATCTTATAATATCTGTATCTTATTATCTACTTTGCTATTTTAAGCATATATCTAGAAGCACACATACACACATATTTGTATATATATATATATATATATATATATATATATAAATATTGTGATCGTTTGCTCCTCGGAAGTGATGACAAGCAAGTGGAGTGTGAGTTCTTGTCAGAAGTGAAGGAGTTAACACTTCTGAAAGAACTCCTAATTGGAGCAAACTCCCCTTTAAAAGACTGGAAAGCAGGCATGGAAAGGTGGGGAGGGGCTGACTAGGCCCTAGGCAGGTGTGCTGCTGAGAGGAACAAGCACAGAGTGGAAGGTGATCTGCTGTTGAAATACAGTGAAGTTGTGAACTACCCTGTCAAGGATCACCAAGTGACTGTTACTGGGAGAACGGGGACTACAGCTGGAAGATTGACTTCAGACTCACGAGGAGAAGTCACAAGGAAGCCAAGTAAGTGAAGGGAATAAGTGAGGATTCCCAGGCAGAGTTTTGCCTTAAAGGCCTAGGCACGGATGTTGCTGAAGTATTATGCCCCAGGGAAGAAGTGAAGATAAAGAGAAGTGAATACAAGTGAGTTTGTGTATGCAAGGGTCCCTGGGGTGAAGCATACGGGAGAGACGGGCGGGCCCTATGCTTCACCCGCAACCGTGTCCCAGAGAAGAGAACTGTGTCCCAGAGAGGAGCATTGTGTCCCAGAGAGGAGCGTTGTGTCCCAGAGAGGAGCGTTGTGTCCCAGAGAGGAGCGTTGTGTCCCAGAGAGGAGTGCTGTGTCCCAGAGAGGAGCGCTGTGTCCCAGAGAGGAGCGCTGTGTCCCAGAGAGGAGCGCTGTGTCCCAGAGAGGAGCGCTGTGTCCGAGAGTGGAGGGCTGTGTCCGAGAGTGGAGCGCTGTGTCCGAGAGTGGAGCGCTGTGTCCGAGAGTGGAGCGCTGTGTCCGAGAGTGGAGCGCTGTGTCCGAGAGTGGAGCGCTGTGTCCGAGAGTGGAGCGCTGTGTCCGAGAGTGGAGCGCTGTGTCCGAGAGTGGAGCGCTGTGTCCGAGAGTGGAGCGCTGTGTCCGAGAGTGGAGCGCTGTGTCCGAGAGAGGAGCGCTGTATCCCAGAGAGGAGAGCTGTGTCCCACAGAGCGAGGAGCTAGAGAGGAGAGCTGTGTCCCACAGAGCGGAGCTGTGACCCAGAGTGGAGCGGGGTCCCAGAGCTTGCTGAAGAGGGCGACCTAATCTCGCTGGGACCCTCACCTGTAAAGAGACTGTTTATTTCCTGGCCACAAGGTGGCACTACCCAAGATAAAGGACTGTCTACAACCTGGCCACAAGGTGGCATTCTCCCACCTCGCGGAGAAGTAATTGTTTTTTTTTAAGCAGAGCTACGGCTACCGCTGTTATTTCTTTCCTGTAAATAAACCAATTTGCTGCACTTCCAAGCCGTATCAGCCCTCATTTCCAGAAACCACCGCTATACGCGGCCATCCTGATCACACTGGTGTCATTTGTGGGATTGAAAAATGTCTGTGTTGAAGAAGACAGCCCACCGTACAGCATAAATATGGAAGAGGCCTTTAAAGCTTTATAGAAGCCCAGCGGGGGTTGAACAAACAGCAAGCCGAGTTGAACAGAGTGCTGGCTGCTAAGCTTGGTCAGAGCCAGTCAGAAAAGAGAGAAATGATTGCAGTGCATAGCATCCAGGCCGCAAAAGAGGAAGATAAAGGTTTTGGAGAGGTTACTGCAAGATTTAGAGAGGCCACAGAGAAATGGCAGAGACAAATGGAAGTCGAAAGTGTCCAAATGAGAGAGTCTTTAGAAGCACAGAAAGTGCAGCTGCAGCGATTGAGTTCTACAGAGAACATTGTGGGTTCAAAATCAAGCAGGGTTATGAACCCTAATTGCTTTCTAACGAAAATGACAGCTCAAGATGATGTAGAAACCTACCTCCTGAATTTTGAGAAGATTGCTACCAGGGAAGGTTGGCCTAAACGGCATTGGGCCACAGTCCTGGGTCCCTATCTGTGTGGAGAAGCACAGGAAGCGTATGGGTTTTTGCCTGAAGAAATGGCAACCAATTATTGCACCCTGAAAGAGGAGATCCTTGATTGTATAGGAGTAAAGAAAGTACAGAGAGCGCACCCCTGGAATTTTTTTGCCAGACAAGCCTATCGCTACCCAAGAGACATACTTGTCGGGCCAAGTATAAGATACAGTTTCCCTGTTAAGGGAAGGCCAACCAAACCTCACCTAGTAGTAAACAAGGAGAAACAGAGAGTGGAAAAAGCCACCAGTTGCAGTGCCATGAGTGAGACGGCAGGAGCCACGAGTGAGGCCGCAGAAGGCACCCCAGAGTCCGCAGAGGGCGCCGCAGAAGGCTCCCCAGAGCCCGCAGAGTCGGAGAGAGTGCCCGCAGAGTCGGAGAGAGTGCCCGCAGAGTCGGAGAGAGTGCCCGCAGAGTCGGAGAGAGTGCCCGCAGAGTCGGAGAGAGTGCCCGCAGAGTCGGAGAGAGTGCCCGCAGAGTCGGAGAGAGTGCCCGCAGAGTCGGAGAGAGTGCCCGCAGAGTCGGAGAGAGTGCCCGCAGAGTCGGAGAGAGTGCCCGCAGAGTCGGAGAGAGTGCCCGCAGAGTCGGAGAGAGTGCCCGCAGAGTCGGAGAGAGTGCCCACAGAGTCGGAGAGAGAGCCCGCAGAGTCGGCCGATCCAGCCAAAGAGGTCGCTGAGAGCCCCAAAGAGGTCGCTGAAAGCCCCAAAGAGGTCGCTGAGAGCCCCAAAGAGGTCGCTGAGAGCCCCAAAAAGCCTGCTGGGGCAGATAGAATGGCCTTATAGGAGGAGAAACAGCGTTTTGTAAGGCTCCAAAGACAAGCCCACGGTAAAATGAGGCCCGAGTATATCCCTGAATGGCGGAGGAAGCCGACATTCGAGGACTACCCAGTGTCCTACAGGAATGAGAAATTGATGCCTATTTGGGAGCGGAGGATATGTCCCCCAAAGCCTAAGCTGAACGAATCAGTGGTGTGGGAGCGGCCACACAGTGATAAAGAGGAGAACATCTCTCAATTTCGACAGAAGCCCCGGCAAATACCACTGTTGACCTTCGACAGTGGGGAAAGTAACAAAGAGGCGTCTAATGGAGACCACCTAGAAAGTGTTGCTAGGCCAGTGTCCGATGTGAACACCTTAGAAAAGACTGTTCCTGTATCAAAACTGGAGCACACGCCACTTAAGGAAGCTGGACAAGCTGCACAGGCAGAAGGATTTGATGACGACTCTGATGAACCAACCGTAGTTCCGCTGGTTGAGTTTGATGCAGCTAAGCAAGCAAAGGAACTTCAGTTATCTACAAACAAAAATAAACTTGAAACTGAGAATGTTCTAACCCATGAGGTAGTGTTAACTTCAGGAGCATTACCAGCTCTGGAGGAGGCAATCGAAATCTTGTGTGCTGAAGAGACCACTGAAATGTTGTCGGCGGTTCCCCAATTAGAAGAGTCACCTGCAACAACAGATGAAGCTACACCTGTGCCAGAGGAAAGCGACAAGGCAAAGAGGGTGGAAGAACAACAGAAGTCTGTTGATCACATCCTTCAAGCAGTGGCAGAAAGTACAAAGCTGTCTGTAGAAGCAGAAACTGTACATCATGTAGTAGACATTATGGAAACGAATACTGTGGGCTTTGAAATTATTGGCACAATTGAAAATGTGCCACCACTTGACGAAAAACTCCCTGAAATCATCCCTGCTGATGGTAAAGAAGAAGAATTTACATATCTGATGGAGGAGGCAGCAAAGGAACTGCCTGCAGAAAGCATTCATGCTTTCTTCAAGCATCGGCCAAGGCCACCTTGGGAAGGGTATGACTTGCAGCTTATTAAATCAACAAAGTATCAGCCATGCAGTTTGGAACGCAAGTTGGTCATGAGTGATAAAGAAGAAGTCAAAACAAGATACTCTGCTCCAGCAGAAAAATCTAAAGGGAATGCAAATAATTCCACCCAAGCATCACAGGCTTGTACGGGCGAGGTATTAGAAGGAACTAAAGTTGGAGGAAGTGAGCCTGCCAAGAGTTCTGATGAGCCACCCAGGGCTTGGCACACAGTGGATTCGGAGGACCAGGTGGATAGGCCAGAGTCCATTCCGAGGCCTGTAAGTGAAGATGTAGATCCTACTTGTGAAATCCAGCAGGAAATCCCTGTGCCCCTACTGGATTCTCAGACTGTTGAGGAGACCTCTAAATATCCGGTACCAAAACAACATAAAGCAAAGCTTTCCAAGCTGGAAAAGCCCTGTTGGTGCCCCGATGATGGCTCATTTGTTAAGTTGGATGAACATAAGCAAAATAAAGAACTAGAAGTTTGGAAAGAGCGTTTTCTGAAGCACTCCCTGCATAAAGCCAAGCCTGTGATTGAGAGGAAAGTTAACCTAAATATCGTCCGCAAAGGGACAACGGCAGATGGAAAGGAGGAGCTAAAGGCAGATGTGGTATCTGTCATTGTGTCTGCTGAAACAACTGATGAGATAATTCAGAGAAAGCCAGTTGAAAAGTTCCCAATTCTTAATGCAAAGCTGCAGGAAGCAATGAAACGGCATCTTACTGAAGAGCGGCAGAAGCGCCAGGCTTTGTTTAAGTTGGACAAGGAAGGTGGCCGTGAAGTTGAGGATGACGAGGGAAACATTGAGACTGTAGTAGATCTCCTGGGAGTTGAAGTTAATGAAGAGATTGGAAATGAGTACGGGCTCGAAGAGAGTGCAAAGGATATTGTTATATCTGTACCCAGACATGTGACTACAGAGTCCATCGCAAGGCTGTTCGAGGACAGCGCTACAAAGTTGAGAGATTCACTCCTTCCTGATAAAGGCGACACACATGAAGGAGGCCAACAGACCAGTAAGGAAATGAGAAGATGGATTTACAGGCGGCCACGATCGCAGCCTGCTACCTCAATGCGGACGGCACAGAACGAGAAGTTCTTGAGTGGTGAGCGACCCTACCGGATGTCCGGCCTCTCGGCATGTCGCCCAACACCATGTTGTTGAGCTGAGGGGGGGGGGGTGATCGTTTGCTCCTCGGAAGTGATGACAAGCAAGTGGAGTGTGAGTTCTTGTCAGAAGTGAAGGAGTTAACACTTCTGAAAGAACTCCTAATTGGAGCAAACTCCCCTTTAAAAGAATGGAAAGCAGGCATGGAAAGGTGGGGAGGGGCTGACTAGGCCCTAGGCAGGTGTGCTGTTGAGAGGAACAAGCACAGAGTGGAAGGTGATCTGCTGTGGAAATACAGTGAAGTTGTGAACTACCCTGTCAAGGATCACCAAGTGACTGTTACTGGGAGAACGGGGACTACAGCAAGTTGTATGAGCTGGAAGATTGACTTCAGACTCAGGAGGAGAAGTCACAAGGAAGCCAAGTAAGTGAAGGGAATAAGTGAGGATTCCCAGGCAGAGTTTTGCCTTAAAGGCCTAGGCACGGTTGTTGCTGAAGTATTATGCCCCAGGGAAGAAGTGAAGATAAAGAGAAGTGAATACAAGTGAGTTTGTGTATGCAAGGGTCCCTGGGGTGAAGCATATGGGAGAGACGGGCGGGCCCTATGCTTCACCCGCAACCTTGTCCCAGAGAAGAGAGCTGTGTCCCAGAGAGGAGCGTTGTGTCCCAGAGAGGAGCGTTGTGTCCCAGAGAGGAGCGTTGTGTCCCAGAGAGGAGCGTTGTGTCCCAGAGAGGAGCGCTGTGTCCCAGTGAGGAGCGCTGTGTCCCAGTGAGGAGCGCTGTGTCCCAGTGAGGAGCGCTGTGTCCCAGTGAGGAGCGCTGTGTCCGAGGGAGGAGCGATGTGTCCGAGGGAGGAGCGCTGTGTCCGAGGGAGGAGAGCTGTGTCCGAGGGAGGAGCGCTGTGTCCGAGGGAGGAGCGCTGTGTCCGAGGGAGGAGCGCTGTGTCCGAGGGAGGAGCGCTGTGTCCGAGGGAGGAGCGCTGTGTCCGAGGGAGGAGCGCTGTGTCCGAGGGAGGAGCGCTGTGTCCGAGAGAGGAGCGCTGTATCCCAGAGAGGAGAGCTGTGTCCCACAGAGCGAGGAGCTAGAGAGGAGAGCTGTGTCCCACAGAGCGGAGCTGTGACCCAGAGTGGAGCGGGGTCCCAGAGCTTGCTGAAGAGGGCGACCTAATCTCGCTGGGACCCTCACCTGTAAAGAGACTGTTTATTTCCTGGCCACAAGGTGGCACTACCCAAGTTAAAGGACTGTTTTCAAGCTGACCACCAGGTGGCAGACTACCCAAGATAAAGGACTGTCTACAACCTGGCCACAAGGTGGCATTCTCCCACCTCGCGGAGAAGTAATTGTTTTTTTTTAAGCAGAGGTACGGCTACCGCTGTTATTTCTTTCCTGTAAATAAACCAATTTGCTGCACTTCCAAGCCGTATCAGCCCTCATTTCCAGAAACCACCGCTATACGCGGCCATCCTGATCACAATATATATATATATATATATATATATATATATATATATATATATATATATATATATATATATATACACAGTATCTCACAAAAGTGAGTACACCCATCACATTTTTGTAAATAACTTATTATATCTTTTCATGTGACAACACTGAAGAAATGACACTCTGTTACAATGTAAAGTAGTAAGTGTACAGCCTGCAAAACAGTTTAAGTTTGCTGTCCACTCAAAATAACTCAACACACAGTCATTAATGTCTAAACCTTTGGCAACAAAAGTGAGTATACCCCTAAGTGGAAATGTCCAAATTGAGTCCAAAGTGTCAATATTTTGTGTGCCCACCATTATTTTCCACTGCCTTAACCCTCATGGGCATGGAGTTCACCAGAGCTTCACAGTTTGCCACTGGAGTCCTCTTCCACTCCTCCATAATGACATCAAGGAGCTGGTGGATGTTAGAGACCTTGCACTCCCCCACCTTCTGTTTAAAGATGCCCCACAGATGCTCAATAAGGGTTTAGGTCTGGTGACATGCTTGGCCAGTCCATCATCTTTACCTTCAGATTCTTCAGCAATGGTCATCTTGGAGGTGTGTTTGGGATCATTATCATGTTGGAATACTGCACTGCGGGCCAGTCTCCAAAGGGAGGGGATCATGCTCTGCTTCAGTATGTCACAGTACATGTTGACATTCATGGTTCCCTCAATGAACTATAGCTCCCCTGTGCTGGCAGCAGTCATGCAGGCCCAGGCCAAACATATGTACACATATGTCTATATAATATGTTGTTTGGTTCCCCCTATATGCATTTACCTGATGATGTCATATGCTGCCTCCACTCTCTCTGCATCACTGTTTATGTTCAAACTGAGGGTTATATATCATATCAGTGTTTTTGTGTTCTTTGTGCCTTATCCATTTATTTGTAATTTAGGGATTATTTCAACTACCTTTTCTCAGTATAGATGTATACTATTGTTGTCGGTAGTGTCATGGTCAGGGCCTGCATGAGTGCTACTGGCATTGGGGAGCTGCAGTTCATTTAGGGAACCATGAATGCCAACATGTACTATGACATACTGAAGCAGAGCATGATCCACAGGGCAGTATTCCAACATGATAATGACCCCAAACACACCTCCAAGATGACCACTGCCTTGCTAAAGAAGCTTAAGGTAAAGGTGATGGACTGGCCAAGCATTTCTCCAGATTTAAACCCTATTGAGCATCTGTGGGGCATCTTCCTTTTTTATGTTCCTGTAATGTAGGTTATTTATTTTTCAGTAATGTAGGTTTTTTATTTTCCTGTAATGTAGTTTTTTTCCATGTAATGTAGGTTATTATTTTTTTTAATTATGCAGTTTTTTTTTTTTTTTGGTAACGTTCTTTTATAATTTTCAGTAATTTCCTTTTTTTATTTTGTGTAATTTTGTGGGGGTGTAATTGGTGGGGTAATAGGGATTTTGTTAGGTGGGTAGTGTTGGAGTTAACGGGGTAGAGGGGTGTTAATAGTGTAATGTTTAGACTTTGTGTCATAAGGTTCCTGGAGGACCCTTATAGTGTTATTATAGGAGTTAATAGTGTAGAGTGGTATTAATATTTTAGAGGGGATTGATAGGATAGAGGGGAGTTGATAGGGGAGAGGAGGGGTTAATAGTGTAGTGTTTAGACTTTGTCATGAGGGTGCTGGACGACCCTCATAGCACTTATAGTGTTATTCTAGGGGTTAAAAGTGTCTTATAGGTGTCAATATAGACTGCTATTACACTATTGGTTTTAAGTATTGTCCCCTAAGGGTCTGTATAGACCCTTATGGGACTTATGGTGGTTAATTAGTGTTCCATAAGGGTCTGTATAGACCCTTATGTGACTGAGGGAGTTAAATAGGGGCTTATGGGGCTCTGTATAGAGCCCCATGAGTGACAGTGTTAATTAGGGGCATATGAGGCTCTGTATAGAGCCCCATGAATGACAGGGTTATTTAGGGGCTCATGGGGCTCTGTATAGAGCCCCATAAGTGATGATGATAATTTGGGGCTCATGGGGCTCTGTATAGAGCCCCATGAGTGACAGGGTTATTTTGAGGCTCATTGGGGTCTGTGTAAAGCCCCATGAGTGACGAGGTTAATTAGGAGCTCATAGGGCTCTGTATAAAGCCCCATGAGTGACTGGGTTTATTTGAGGCTCATGGGGCTCTGTATAGAGCCCCATGAGTGTTAGGGTTAATTTTTATTGTAGCACTGGTCCTTTAAAGACCTTTAAGGTCCTTTCACGACCCACAGCAGGATATTTGAATTTTTAAAAGCAGTGGTGGTCTTGATCAGGACCCCCCTTTCAAGGCTTAATGTAGGGACCCTCCAGGGTCCTGATGGGGACCCCCAGCATTGGAAGGTTCATTTTAGATCCCAGGGGGTACTTATAGTACCCCTGCGAGTACCCCCGTGGCCGGCATTAACTATTTGTGTGCCGTGGGCCCTATAAGCACCCGCGGCAGGGAATTTATATTTTTAAATGCAGCAGGGGTCCTGTGATTTGGTCTATGGACCACAGCATGCCAAGTGCATCGCTCAGTTACTGCCCTTCTGACCTTCATTAATTTCATGTTTATTGCTTCAGTGACCTCACCTATCCATCTCCGCCTCTGTCGTCCCCTTCTTCTTGTGCCTTCAAACTTTCCCAGCATCTGAGTCTTTTCTATGAAATCCTGCCATCTTATGATATGGCCAAAATACTTGAGCATCAACCTCATGATAATACCTTCTAGTGAAAAGTGTGTCTTGATTTCCTGAATTATTGATTTATTGGATCTTCTTGTAGTCCAAGGGACTCTAAGCGGTCTTCTCCAACACCACAATTCAAAGGCTTCAATTCTATGGTGCTCAGAATTCTTTATGGTCCAGCTCTCACATCAGTTTGTTACTACTGGGAATACCATAGTTCAATATATGCAGACCTTTGTTGATTGTTTAATATCTTTACTTTTGAACTAGCTTGTACAAGCTTGCCATAGCTTTCCTCCCCAAAATTAAACATCTTTTAATTTCATGACTACAGTCACCATCTGTAGAGATTTTGGATCCAAGGAAAATAAAATCTGTCACTGTCTCTACTTCTTCCCCGTCTATTTGCCAGGAAGTGAGATTGCCATTTGCCATTATCTTGGTCTTTTTCACATTGAGCAGCAGGCCAACTTTTGCACTCTCTTCTTTTATCATTATCAAGAAGTCCTTTAGTTCCTCTTCACTTTCAGCCATCAAGGTAGAATCTTCAGCGTATCTGAAGTTGTTGATATTCCTTCTAGCAATATTGATTCTGGCTTTGGATTCATCCAGTCCAGTCTTATGCATGATGTACTCTGCATATAAGTTGAATAAATAAGGTGACAATATACAACCTTTTCGCACTCTTTTTCTGATCTTGAACCATTCTGTTGTCCCATGTTCAGTTATGACCATGGCTTCTTGGTCCACATACAGATTTTTTCGGAGAAGGATGAGAGGATCTGGTACTCCCATCTCTTTATGTACAGGCCACATTTTGTTTTTATCCACACAGTCAAATGCTTTAGAATAGTCTAGGAAGCAGAAGTACATTTTTTTTGGAACTCACTTGCTTTGTATATTATCCAGCGGACATTGGCAATTTGATCTCTTGTACCTCTTCCTCTGCGGAACCCGGCTTGCACATCTGGTACTTCCTGGTCCATATAGTAGCATAGCTAAAGCTTTTTGCTGGCATGGCCTGTCCCAGAGAATAATAATTCCTCATACATTTTCAAACTAAATCACATTTATATATAAATATATATAGTTAATTTTTATATATATTCAACATTATGCCCACAGAAGTAAAAAAATATATTTAATACTATACATTATTATTTATGTAAATTAGATAAAATACTTAAAGATATGTGCATATGTATCAGTAAACCCACCATTAGCGTACCTTTAATAGCATGTTGTTCCCTTTAACAATTACTATTATTATTAGTTCTGCAGGTATTTAATGGGGTGGGAAATGCACTCCAACACTCCAACAATAAGTTACCCTCCACAAAATGATTATTATGTTCTTTAAATGATTTCAAATGTTTCAATACTAATTAGCAATCCATTGATTGTTATTGTAATACCAAATATCTAAATAATATATTAAATTGCTGTATATTACAATTAAGGAATAACACATTATAAAATCTAGATTAGTAAAACACCCATACAAACATTATCAGGATCAAACAACAAGGACCAGTTTTCATAAAGAAAAGTTTTTATGAAGTCTTGGAAAACCTCTTTAGGCTTCAAGTTATATTATGAGCTAGATTTATTAGGTTGTGCCATCTCTAAGATTTTTCCAAGACCTTTCACTTTAATATACCTGCCCCAATATGTGATAAAATATACTAAGTTGTAGAAAAAATCATAACCGCAAACCAAATTTTATTTCGAAACCCAGTCATGATACCAAAAAACAGAGGCCTCTGATTATTTTCCGATTTTATTTAGATACACGTGGGACAGCAACAAAAAAAAAAAAAAAAAGCCCAAAATGATTGCTGCTCGCTGACTGACTGAACAACACAGATATTTATAGTAATTTACATATAGGAAATGGTACATTCCATTGCCTAGGGTACAATCCATTGCTTAAGCCAATACAATATTATGTATATAAGGTGATCCAATAAAATATAAAACATGTGGTTAGCACGCATCAAGCATGCCTGGTACATTACATTATCTGCGTACAACACCCCCAAGTTGCAATTTCTGCTCATAGGTCAAATGTTGATCTTGGCTTTAGTCTTGTGTACCGCTAAAGCACATTTTGTTTAAGATTTGGCCTTGACTACATAGAATAGTGTTTACAGTTATAGAAGAAAAAACAATGAATTTAACTAAAAGGCATAATTAACTGTTTCATACCTCATACCCTGCAATGGAAAATTACTGCTTAGGTAAAAAATAATATGTGTATATATATATATATTTCCCCACAACAACTACAATAATATTATATATTCTGAAAATTACTGCGCAGGTAAAAAATAATATGTATATATATATATATATATATATATATATATATATATAAATATATATATTTCTCCACAACAACTACAATAATATTATATATTATGATCATTTGATTGATTTGGGTTACATTTGATTAGATGTGTGTGAGATTTTACATAATGAAAAAAATTGTTAAAAGATTACAAATGTTGAATGTTTAAAATAAAGTTTTGAGGAAAAATAATGATTAAAATGTCTGCATCCCTATGTAACATTTCAATAAAAAGAAATCTGAAATAATAATGGGCAAATTGCAGCCATGTAGTTTTTAGAGCTTTTAAAGTTAGGCTTTGAGTGTTAATGTATACTTACATTCTCAAGTGTTGCAAAACACCCACATTTGGACTATAAGTAACAACTAATTTAAAATAAAATAATCACTCATTCATACATTCTTTAAAAAACAGCAAATAGAAAGACAACACAAAAAGCTTTAAAAACATATAGGTCAAACAGCATACCATCCTTCTGACAGGAGTGTTTCAACCACTAAGTACATTTTTACCAGCATTAAGTAATTATCTTCATGCAGACGTATTTGTGGATTTAGGCCCTTATTAGAGCTGGGTTTCAATTAATACCTCGCAAATGAGCCTCTTTGCGTACTATGAATCGTGTTGCATTTGACTCATGTAATTTCAGACTCCTTGGCCGAGATTTGTCTCCGAAAAGTGTAACATAATAGGTCGCGGACGAGAATTCTTTGCGTGTAAGCTCGTATCTCGCAAAATCGCTAAGTTGACAAAAATTCCCTAGCAAAAAGTTGTACCTACTATGCACAGACAACTTAAAGTGTAAAAGTGACAGTTTAACAGAGCAAATGCATTATACAACCAATTAGTTGTTACATTTTGTAGTGCTCATGCATATGGCAAAATGAAAAGCCATGCTGCAACTTACATAAAGCAATTAAAGACACACTACCTGATTACATAAAAACACAAAAACATCAAAATTATGCCATATTAAACTTTTGTTACTCACAGAGGCTCTATTGTGCCCCCCAAAATATCAATATAATTGTATATACATGTTGCTCATCACATCTACATTTGGGAACACAAATATGGGCACATTACACTGCCACATGGCATATATCAATTACACGGGGAGCAGTTGAATATTTCCTGTTGAGTCTTTCAGTCGTGTCTGACTGTCTGTGACCTTATGGACTGCAGCACATGCAGCTAGGCCTCTGCCACTGCTTTCCTACAAGGTCATGCTGGTGATACTGGAGTGGCTTGTCAGTTCCTTCTCCAGTGATTTGGGATTTGTCCGTCCACTCTGCTTTCACCCGCCCACCCACAATGCCCCTTAATGGTATAGCTCACATCTTCATTGAAGTACACAATATCTCTTATTTGGTCTTTCAGTCGTGCCTGCCTCTCTGGACTGCAGCACATGCAGCTAGGCCTCTGCCACTGCTTTCCTACAAGTTTTGCATGCTGGAGATACTGGAGTGGCTTGTCAGTTCCTTCTCCAGTGATTTGGAATGTGTCCGTCCACTCTAGTCACAAAAGCTTAAAGGGCTACTTAATTCATCACAATTTGGTCCACATCACAGTAAAGATCCCATTAAGGTCTGTTGAAATACTTTTTGAATTTTTGAAATACATTTTTCACTAAGATTTCAATAAAGTCTGTGTTTACATGTGTCACTGACTGCCCACTCCGAGACCCAAAGCTGCAGCTCTTTATAGTGAGTAAAACCCTCAACAAATTAATCTGGTCAGAGCATGGAATGCTGGAATCATGTAAACAGATAAGTTATGAGATCACTTTTGAGTGTATTCTTGAGTTCTGGGAAAAACTGCTATAAATCTGTGTCCTCATCATGCGGCTCAGCATCTGTTATTAATCAAGAAACTGCCAGTAGGTAGGATAGGCTGTGTTTGTATACAGACTTAAAATATACTTTTAACATACAATCTTGTGTTTTTTCCCACCACGAAGAGCACCTACAGTAACATAAATGGCTCTTAATTTAGTAGAGAGATAGAGAAAACATAATAAATTGCATGTTTTTAAACATTTCCTTAAGGTTAGCAAATTTGTGTTTATGGATAATTAAAACTGTTCAATGATCCTGATACTTATTAGATATTAACAGATGATCCAAGTGATATGTTTGTAGCTGAATTAAATCCATCCAGGTTTCTAGAGAAAAAGCTTTGATTTCATCTGGGGAATATATGTTCTTGCATAAGCTTAAACCCACACTAGCAGCATTTTCTAGTTTAAATAAATAGGACTAATAGGAGTTTTCACCTCCACTACTACTAATAAATTGTGATTCAGCCAATTGAATAGGGCTCTATATAAGCACAGAGCATATTTTTTACAGAAGTTTTTAGTTAGTGAAATTTTATTCAAAAGCAAGGTCTTCACTAACTAAAAACTTCTGCAAAAAAAATATGCTGTGTGCTTATATAGAGCCCTATTCAATTGACAGAATCACAATTTAATAAGGCTGTTAGAGTGTTTAGCACTAATTTAATCACGGAAAGAGGAAAGAGGAAAGTGGGTAAAGTGGAATTTTGTAGCTATAATTCTTTATCTACATGTTATTTACATTAATCCAGGACAACAGCGCACACATAAACATTAAAAAAAAAATTAAAAGAAAAGGTATAAAAACACCCTTTGTTATTCTTAAAGTAGTTATTAGAATGTAGATCCTTTAAATAGCAGGTGACTATGAGTCTAGAAGACAAAAAACTCCATTGATCCCTGTATCCTAAAAACAGTAAAAATAGAAGGAGGTAATATATTTTATTTTCAATGTCACTCTTTGAGCTTATAGTGTTTTAAAGACAGACTAGTTCATAGTCACCTTAATAAAAAAGAACCCCAAAAAACATGGCTACAACCACTAAATGGATGCTACAGGTGTGGGAAGTGAACATTTTGTAAATTCATTGGATCCCAGTGTGATTGCATAATATACTGTATTATTCAGTGCATGTTATGATAACTTTGTTAAAAACAATTTGGTATCTCTATTATTGGTTACAACACAGGGGAAGAATATATAATCAAGGAATTCTTTAACTGTTGCACCATGGGTGTCATTTATGTGGCACAATGTGCTTGTGGTAGAATTTACGTGGGCAAAACCAGCCGCCAGATCAGACGCAGGATAGGGGAACATACAGTATATATGCATAATATCATGCAAAAGGTGCTCACTGAGCATGTAAGCAGTAGGTCAATTTGTGGTTACATTATCATCATAGCTACAGGGTGGATCAGACGTATTACATACTTGTATACCTCCAATATTATACCTTGTTAGTATACATGTTGAGCCTTTATAGCAACATTCCTTCTTATGGAGGAGTGCAACTCATTTCTTAAGATAAGAAATCAGAATTATAGAGCATATTATAGCCTCAATCTAAATTATTGCTATTTGTTTTAACATGCAAATATTTTTTTATTAATTGCAAACAGTACTATCAGACAGTGGGACAGCCATGGGGACATTTATTTTTCGCTCCAAGTTATACCAACTTATTTCTTAGATAGTAGGAGAATTCAATTATTTTATTACATTATGAACTGATCAAGATTCAACGATGAGGTTATTTTTTTTTTGAACTGGTGGTGTATCTTTATTTAAAAAATGTATTGATAAATTGAACACTAATCAAATAAATATGAAATTTTCATATGAGATACATTGAAATTAGATCAGCTGCTTAGGTTTTTTCAAGATTTGTTGATTAGGAAGACTGATACTGGTGAGATTTCAACTGCAATATAGAAAAAGAAAACTGTAGTTAAAGCATTCAGTTTGTTTGATATATTAGTACATAACTACTTTCAATAACCAAGTCAAATATTTTGGCTTCACCGCACAACAAAAGACATGTTTAAGGGCATGTCTTGCCATACATGCCAATATGTAACACCTTTGAAGACAGTTAGCATTTTAAATACTGTATAGTCATTTCAAAGCCTATAGCACATATTTATTTAATGAGGTATTCTTCTTTCGTGCATTTTTTATGAAAGTTTGCTACTTGGGGATAATTGTTTTTGTTTTTGTCTATTTGATAGATCTGGATTATGGCACAGTGGTATACATGAGTGAATATCATTGAGTTATGTAGCTACTGTGTACTGTGTTGCTGCAGTGTGATTGCATAATATATTGTATTATTCAGTGCATGTTGTTGTGATAACTTTGTTAAAAACAATTTGGTATCTCTATTATTGGTTCCAAATTGATTTCAATCTGGGTAATGGATGCAGATTGTTTAGATGTTTACAGCCTTATTAAATTGCAATTCGGCAAATTGAAAAGGGCTCTATTTAAGCACATAGCACTTTTTTACAGAAGTGTTTAGTTAGTGAAGACCTTGCTTTTGTATAGAAGTTCACTAACTAAAAACTTCTGTAAAAAATATGCTATGTGCTTAAATAGATCCCTATTCAATTTGCCGGATTGCAGTTTAATAAGGCTGTTAATTATCTGGTGTTCAGTAATGCTACATACTTATACCTATGCATCCATTGCTCAACGCATAGATAATATAGTGATTGTTTGGTAAATAGATTGTTTGACTAAATAGCATTCTAGATACCTAGATGACCAGTCTATGTCACTTCCAGTTATTATTTCTGGAATCTTGTTTTAAAGTGTTGAAATCATTTTGGTTTCTTCCTTATCAGATGGTTTGTTTTAATTGCAGTGGTAATGGAAATAATGTGTTTACATGTACAATCATCAGATTTGCATTTATGCTGCATACGTACCTGTCAGCATGTCTTTTGTGGATCTGATGGATTCTTTAGTTTACATTTTGCTAGGCTAGTTACTGTGACGACCAGTTAATATCACTGTATTGTCATTATTGTCACATCTGGTCATGCTTTTGTACAAATTTAGGAAGTGGACTTCACTCCTGACAAAGTGATGAAGCACACATGAGGTGAGTGTACAATTTCAGTGTGAGGAATTGTATTATAAAACATGTAGTATCAACTAGACTTTTTATATATTTAAGTGAGCCACTACAATTATATTATCCTGTAACTCATGACTTTGCTTATGCTAATCTCTACAGAAGGAGCCTTCATGGCTCATAGTGCTAACATGTTTGATTGAAATATATTTTCAAGACTATATGAGACAATTAAGCAAACTGAAAAAAAAGTACTCATTTATTTATTTTGAAATGGCAATGACTGATGATATGCCTTATTGAGTGAATTGTGGTGCAGTTAACGGATCATTTCCAGTTGTTTTGTGTTTTTAAATAGCTATACTAATCACCCTCTCGGAGCCTGATATGCTGATTGAGCTATAGGTTTTTTAGCAGTTTTTTGCACTGCAACTGCAGTTTTTTTTAGAATGTATTAGTAAAAATAATGATTTTATTTTAAATTACTTGGAACATATGCTCAAAATAGTTTTCAATTAATTTTTTTTTACATTTGTATAACTGCGTGAGTGACTCTTTATTTTTTTACAGAACTAGTATATCTCTAGTTCCATGTACTCGAGGAATATATGTTTTAAAGCTGGATATGATTTTGCAATATTTTCACTCTAATAAAAAATACACCTAGATTTTACATTCATTGTAGAATATTTATATGTCCAAGCCTTTATAAAGTCTTTAGGCTATGTAAGTTTATAAACACTATTTAAGAAATGTTATCAATTATCTCCTACAGCTAAACTCACCTGCAAATTCCTGTGTTACTTTATCTATGTCAAGTACCAAGCTTCAAGCAGGTATTCAAATTAGAATGCATGCTGTGACAATCTGCTAGGTAAGATATTTTATCTAGCTCAGCTTCATTATCTTTAATGTACATGCCCTTCTTAGAAGTAAAATATGTTGGAGATTTTGCTTGAATATCATCTAAATTAGGTACAAACACAAAAAGCATCTAAACTTCTGACTGATCAGTTTTATATTTTTTTGTAATTGTAAGTTTAAGTTTACAATAACTGTTTTTGCTATATTCACCTAAGATATCTGGTAGTGTATAAGTATTTTACAATGTTTTTTGTTTTTTAATAAAACATCTTGAATCATGCTAGCTATCTGTGAATAATATGACCCACATTTAATTTTTTTGTCTGGTGTGGTATTGTATTTGATCTACTTTTTTCTTCATTGTTGTTGCTCACTTTAGTAATTTGCAGGAGAAAAATTATCTCACAATCTTTGTAACTAAATTCACAGACCCTGAACTGACATTTATGGTAAATAATGTATGATACACTCACTGTCACATAACTTTCTTGCTATCTACAAGAAAACAAGCTAGGTCCTTATTCCCAAATACTGTAATAAGCACATAAGAGTATAAGGTATTATCAATCTTTATTAGACAATAAGTTGAATCCATAAACGAAAGCTATTTCAAGGACAGGATCATCAACTCATTTTGTATCAAGCTGTGAAATAACATATCATCATACCCATGTATTGGAATATGTTGGCACTTTATGAGTGAACATTAGCACCATGAAGAACAATTACATAGAGATAAGACTGAATGTTTAACAAAAAGCAGCAACTAAGCACTGCTCTTGAAACTGGTGAAAAGAGAAAGCTGGATAAAAACGAGTAAAACATAGAAGACAAATGTACTCCCTCCACATTATGATGGAGACACTCGGAAACCACACAATATAACATCAATGCTGTGATAGAAATAGTGAGCATAGGTACCCTCCTTGCTGGGTAAGATGGGTAACTGAATGCTGATAAATTAATAACAACAAGCCAAGATAACATCTCAGATACATAGAAGAGTCAAATACTTACAGCAAGATCTAGTTGTGATGGAGGCAACCAAAGAAAGGGTATTTGCAGAGAAGGCTGAAGGTGTAACAGACTCTGTTGGTCTGTTCCATCAGGTCTGAATGAAGGAACGCTCATCAAAGGAGACAGACTTTAAATCATCTAAAGTCATTAAAGGAAAGACTTTCACTATGATTCAGGTGACAAGCTTTCCTGAAATACTCAACATAGAACAAAGTTGAGCTCCTGCATTCCTCATACAAACAAAGCTTTGTCGGGTATCAGATTAAACATAAGGTTTACTTTGTTACTACTATACAAAAGATCCCAGCTGGTTGCTTGCCAGAACATGTGGGAACCTACTTTCAGAACCAGCAGTGATAATAAAATATGTGACTCAAAATTTTGTTTTGCACTGACTTGAATACAGTACAGTTTATCTGCCTATTATTCAATCAATAATTGGTAGATGTATGTTTAAAACGTCAGGCATTGAACATCACCTTTGTATTGGAGGACAGGCATATATGTTCTCAGGAGCAAGCACCAGTCCAAGGACTACCTGTTGAAACCACTGACATAGAGTGAGAGGTACTAAAATTATAGAGTTTATAAAGAAAATATGTAAATACCCTAAGTGGTTCACAAATGTTTTCTCAATATTTAATATAATAATTTAAAAACTTCTCTAT
This sequence comes from Discoglossus pictus, assembly GCA_027410445.1. Classification (NCBI taxonomy): domain Eukaryota; kingdom Metazoa; phylum Chordata; class Amphibia; order Anura; family Alytidae; genus Discoglossus; species Discoglossus pictus. The sequence continues at coordinate 347,297,137 of CM050164.1, read as the reverse complement.
GTTTATGGGGCTAGGACAACTGATGTTTCAAAAAGAAAACACACGCACACACCTGTGTAACAGCAGCATTTGTGCCTAACTTGATGACTAGGGAATCTGTTATTGGACTGGAAAATAGCAGCATATCCTTTTAGTTTCATTTTATAATTCCACAAAGTTTTTAATATGGGAGCTGAACACTGACACAGATGTTAATATCTATAAGATTTACTTTATCTACTAATCTGATATCCATAACTAATTGCAATTATACTATAAAAAGATATTAGTAAAATAACTGTCTTGTAATTAGATACATGCTTATTGAGACTGAGTGTCACGAATTCATGTGTATCAGCTCTTTCCCATATGGTCTGACTGTACGTAAGAAAATGGTCCTGTTATAACTTTATATATGTAAAACAATATTATTCTCCTGTCTACAATACCAATGCTATTGAGATCTCAAGAACCATAAGCCATCTAGTATGTCTTTACTAACAAATAAGTGAAAATATTTAGCAATACCTCTAACAAAATGTAATATCTTGTTAAGAAGAGTGGGGTAGCCGTGAGTGCCCAGTAATCTAGATGAATAATCAGAGTATTGCAGTATACAGTGATACCTTTTTTATTCGACAAACATATTTATAGTTTTTATGACAAGCTTTCGAGATCAGACCTCCCTTTTTCAAGTCAGAGGCAATACTAATTTTAGATTCTCACACAAAGAAAGAAATTCCAGGATTCACAAATAATGTTCTGTTTTGCCAACTGTGCAAAAGCATACAGGAATTAAGATCAGAGTCAATAAATTGCGGTCATAAATTGTTTCACAAAAGGGTTACAAACCTCATGATATAACACAGAAAGTAACCTCCGCCATTAAAACACTCCGAAAACACCTGTTGCAATACAAAACTAAAGAAACTACTTAATGTACACCACTGGTCACAACATACCATCTGGCTCTAGAAAGTATACTTAACATATTTAAGGATCTACAACCCCAACTAACAGATGATTTAGAATTAAAACATATATTTCCCAAAGCTCCCATTCTTGCATTTAGACAGCCACTAAATCTCAAACAAACATCGGGGAACACAAGATTGGCCAATGACCAGCATAACAGAGAAAATGGCACCAAACCTTCCATCAAAAAGCACAATGTGGACAGTAACTGTACTCCAGTTGGGCACCATTTCACCCAGAAGAATCATTCCATCCTAAACCTGCAAATCAAAAAACTCAGTCCTTTTAAAAAACATTTAAGAGAAAAAGACCTTTGAAATGAAGATGATTACATAATTTAATACTAATTTTGTCTCAATACCATTATTGCTTGTAACCTCAAACATTCATGATTATATATATGTATGTGTATGTATATATATATATATATATATATATATATATATATATAAATATATATATATATATATATATTTGCTGAAGTATTCACCCCCTTGACTTTTTACCTATTTTGTTACATTACAGCCTTAAGTTCAATGTTTTGTTAATCTGAATTGTATGTGATGGATCAGAACACAATAGTCTAAGATGGTGAAGTGAAATGAGAACAATATATACATAAAACTATTTTTTAGAAATAGAAAACAGAAAATTGCCATGTGCGAATGTATTCACCCCCTTTGTTATGAAGACCATAAAAAGCTCTGGTGCAAACAATTATCTTCAGAAGTCACAAAATTAGTGAAATGATGTCCACATGTGTGTGATATAAGTGTCACATGATCTGTCATTACATATACATGCCTTTTTTGAAAGTCCCCAGAGGCTGCAACACCTAAGCAAGAGGCACCACTAACCAAACACTGCCATGAAGACCAAACTCTCCAAACAAGTAAGGGACAATGTTGTTGAGAAGTACAAGTCAGGGTTAGGTTATAAAAAAAAATATCAAAATCTTTGATGATCCCCAGGAGCACCATCAAATCTATCATAACCAAATGGAAAGAACATGGCACAACAGCAAACCTGCCAAGAGACAGCCATCCATCAAAACTCACGGACCGGGGAAGGAGGGCATTAATCAGAGAGGCAGCACAGAGACCCCTGGTGGAGCTGCAGAGTTCCACAGCAGAGACTGGAGTATCTGTACATAGGACGGCAATAAGCCGTACGCTCCATACGAGTTGGGCTTTATGGAAGAGTGGCCAGAAGAAAGCCATTACTTTCAGCAAAAAACAAAATGGCACGTTTTGAGTATGCAAAAAGGCATGTGGGAGACTCCCAAAATGTATGGAGAAAGGTGCTCTGGTCTGATGAGACTAAAATTGAACTTTTGGGCCATCAAGGAAAACGCTATGTCTGGCGCAAACCCAACAAACCACATCACTCAAAGAACACCATCCCCATAGTTAAAAATGGTGGTGATTTGAGGCTAGGACGGAGGTTCACCTTCAAGCAGGACAATGACCCCAAACACACTGCTAAAGCAACACTTGAGTGGTTTAAGGGGAAACATGTAAAACATGTAAAAAAACAAGCGCAAACCATCCAACTTGAAGGAGCTGGAGCAGTTTTGCTAGGAGGAATTGGCAAAAATCCCAGTGGTAAGATGTGGCAAGCTCATAGAGACTTATCCAAAGTGACTTGGAGCTGTGATTGCCGCAAAAGGTGGCTCAACAAATTATTGACTTTAGGGGGTTTAATAGTTATGCACATTGACTTTTTCTGTTATTTTGTCTTATTTGTTGTTTGCTTCACAATAAAACAACAACAAAAAAAAAACATCTTCAAGTTGTGGGCATGTTCTGTAAATTAAATGATGCAAATCCTCAAACAATCCATGTTAGTTCCAGGTTGTGAGGCAACAAAACATGAAAAATGCCAGGGGGGTGAATTCTTTTGAAAGGCACTGTACACCCACCAAAGCCTACCAATCCCCCATACTCCTTCACATACTATAATACACGCAATACACACATTCTTGTTTTACCTAAAATACATAAATGTTATATTCAGTTATCCTGGTTACATAGTTACATACATTACTTACAGCCTTATTAAATTGCGATTCAGTAAATTTAAAAGGGCTCTATTTAAGCACATAGCATATTTTTTTACAGAAGTTTTTAGTTAGTGAACTTCTATCCAAAAGCAAGGTCTTCACTAACTAAAAACTTCTGTAAAAAAAATATGCTGTGTGCTTAAATAGAGCGCTTTTAAATTTACTGAATCGCAATTTAATAAGGCTGATAGTATTTAAGGTTGAAAAAAAGACTTATAGTTCATCAAGCAGCAGCTGCAAAGGCAAATAAAATATGACCATGTATTAAGAAGGGTATAGAAGCAAGGGAAGCAAATATAATACTGCCACAATACAAATCTCTAGTACGCCCTCATTTGGAATATGGAGTACAATTTTGGGCACCACTTTATAAAAAGGACATCTTAGAGCTGGAAAAGGTACAGAGAAGGACAGCAAAGCTAATAAGGGGAATGTAGGGGCTAAGTTATGAAGAAAGACTAAACAAATTAAACTTATTTTCTCTAGAAAAAAAGGTGTTTGATAGAAGATATGATTACATTATGTGAATACATCCAGGGTCAGTATAAATCTTTGTCAAGTGAGCTTTTTGTGCCAAGAGGTTTTCAACTGACAAGAGGACATTCTTTGAGGTTAGAAATAAAAAGATTCCACCTTAAAGAAAGAAAAGGGTTTGTTCACAGTAAGGGTGTTTAATCTGTGGAATTCTCTACCAAAGGAGGTGGTGAAAGCGAATTT
>CM050164.1:347190904-347288404 GCA_027410445.1 Discoglossus pictus | reverse complement strand
ATCAGTGAATCCTCTGGTGCATGATTAGAAACAGTAATGTTTCGGATGCAGCATGAAAAAGAGCTGTTTCATGTTAAAAGTTGTTGTCAAGCACTAATAAAGAGGATTCATTGATCATCAGACTTGGAATATGATGATCCGTGTGGATACAATGTGTGCAAACATAATAACATGTATTAGTAGGCAAAGGAATGTGAAAATAGTATATGTTTAAAATGTATTTACGACAAGCAAGAATAGAGTGTGGACATAGTGTTTGTGTATAAGCAGCATGAGAGTGTGGACAGCGTGTTTGCATATCAGTAATGTATGTGTTTGTAGTAGAGAACAGCGTGTGCAGAGTAAAGAGAGAGTATGTATGCAAATAAGAAGACAATGTGTGTGTACAAGAGACACTGTTTCTATATAACACACTATTATTATTTTTAGATTACCATTTTTCTAGTATTGACCATTTTTTTACCAGTTGTACCAAATACTGTATTGATTGTAATTTGTGGCATCAAATTGTAACCATATTGTAACCATATATTTATCTCTGCTCTAGTTTAACAGGACAAGTTTGCCTATTGGTATGGATGTATTTAATACCAGTAACTTTGTGGCTTATGAGGTTTGGCCAAAATAATAAAATATGCTTGGCAGTTGTATAGCTTTCCTGTGCCTGCATTTTTCTCCCAAATTTCATAAATTATATTCACAAAGTTTTAAGTAACCAGATCCTTAAAAGCAAGCATTGAAAACATTACAGACATTTTTTTAGAAAAGGGTATCTCAAAAATGCTGAATACTGTGGCAGTGAAAAAGCAAGAATTCTTACCATAAATTAAATATTTCAAAATCAGAGGTGCTAGTAATGAATCTAGGAATCAAGGACAGATTAAAACTGAAAGACAAATTCAGATATAATTAGACATTACACCTATAGCCTTATTAAGTTGCGATTCTGCAAATTTAAAAGGGTTCTATTGAGGAAACATAGCTTATTTTTTTACAGAAGTTTTTAGTTAGTGAATACCTTGCTTTTGGATAGAAGTTTATTAACTAAAAACTTCTGTAAAAAATATGCTCTGTGCTTATATAGAGCAGTATTCAATTGGCCAAATTGCAATTTAATAAGGCTGTTAATCTGAATATTAATAAAATAATAACAAATTGTAGGAAACTCAATTTAACATGGCTAGGAAGAATATCTGCCATAAAAGTGACAGTGCTTCCAAAAACCACATATGTCCTGAGGGGTATACCTCTCATAATTCCAATCTATAGACTAAAAGAACTGCAAAATAAAATAGATAATTTTATATATAAGAATATTATAAGATATTAGATATTACAACAAAGGCATACTCAAGAGGTGGATTAGCAGCACCAAATGTCATTGATAATTATAGAGTAATAACTCTGACGCATATTCTGAAATATACTATTGAGACCGATGTACCAAAATATTTAAAAATGGAGAAGGATCTGTCAGGTAAAGCAGATCTTGAAACCATAATATGGGATACGGTATACGAAAAAAAAAAAAATCTACCAATAGTTCCCAGTTCATTAGCGAGATTGTGGACTGGTTTGAATAAACATTTTTATTTTATTACATTTCCATCGCCTGTTATGCCAATAAATAAGATTTGTAAGGAATTATTACCATTTATAAAAAAGGACTGGACAATTTGGGGTATAAAAGTCCTAAAAGATTTGTACATCACATATACAGTTTTGAGCATTGAGATTTGTTGCTAACATTGCAGGCACGCATAGCGAGCCCGCCGCAACTGCTGCCTTTGCAAAGCTAAAACAGTAGTTAACGTTATCACCAGAAATTGTCTTGTTTCACTTTTTTCAAGAAAGTATTCCGAAACTAAAGATCCATATAATTATTAATATTCTGATGGTGGGCAAACGGTTTATTGCCCTTAACTGTAATAAACAGAACTTACCTACATGGCAAGAAATAAAAATGGGAGTAGAAAGAATTGCAGAAATTGAATAAGATTTAATTAGACACAATCAGGATTTACAAACTAAAAATAAAGTAAAGTGGTCACTTTGGCCTAAATGAAACATTTACAAGTTATTATTAGCCTCCTTTTTCCTTTTTTTTTTTTAAAGAATCAAAGGTATACATTTAAGGGCTTACAAGTAGAATAGCACCTGTCATGTTTTCTCTTCTTTTATTATTTATTTATCTAATGGACCTTTAACTATTTAACGCCCTGGAAAAAGTGATATCAGGATTATTAATTTCCAGGATATTCGGGGGGGGGGGGGGGGGGGGGGGGTTGAACAAAAATATGTATGTCACTATTGAGAAATTGAAAAATAAATGATATGATTGAAATATGTACTTTTTTTTGATATATTGAAAATTGATGATGTCCTCGTAAAATGTATATAAAATGTAAATAAAATATTATAAATAAACATTCCCTTCTATCGTCCTCCCTTCTGCCTCTTTCTCTTCCAATTTCCCCTCTCTCTTCCTCTTCTCCCTCTCCTTCTCCCTTCCATTCTCTCTCCAATCTCTCATGCCCCCCTTTTCTTTCACCCCTACTCTTTTTCTTTACCCTCTCTCCCTTCTGCCTCTCCTTTCTCCCTTCCTCCCCTCTCTTTCTTCTGCCTCTCCCTCCCTCCTCCTTCTTTCTCTCCCTCTCTTCCATTCTCTCCCCTCCCACTTGTCTCTCTCTCCTCCTTGTCTCTCCCCCACCCTTGTCTCTCCATGCCCTCCCTGTCTCTTGCCTCCCCTCTTTTCTTTCCCCTCACCCCCTTGTCTCCCCTTCTCCCTTGTCTCTCCCCTCCCCTTGGCTCTTCCCTTCCCACTTGTCTCACCCCTTCCCCCTTTGCTCTACCATCCCCCTTATCTCTCCCCATCTCCATTATCGCTTTCCTTCCCACTTGTCTCTCCCCCCTCATGTCTCTCCCCTTCCCCTTATATCTCCCTTTACCCTTGTCTCTACCCTTCCCCCTAGTCTCTACCCCCACCCTCTTCTCACCCCTCCCCCCTTGTCTCTCCATCAGCCTTCTCTTTCCCCCTGGTTCTCCCCTTCCCCCTTGTCTCTTAATTCCCTCTTGTCTCTTCCCTTCACTCCTGTCTCTCCCCTTCCCCTTGTCTCCCCCACCTATGTCCCTCCCCTTCCCTATTGTCTCTCTCCCCACCTTTGTCCCCCCTTGTTTCTCTCCTTCCCCTTGTCTTTCCCCCCACCCTTTTCTCTTCTACTTGCCCATTGTCTCTCCCTCCCCTGCTGGTCTCTCCCCTCCCCCTTGTCTCTCCCCTCCTCATTGTTTCTTCCATTCCGCCATGTCTCTCCCTCCACCCCTGTCTCACGACTTACTCTTTGTTTCTTCCCTCTACCCTTGTCTCTCCCCTTTCCCTTGTCTCTCCCATTCCCCCTTGTCTCCCTCACCTTTGTATCCCCTATTTCCTCTTGTCTCACCCTTCACCTTGTCTTTCCCTCCCCATTGTCTCTTTACTTCCCCCTTATCTATCCCCTACCCTTGCTTCTCCCCACCTTTGACTTTAGCACCCTTTTCTCTCTCTCTTCCACTCTTCTTTTCTCTCTCCCCCTCTCCCCCATTGCCTCTCTCCCCTTGTCTCTCCCACACTTCTCTCTCTCTCTTCCCCTCACCCTTGTCTCTCCCCTCCCTTTGTCTCTAACCCACTCTTGTATCTGCCCTCTTCCCCTTGTTTCTCCCCTCATCTCTTGTCATTCCCTCCCTATTTGACTCTCCCTTCCCCATGTCTCTCCACATCCCCCTTGTCTCTCCCCACCTTAGTTTTTACCCCTCCCCTTATTTCTCCTCTGACCATTGTCTCTCCCTCTACTCACTTGTCTCTTGACTTTCCCCTTGTCTCTTCCACCATCCTTATCTCTTCCTTACCCCTTGTCTCTCTCCTCCCCTTTATCTCTGCCCTTCTCCCTTTTCTCTCCCCTTCCCCTTCCTATTGTCTCATCCCCACCTTTTTCTCTTCCCCCCTTGTCTCTCCCCTTCCCCCTTGTCTCTTCCCCCTACAATTGTCTCTCCCCTTCACCTTGTCTTCCCCCCCTGTATCTTTCCTTCCCTTTATCTCTCACCCTTCTTCCTTGTCTTTCCCCTTCCCACTTGTCTCCTTCACCTTTGTATCTCCCATTCCTATTGTTTAATCCCTTCCTTTGTCTTTAGCCTCCTCCTTGTCTTTACCCTTCCCCCTTGCCTCTCCCTCCACCATTGGATTTCCCTTTTTGCCCATATCTCTTCCCCATACCTTTGTCTCTCTCATTCACATTATCTCTCCCTTGTCTCTCCCCTTCCCCCTTTTCTCCCTCACCTTTGTTTCCCCCCTTTCCTCCTGTCTCACCACCACCTTTCCCTCTCCCCGTCTCTCCCCTTCTCCATTGTCTCTCTCCTTCCCCCTTGTTTCCCTCATCTATGTATACCCCCTTTCTTCTTGTCTCACCCTCACCTTTGTCTCTCCCTTCCCCTTGTCTCTCCCCTTCTCTCTTGTCTCTGCCCCGTCCCTTGTCTCTCCCCTCGTTTCCTTGTTTCTCCCCTGCTGGGTTTTGAACCCTGGTCCCCAGGCTGCTATACCTCTTCCCTACCACTGCGCCAGCCTACCTTTGTGAATTCCATTGAGACCTTATAAGCTTGACTCTGCTAGCAATAGTATCAGTACCTAAGTCTCTTCAGCTGTGTCTGGTCAGGTGTCTGGTCCTTGGCCTATATAAGGCACTTCCTGTCTATTGATCCTTGCCAGATTATTGTGTGGTTCCTGATCACTTCAATAAACCTTGTTCCTGTTTTCACCTACAAGTTTGCGGAACTGGATTATTGCTGACCTTGGCTACTGGTCTCCACAACTTTGTGATTTCTATATCATTACACACCCCTTGTCTCTTCTCTTCCCCATGTCTCTCCATTCCCCCTTGTCTCTTGTTTGCCCCTTGTCTTTCACCATCCCCCTTATCTCTCCCCCACCCTAGTCTTTCCCCTTCCCCCTTTTTTCTCCTCCCACCCTTGCCTCTCCCTTACCCTTTTTCTCCCCTTCCACATTGTTTCTCCCCTTTGTCTCTCAAATTCCCCCTTGTCTCTCCCCTTCCCCTTGTCTCCCTCCGAACCCGGTCTCTCCCCCCCACCCTAGTCTTTCTCCTTCCCCATGTCTCTCCCTTTGACCCTTATCTCTTCCCTCCCTCTTATCTCTCCCCTTTCCCCTTGTCTCTCCTCCCACCCTTGTTTCTCCCTTCTCCCCTTTTCTCTCCCCCACCCTTGTCTCAGCACTCCCCTTTGTCTCTCCCTTCCCCCTTGTCTCTCCCCTCCTACCGTTTATCTTCCCTTCCCTTTTGTCTTTCCCCCAACCATGGGTTTAAGCACTGTTTATGAGCAGAGATGTAGTTTTGGGGTATTTTTATAGTATATGCGATATCCACCCAGATTTTCTTTTGCTTCTACAACCATGCCCTCAATCCTTATCTAAAATGTGAACTGTTGGTGGCCCCTGGGGACTGCAGTTGAGGAACACTGGTGTAATACAATCACTACAGCCAATTATGTCTGAAGTGACCCTGATGTCAGGTATACAGAAACACACAGCAAACAATTGTTCATATAATAGTATTAACTCTTACACTATTTGTCACTCTTTTCAGCACCCATGAGGACCAGGCTTACCAAGGAGTCACAAGTGTTGGCATTGCCTCCACCTGAGGTGGAGTTATTATATCCCAGATGATCCATGCAAGGGAGAGGAACCACTAATTGGATCAGAGGGCCTTGGATCTCATCAGTAAGCAGGTTATAGTGAGGTTCAATATGAGAGCAGTCATCCACTGTTTGGCCACTATGAATCTCCACCAGGGCCCTCCGAAAGAACTGGCTACTGCTCTCTGCCTCCACCTCCAACCATTTATTGTATACATAAACAACAATCACAGCCACCTCTACCTGCTACCATCTACTGGAGCCAGGAACACCCACCACTGCTACCTCTATCTCCTACCATCTTCTGGAGACAGGAACAACCACCACCGCCAACTCTACCTACTACAATCTACTAGAGCCAGGAATAACCATCACTGCCACCTTCTTCCTCCTCCCATGTACTGGAACCTGCAACAACCAGGCCCAATGCCAAATGTGCCACTCACAACGTTGGTTCCTCAGGACCTCCCCACTCCACCACCGCCACCTCCTCTTATTGAAATGGCCGGTACATCCTAGGACAGACCTTCAACTCCGCCCCAGGGAATTTTAGATGACGTGTTTGGGATGTGATGTTGTCATGGCCAAGTGTTTACATTTTCTATGTTTAAAGTGATGTTTACCTCATAATTTTTAACATCATTTCATATACTGGTTCACATAACACCTAAAATATGCATGAAGTGTGCAATACTTCTGAAACAATTATCCCTATTTACTGTCCAAAACATTGCAATGTGAACATTCCAACCCACTACAGTGACAAAGTAATGGTTTCCAAGTGATCACATGTATTCATATTTTAAAAATGTATTCAAGCAATATTTCATGTGTTATCACAATATTTTCCATCATGCATAATCAGCAGCATTGGTGATGTGTTGTATTGTAGCACTGTTCTGTATCACCATTCCTCTGGAGGGTTGTTAACCAATATTGTTATATTATTGCCCCATATAAGCTGTCTATGTTTTCCAAAGAAATAAACTGTTAATTAATGTAATATTGTTTACGGGTATATAAAATTATACCAAGGATATTAGATTAATTATTTGTCATGTTTCATTCAATGTTTATAGATCATTTGTTCAATTAAATATGTAACCTGTTTGTTGCAGCAGGACAAGATACAGTGATATACCCCATTCATGTTTATATCTGTCTATAGTACAACAATAAATTACTCATAGTATTCTGCTCTCCAAAAGGGAAGTCATATCAACTAATTAAAATGGGAAGAGTATTTACATCAAGTGTATATGGGCTTATGCATAAGAAAAAAATACATTTGACCGATCAAGTACTATATTTTACTTTGTTATGGTATGCATATTATTCTAAGAATCTATCACCATGAATCCTAATATTACAACCAAGAAACCTATTACACAGGTTTGACTCCTAGAAAGCTCATTAGACAGAGCCAAGAATTAAGTAAATACCAATACCTGAAATCAACAACGTTGGAAAAGGGGTATGATCAAATATTGTCATGTATAGTACTCAAAAGAAGACCAAAATATGGGAGCAGACAATGTAAAATAATTGATGTATTTTCCCACTTTATATATTGATAATCAAGAGTAAGCTAAAAAGTTACAGTTCTCATTGAGACCATTAGACATTAAAGTGTTCAATTGTATGATCCACTTCCTCTCAGCTTTTAAAAGATCTTTTTCAACATCACCTCTTGTTATTCCTAATGTTATACATTGTAGTACCCAACAGTCCAGTTTTGGTTTTGAATTATGATAGTTCATAAAATGTCTGGCCACCGAGGTCAATGTCTTGTTTTTGCCTATATCTTTGTGTGCGTTCTTTTTGCTACATGTATGCTCACCCAATCTCCGCCTCAGCTCTCTTGTTGTGATGCCTATGTATTTCAGAGAGCAAGGGCACTGTATGCAATACACAACATTTGTGCTAATGCAGTTAAATAGGCCTTGAAGCTTAATAACTTTATTTTGTCTGTCATACACCTGTACAACTTTTTTCATATAGCCAAAAAAATTGCAATTACCACAGCCAAAAGCTCAATTGAGTGATCGCCATGAAGTATTTTTAAAAAATGGCTATTAACCAGTTTATACTTCAAAGATGGACTCTTTCTCCAACCCATATAAATTAATTCTCCTATGATGGAGTTTAGTGTTTCGTCAGTCCGTAATATATGGGCATGTCTGGTAATAATAGCGGAAATATTCTGCCATTGTTGGCTGAAGGTCGCTATGAATCTCAAAGGCTCTTGTTTTTCCGACCTTTTTTTAGGTCTTAGTAGATTGTCTCTACATAAATGTAGCGTCTTATGGTAGGCTCTTTTTTGTGATTTTTTTTACTATGGCCTCTATCTTTGAGTCTGTTGATAAGTTCCTTGGATCTGTTTTTAAAGATCATGTTTTTAGAACAATTCCTACGAAGCCGTAGAAACTCACCATATGGTATGGATTTCTTTATTGATGATAAATGAGCACTGATGTTAGTAGCGTGCTATTGGGGTCCATAGTTTTGCGGTAGATATCTGTTAAAATTCGTCCATCCTCATGATGATATCCAAGAAGTCAATTTTGTCTTTGCTGAATTGGTAAAATAATCTGAGATTGAATTGATTATCATTGTGGTTTGTCAAAAATTCCTCTAGATCTTTCTCTGTGCCATCCCATACAATCAACACATACTCTATGTATCTAATCCATAAAGTTACACTATCTGTGTACTTTTTATTGGACTTGCAGAACACATGCTCGCGCTCCCACCACCCCAAGTATATATTTGCATAGGTGGGAGCGCAAGCAGTGCCCATGGCAGTACCCCAAACTTGCAAATAGAATCTGTAATTAAAAATGAAATAATTGATGTTTAGGATGAATTTCAAGAGGTCCAAGATGAATGTATTGAATTGTGTATTCTCAAATGATTCCATGGACAGAAAATATTAAATCGAGTTACAGCCTACATCATGGAGTATTGATGTATACAAAGATTCTATGTATGCGGTGACAAGTAACGTAGATTCTTGTAGGGCAACATCGTTCAAAACTTTTCAGAACGTCCCTAGTGTCTTTTAAGAAGAATGGCATTCCCAATACATGATTTTGCAGTCGTATGTCCACAAATCTACTCACTGGTTCTCCAATAATGCCATTGACAGATATGATGGGGCGTCCAAGTGGATTCCTCATATCCTTATGTATCTTGGGCAGCATGCAATAGGTGGCTATGCAAGGATTAGTCACTTGTAGATATATCCATTCTTTTTTAGTTATGGTTTTAGATTCATGAGCTTTGTTAATGATCTTATTATACTTATTTAACAGATCTTCAGGGGATCACCCAAAATAATTTTGTAACATTGTTCATCACAAAGCTGTCTATTAACTTACTTGAGACACAAATCTATCGGCCAATTTATCAAGTTGCCATGCTTATCTGATGGCTTACTCAGGGTATCTTTCCAGTCCATTATCTGTTTTAATGTTTCATTCTCTTGTCTCAATGCTTCCCTGATGACGTCACTTGCTGAACTGTGAAATTGAGGATTGCTGCTGCTGATTCTGGCCTGACCCAATGTTCTCTTCAAAGTTGTGCCTAATACTATGACTTCCTAAAAGTGCACATATATACGAGATAAGTAACCTAACTATATATACATAAGAAATATAGAAATATTGGAGCGATCAGCAGCATACATTTATAATTTGATACTAAGCATCGTTTACCCCATATGGTCCAATATATATGTATATATTTTTTGTGATCATAAAAACTATGAGACTTGCCTGTCATATATTGTACTATTAATAAGGTTGATCACAGATATTGATGTTACTAAGCCATAACATAATTATTTTCTGTGTATAACTTATATCTGAATATATTATATCTTAGGTTGTATACCTAATTTATATTACACAGTCTTTTTAGATCGCCTTGATAGATTTTAAAAAGTCCCACTTGTGGATTGCAGGGGTGTTTGATTTTGAGGTGCCCCAGCATCTGTCACACATATTAGAATCGGAGGATATCCGTCTTCTCAAAGTACATTTAGCACTTTAATATTATATTCTTTAAACTCACTTTTTGTATATAGTTTTTAGCAGTAGGCACTTTAATATTTTCTATACATACGTGACACATGAAGGGTACCCCCTGGATCTACTCTGTGCAGTGATGCGCAATTTGGACTTTTTTTAAACTGCAATGTTATTAGTTTAAATATACTTACTATTAATATCAGATATTAGTATCAGATATTTACATATCATTATGCTGGTTCTTCTATTTTTGTTAACTAAGGGACCTCACATCAGGGGAGCGCCAGAATTTACAATGTTATGTTTTAAATGATGTGATTTAATTATTAGAGTATTTTAATCATGTTAATAAAATATGTTTTTAATAAATTCCTTCTTGAATGTAATTAGCAAGGGTATCTGAATAGAATTGAGGCGTGTTTCTCCTTTTCTTTTCACAATATATTTCTACACTCTCTAATCAGATAATAGTTTCATATTATTATTTTTATATTTAAGGAGATTAAGAAACTTTCCCTAAACGGACGGACTGTGTAACCCAAAAACGGTAACCCATTCCAGACCCCAAATTTTTCACATTTTAGTTTGAACTGATGGTCTTGTTTTTGGATACAAACCCTTAAAACTAAACAGAAATTAATAAACAACAATAATAATAATAATAATCTTCATCAATTATTAAGGATTGAAAAAAATATAAAAATACATTTGCATTTAACTGAATACACCATTCTGTTGATCCATATGAACAAATCAAGCTTTACTTAAAGGCTCCTGACGTGCATTGCGTTTTATTTTTTTTAGATTTATCACAAAGAGAAAACATTCATAAAAGTCACTTATTCTTTTTTTAGATGAACGGCATAGGTCCTTTTTGATACATATGAGGGCTGTTTAGTAAGCTTGTGGAGCTAAATGCCTTCCGGATCCTGTTCAAAAGACATAGGTTTCTTCTCCTCCTTTCTACATTGTATACCATCAATAGTATTAATTGTTACTTGCCACTACACTTGAAGGGTAACTATGAACTTATTTGTTCTGTTTTTTAAGTAGTCTCCTACAATGTTTTTTCAATTTTATATTTATCTTAAAAAAGTTAATTTTTTTAATTGTTTACACATTGGTACATTGATGTCAAGCACCAGGACTTTGTCCAAAAGTTGTTTTGTACTATGTCTATTTACCCCACATTATCATGCAAGCTACAGGAATAGTATTTTTAGGTGTCATCTACAGAGACAAAATTATTGTAACTAAAGTAACAATTTATGTTGTTATTTGCATTATAATAAAAATGTCGCTGCTCAGCAGCAGGTGGATTTAAATAGGACCACCGGACACCACTCTGTCCTAGGGATTATGTAAATATATTCTGAGGACTAGAGTATAAGCTCAGGAGTTATAGTGAGTGAAGAGAAAACATATGAATTGGAATTAAGAAAATAATTATAATAAGGTTGCAAACATTTACCTATATTTTCTGCATAACTTTAAACAGTACATGAAACAAAAACAATTTTAGACATTTACAGACATCCTATTAAATGGACAATAATCTGCAAAACAAAAATTGAAAGTTTTGAATACCATGTCCCTTTAATCTCAAAACTGTTCTGTATAATGAACAGGCTGTTTTATGGTTTGTCGTTTTTCCTAAAAATAAATAATTTGAGAATTACACCCTAATCTCTGGCTGATATATGGGCTGCCATTTTGTTCAATGTTGTCAGGAATCAGGTACTTAAACATAAATTCAGACCCTTCAGGGTGAGATAGTGTAAAGAATTTAGTAACAACATTAAAATACAGGATAATTGAAGCTTAGTGTGTATTGCTGTAAATCAAAAAGTCCACTGCTTTGATTAGTCCATTTTCTGAAACAAACGGCAGAAGCACAAACAGGCCCCAAAAGCAGACAGCTAGGAGGCAGACAATTATATATCTTAAATATATATTCATCACTATATGAAATTATGTTTAGAACAATGACATAAACATCACTTTTAACATAGAAAATGTAAACACTTTGCCATGACAACATCATATCCCAAACATCTCATCCAAAATTTCCTCAGGTGGAGTTGGAAGTCTGTCCAAGGATGTTTCAATAGGAGGAGTTGGCAATTGTGGAGGTGGTGGAGTGTGGAGGTTCTGAGGAGCCAGCGTTGGGAGTGGCACATTTGGCATTGGGCCTGGTTGTTCATCTCAAAACTGTTCTGACTGTTTTTAGTTTGTCATTTTTCCTAAAATAAATAATTTGAGAATTACACCCTAATCTCTGGCTGATATCTGGGCTGCCATTGGGTTCAATGTTGTCAGGAATCAGGTACTTAAACATAAATTCAGACCCTTCAGGGTGAGATAATTTAAAGAATTTAGTAACAACTTTGAAATACATGATAATTGAAGCTTGGTGTGTATTGCTGTAAATCAAAATGTTCAATGCTTGGATCTATCTATCTATCATCTTACTATCTATCTATCTATCTATCTATCTATCTATCTATCTATCTATCTATCTATCTATCTATTAGGGTATTGTGCCACCAGGGCCACATTTATCCAAGATGCCCTAGGCAACGTGTCCTCTGATACCACTTAAAGAAATAAATAAAAAAACAAAAAACACACAAAAAAAGTATATACTGTATATTATTTACAAGAACGTAGAATTAATGATCAGATCTACTCTGTTGTATGCACTGGCAAATAGATGGTTATGGGTCAATTAATATTCTATGAATATCTTGCCACATGATCTGTGGACTCTCCAGCTTTACACTATTCATTTTTTTCCCAAATGCAGTCTCACAATGTCACTGTCTCACATGGAAAATCTAAATTTTTTCACTGTTCCTTGAAAGTTTTGATCTCAGAGTGAGCTCTTGGAACTATAGTACTTGTGCCTGCAATTTATATACCGTATTGGTCCGAATATAAGCCATTGCAAGAAACAGGCTTTCTAATTAGCACTGTAACTTCTTTTGCAGGTTACAGCCCTTACAGGATTTTAGAATCACTAAAACCGTAAATTGCTATTCAATTGCTACAATACCGCAGTCTCAAGTGCACAAATCGGCACCCTTAACTTGCAATTGCGCAAATCGGCATTTTTACGTTTGCAAATCGATATTCAATTGATACAATGCAGTCTCAGGCACGCAAATCGTCTGTAATTTTACGTTCGCGAATATAAGCCGTACACGTAACGTGCAAGCTCGCAAATAAGCTGTCATTTTTTTTATGGTCACAAATATAAGCTGCACCCATAACTCGCAAACTAAAAAATTGGAAAAAAGGTGTGGCTTATATTCGGACCAATACGGTAATTAACTAGCGACTTGCCCGTCAAAAAGTGACGGTCAATAAAATTGTAAGGCTGGGAATGCTGTTTGGCACATAATGTAAGGTTTTAGGTCGTCTGACCACCTTCGGCGCTCATTGCAAGCTCCTTCAGCGCTCATTGTGAACCTCTCCGCTCGTGTAATTTTGGTGGTGTGCGCACATTTTCCGCTCATTGTAAGCCTCTTCCCTTGTTTACTTTTGCTCCTCTGAGCACTCTCGGCGCTCATTGTGAGCCCCGTGCTGAACGCCTTTGGTGCTCATTGCGATCCTCTCCTCTGCTCTACTTTTGGTTTTCTGAGCACCCTGTGCGCTGATTGTGAGCCCTGTACTGAGCGACTTTGGCGCTTATCACGTGGTTTGCAATGCTCGCCTTCGGTGCTCATTGCAAGGCTCTCTGCTCATGTAGTTTTGGTGGTCTGAGCACCTTTGAAGGGGCGCACTGATGGGATTGGCGCTCATTATGAGCCTCTCCCCTCATGTAAATTTTCTCCTCTGAGCACCCTTCGCGCTGATTGTGAGCCCCACGCTGAACGCCTTCGGCGCTCCCTGCCTAAGTCGTACTGGATCATACGGCTCATATCTCCACCAGCGCAAGTAGCACCTTTGGCGCTCCTTGCCAGCAATTGCGGCCCTCGCAAAGCTATTTTCACTCTAATCAATTTATAAACTGAATAACTTTTCATAATCAATTTTAGACATTTTCTGTACAGATACATGCAGCCTTATTAAATTGTGATTCGGTCATTTGAATAGGGCTCTATATGAGCACATAGCATATTTTTTTACAGAAGTTTTTAGTTAGTGAAGAACTAAAAACTTATAACTAAAAAAAATACGCTCTTTGCTTATATAGAGCCCTATTTAATTGTCCGAATCGCCATTTAATAAGGCTGTTGGTGTTTATAACAAACAGACACCCCTAAGCACCTGCCTACTCTGCCTTATGGGACATCTTGCCCCATGTGAAATATAATAATACTAGCAACTTGCCCATCAAAAATGACGGCAATAAAATGTGTTTTATGCTGTTTGCCACACAATGGGAGCCTCTGCCCCTCTACTTTACTGGTCTCGCGATGAGAGCCTTCGGTGCTCATCACGGGCTTCACAATGAGCGCCTTCCAATGAGCACCTTCCCTCTGTCTACTTCCTCCCTTGTGTCTCATTTCCCCCTCCTCTCCCTCCCTTGTGGTTCCTCCCCACCCCCTGTGTTTTTACCCCCTCTCATTACTGTGTCTTTCCCTCCTGTCCTCCCCATGTCTCTTTCCCTACCTCTCCCTCCCCTGTGTCTCTTGCCCCCCTCTCTCCCCTGTGTCTCTTTAACCCCCTTATGTCTCTTTCCCCCATGTCTTTTCCCCCCTCCGTTGTGTCTGTTCCCCCCATTTCCCTCCCCTGTGTCTCTTCCCCCTCCTCTCCCTCCCCTGTGTCTCTCCACCTCCTCTCCCTCTCTTGTGTGTTTACCTCCTTCCTCTCCCATCCCTGTGTGTCTCTCCCCTCCCCTTTGTCTCTTCCCCCCTCCTCTCCCTCCCCTGCGTGTCTCACCCTTCCTCCTCTATGTCTCTTCCCCCTCCTCTCACTTCTTTTTGTTTCTCCCCCCTCTCACTCCCCTGTGTCTCTCCCCCTTTCACTCACTCTCCTGTGTCTCCCCCTCCTCTGTGTCTCTCCCCCTCTCATTCCCCTGTGTCTCTCCCCCTCCTTTGCCTCCCCTATGTGTCTACCCCCTTACTCTCCTACCCCTGTGTCTCCCCCCTCCCTTGTGTCTCTTCCCCCCTCCCCTGTGTCTCTTCCCCCCTTGTCTCTCTCCCTCCTCTCATTCCTTTGTGTCTCTCCCCTCCTCTCACTCCTTTGTGTCTCTCTTCCCCTCCTCTCACTTCCCTGTGTCTCTCCCCCCCCTACTCTCACTCTGCTGTGGCTCTTCCCCCTCTCCACTCACTCCCCTGTGTCTCTCTCCCCCTCCTCTTTGTTTCTCCCCCCTCTCCCTCCCCTGTGTTTCTCCCCCCTCCTCTCACTCCCCTGGACTTCCCCCTCCTCTGAGTCTCTCCCCCCTCTCATTCCCCTGTGTCTCACCCCCCTCTGTGTGTCTACCCCTCCTCTGTGTGTCTACCCCATCCTCTCACACCCTTGTGTGCCTCCCTCTTCCCCTGTGTCTCTTCCCCCCTTGTCTCCCTACCCTGTGTATCTCCCCCCTCACTCCTTTGCATCTCTCCCCCTCCTCTCACTCCCCTGTGTCTCTCACTCCCCTGTGTCTCTTCCCCCTCCTCTCACTCCTTTGTGTCTCTCCTCCCCTCCTCCTCTCACTCCCCTATGTCTCCCCCCCTCCCTTGTGTCTCTTCCCCCTCCTCTGTGTCTCTTCCCCCCTTGTCTCTCTCCCTCCTCTCATTCCTTTGTGTCTCTCCCCTCCTCTCACTCCTTTGTGTCTCTCTCCCCCTCCTCTCACTTCCCTGTGTCTCTTCCCCCCCCTACTCTCACTCCGCTGTGGCTCTTCCCCCTCTCCACTCACTCCCCTGTGTCTCTCTCCCCCTCCTCTTTGTTTCTCCCCCCTCTCCCTCCCCTGTGTTTCTCCCCCCCTCCTCTCACTCCCCTGGACTCCCCCCTCCTCTGAGTCTCTCCCCCCTCTCATTCCCCTGTGTCTCACCCCCCTCTGTCTGTCTACCCCTCCTCTGTGTGTCTACCCCATCCTCACCCACCCGTGTGTGCCTCCCTCCTCCCCTGTGTCTCTTCCCCCCTTGTCTCCATACCCTGTGTCTCTCCCCCCCTCACTCCTTTGTGTCTCTCCCCCTCCTCTCACTCCCCTGTGTCTCTCACTCCCCTGTGTCTCTTCCCCCTCCTCTCACTCCTTTGTGCCTCTCCTCCCCTCCTCCTCTCACTCCCCTGTGTCTCTCCCCCTCCTCTGTTTCTCTCCCCTCTCGTTCTCCTGTGTCTTTCCCCCTCCTCTGTGTCTCCCCCCCACCCCTGTGTGTCTCCCCCTCCCCTGTGTCTCTTCCCCCCTCGTCTCGCTGCCCTGTGTTTGTCCCCGCTCCTCTTTCTGCCCTGTGTCTCTTCGGCCTCTCTCCTCTGTCTTCCCCGTGTGTCTCCCCTCCTCTTCAGCGCTCAATGCGCCTGCACAGGCTGCCATGCGCATGCGCGGGCCGTTGCACAATGCGCATGCGCGGATTATGCCGCACAATACGCATGCGTGGCCTGTTGCACAGTATGCAGTTGTCAAACTGCGATTTGTCGCAAGCGTGACAACTAATTGCAGTTTCAAAACTATTATTTGTGATATATCTGATGAAATAACTATTTATTTTAATATATAATTTGTAATACAAAACAAATGTTATGTTATTGGTATTTAAGAGGATTCATGGTAGGTGAAAGGTTAGCAATTAAATAAGTAGCAACTGAAAAAAAATTGGGGGGCACTTGTAATTCTGTTTCAACTATGTTTGTTTATCGTCATGGTTAAACATCATTCAAAGAAGCAATAATATATTATACTCTATATATAGCATAATATATTATATATATCATACTATATATACTCTTCTTTCTTGTACACTGGAACTTGAACTGGCCAATTATAACTCCACCCAAGCCAGGTCCAATAGAAGTGTGCCTGCATCATCATAGTAAACATGACGATTTGTTGCTAGTCTCACTATATGTTGAACAGTGATGTCGCGAACATAACATTTTCGGTTCGCGAACCGCAAACGCGAACCGCCGAAAATCTTTGCGAACCGGCGAACCCGGCAAACCGCCATAGACTTCAATGGGTAGGCGGATTTTAAAACCCACAGGCACTCTTTCTGGCCACAATAGTGATGTGAAAGTTGTTTCAAGGGGACTAACACCTGGACTGTGGCATGCCGGAGGAGGATCCATGGCAAAACTCCCACGGAAAATGACATAGTTGATGCAGAGTCTGGTTTTAAGCCATAAAGGGTATAAATTACCTAACATTCCTAAATTGTTTGGAATAACGTGCTTTAAAACATCAGGTATGATGTTGTATCGATCAGGTAGTGTAAGGGTTAGGCCCGCTTCACAGTGACAAACCAAACTCCTCATTTAACGCACCGCAAACAACCGCAAACAGTTCATTTGCACAACCGCAAACTCCCCATTTGCACAAGGTTGGATACCAAGCTAGCCATGTCCCGTTCCTTGTCCTCACTGATGTCATTGAAGGTCTCTTCCTACACCCAGCCACCAAGGGTCCCAGAAAAGGTGACCACAAGCCCCCTGGGACGCCTGCTGTGTTTGGTCTTCCACCTCCTCAAAGCCACCTTCCTCCTCTGACTCCTCTTCTTCAGACTCCTCTCACTGCGTTGCCTCTCTCTGCATTATTATAAGGTGTGTTAAGTAGTACTACTCTTATCAGTTTAATACCTGTTACAGCACCTATCAGGGGGCGTGTATAAGGCCTGGATTTTTGGAACCGGGAGATGGAAAAAGATGCTGGGTTGCTCGTATCAATTCAATTTTGGGGCACTGCACGTGCAATCAAAGGTGCCACCATATAGGAGTGGCGTGTTTGTAAGTACTACTCTTACCAGTTTAACACCTGTTACAGCACCTATCAGGGGGCGTGTATAAGGCCTGGATTTTTAGAACCGGGAGATGGAAAAAGATGCTTGGTTGGTCGTATCACTTCAATTTTGGGGCACGGCACGTTCAATCAAAGGTGCCACCAGATAGGAGTGTCGTGTTTGTAAGTACTACTCTTATCAGTTTAATACCTGTTACAGCACCTATCAGGGAACGTGTATAAGGCCTGGATTTTTGGGACCGGGAGATGGAAAAAGATGCTTGGTTGGTCGTATCACTTCAATTTTGGGGCACGTGCAATCAAAGGTGCCACCAAATAGGAGTGGCGTGTTTGTAAGTACTACTCTTATCAGTTTAATACCTGTTACAGCACCTATAAGGGGGCGTGTATAAGGACTGGATTTTCAGAACCGGGAGATGGAAAAAGATGCTTGGTTGGTCATATCACTCCAATTTTGGGGCACGGCACGTGCAATCAAAGGTGCCAACAGATAGGAGTGTCGTGTTTGTAAGTACTACTCTTATCAGTTTAATACTTGTTACGTCACCTATCAGGGGGCGTGTATAAGGCCTGGATTTTTAGAACCAGGAGATGGAAAAAGATGCTTTGTTGGTCATATCACACAATTTGGGGTACTTTGTGACATTAGCTACTTACACTCAAACATGTCCTTTACAGGCACCTGACTATGGACAGATGAGCAGGAACTGCTCAAGGCGAGAGACGGAGTGGCGGATGGTTGAGAGGGGGCAAGGAGGACAGCAGTGGTTGATGTAGCTGATGATGCTGGACCAGGAGGAGGATGGCGGCTTTGAGTTTGTGTGCTGCTTGTACTCATGTGTTGGTCTGGAGTCACCCAAACATTAGGTCTCAACCTGTAGAGGATAAGGGAACCAGGCTACTCTAGACCTCATTCATCATTACAGGTTTTGACAGATCGGTACTATGCGTGCAAGCTACTGTGACAACAGATATGAAGAAGTTGGTAGATTAGACGCTGTAGGCCTGACACAGACGCTTGCAAACAAGTAACTGCTATTCAATGTATTACAGTCAAAATTGTATTCTTTGTTTAAATATGCACTACTGACTGTTACACCAGATATGAGTGGTGGCACTGCCTGGGCAAGTGGGCACAGTATACGATGTGAGCCTAAGACACACACGCTGGCAGGCAGGTAAATGAAATTCGATTACACAGAAAATGTAGAGTGCTGGTACGCCACTGGATTGGATTGGTTGAACTTGGCACAGTACTTGTAAGCCTGACACACACACTGGCTAGAGGTCAGGCAAATGAGATGAGATTGGCGGTCAGGCAAATGAACTTAGATTTAAGAAAATACAATTATTGTTTTTTTAAATGTAGACTGCTGGTACCCCAACTAGATTGGATTGGTTGAACTTGGCATAGTACTTGTAAGCCTGACACACACACTTGCTAGCGGTCAGGCAAATGAACTTAGATTGGCGGTCAGGCAAATTAACATAGATTTAAGAAAGAAAAAAATATTGTTTTTTTAAATGTAGACTGCTGGTACCCCAACTAGATTGGATTGGTTGAACTTGGCACAGTACTTGTAAGCCTGACACACACACTGGCTAGCAGTCAGGCAAATGAACTTAGATTGGCGATCAGGCAAATGAACTTAGATTTAAGAAAATAAAATTATTGTTTTTTTTAAATGTAGACTGCTGGTACCCCACCTAGATTGGATTGGTTGAACTTGGCACAGTACTTGTAAGCCTGACACACACACTGGCTAGAGGTCAGGCAAATGAACTTAGATTTAACAAAATAAAATAATTGTTTTTTTAAATGTAGGCTGCTGGTACCCCAACTAGATTGTATTGGTTGAACTTGGCACAGTACTTGTAAGCCTGACACACACACTGGCTAGCGGTCAGGCAAATGAACTTAGATTGGCGGTCAGGCAATTGAACTAAGATTTAACAAAATAAAACTTTTTGTTTTTTAAAAGTAGACAACTAGTAAATAAGATTGTATTGGTTGCACTGTGTACACACAGTATAAGCTGTGAGCCTGACACACACACTTGCTAGCAGTGGGTAGCATGGAAACAGGCAAATGAAGTTAGATTAGACAGAAAAAAAAAAAATTATGTTATAGCCCTACAAAGGGCTTTTTAGGGTGCTGTGTTTACAGCAGAGATCTGACGAGTCCTTCAGCACTGCACTGGACACTGAATAAACTTGCCTAGCTATTGATTTCCCTATTCAATCAGCATCACCTACACTCTCCCTCCTCTCAGTAAGACTGCAAGTTAGTTATAATTCCAAAAGGGCTGCTGTCCATGAGGTAGAAGGGTCTGGAAGGCAGGGTATGATGCTGATTGGCTGGAATGTGTCTGCTGACTGTGAAGTGCAAGGTCAAAGTTTGCTCAATGATAAAGTATAGGGGGCGGATCGAACATTGCATATGTTCGCAGTTCGCCGCGAACGCGAACATGCTATGTTCGTTGGGAACAGTCCGCCGGCGAACTATTCGCGACATCTCTAATGTTGAATCTTTATATAAATATATAGAGCACAACCTTGGGTGTGCAGCAGTGATATATGTACTTAAATAAAACCTAATTCTGATGTAGATACCATTAATTTTCGATTTACACTGTGTACATTTATCCTCATACATAACAATTTTCTTTTTGGCAATAAATATTTATTGCAAATTCAGGGTACGACTATGGGCACAGCACTTGGCCCTACGTATGCCAATATTATTCTTGGGTAGTGGGAGGAGATAACTGTGTTCAAATCTGCTATGTCCAAATGAACTGTGTTTGTCAAATATTGAATGAGAAACATAGATGATGTGTCCTTACTATCAACACGCTAAAAAAATTACCTTTTATAATTCAAAAAATATAACATCAGACTTACAATATACAAGCTCAACATACAGAGATTTTAGATATTAAGATATCTAAAACTTAAATGGGTCATTGGAATACTATTTTGTATAGGAAACCAACAGCAACCAATAATATTTTGTTAGCAACAAGTGCCCATCCTGCACATGTAGTTTAGAACCTTCCTAAGGGTGAATATATAAGGAAATTGTTCAGACGTGGAATCCTTTAAGAGGGGGCCAAAAATCGACAAAGCAAATTATTACGCAGAGGTAACAACAATAAATATCTTAAAACAGCTTATCAGAATAGCCTGTCAGAGTTAATTTATTAGTTCCAAAGAAGAAGAAAAGGTATGAACACCTGAGATTTATTACTACCTACCACTCCCAGTCTTATAGGGTTAGCAAGATAATATCCAAACATGTTCTCCAAACTGATGAGGTTCTTAAAGATCTAATACCTCAAAAACCAAGATTTGGGTTTAAAAAGGGGACAAAATTGAAAGGACATTTTAATTAAACTAAACTCAGGATATATAGATTCTGTGGGTCTATCATGTGTGGACATTGTAGCACATGCACCCACATGGTAAAAATGAAGACAATGCTGGATAGATTTAGCAAGATACACAAAATAAAAGATCACATCAATTGTCAATCTTATCATATTTTTTATTGTCTGTCATATTCTTGTGAAATAAAATACTTTGGCATCAACTAAACTTTTACGCTTATGAATATCTGAATATTCATAATGCTAAGCGTGACAGAAATAATTACAAGCAAATAACCACAGTAGCAAAACACTTTTTAAATAAACATAAGGGTAAAGCCAAATACTTTAAGATGTTGGGGACTTGAAACAATCAGATGCAAAATAAGGGGTGGGGGGAGGGATAAAAAACTAACCCTATTGCAGGCTGGAACAAAATGGATTTATCTACTTAATACTTTTTATCCCAATGGTCCTAATGAACATAATAATTTCACTGTGTTTATAGAAATTGTAACATCAGTTCTTCCTTCTTTTGTTTTCTGAATATGTTGTTTGAGCCTCGAATAACCAAAAGACATTAATCACATGGTCCCTTGACATTTCTTCCTTCTAATATGAAACAAAGAATTTTATCTTTAAACTTACATCATAAACTTTTTCTAAGCAGTGTACCATTGGGGTATTAAGTTTATTGTGTCATATTCTATAAAGTTATAAAGATCATGACTATATATGCAAACTAGTGGCTTGGCCGTCAAAGTTGACGACAATAACATTTGAAGCCTGGCAATGGTGTTTGCAAAATATTGCAAGCCTTCCACCCCCCCCCCCGCCCCAACCTGCCTGCCTCATGATGAGCGTCTTTGCACTCATCACAGGCCTTCAAATGAGTACCTTTGGCGCCCATCGCAAGCCTCTCAATGAGCGCCTTCAGCCCTCATTGCAAGCCTCTGCCCCCCTCTAGCTCTCCCACACTCTACTTGATGGGAGGCACTCATTGCGAGCCTCTACCCCCGCTACTTTACTGGCCTTGCTATGAGCACCTTCGGCGCTCATCACGGGCCTCACAATGAGTGCCTTTGGTGCTTATTGTGACCCTCTACCCCCTCCACCTCTCCCACCCTCTACTTGATGGGAGGCGCTCATTGAGAGCCTCTCCCCCCCCCTTTACTTTACTAGCCTCACGATTAATGCCTTCGACGCTTATCACAGGCCTTGCTAGCTTCTCCCCATTCTGCATGTCCCACCCTCTATTTGATGGGAGGTGCTTATCACAGGACACGCAATAAGTGCGTTCAGTGCTTATTGCGAGCCTCTCAGCCCTCTGTAGTTTACTGTGCTTGTGATGAGCCCCTTTGGCTCTCATCATGGGACTCGCAATGAGCGCCTTCAGCCCCCTCTACCTTTCCCTCCACTACTTGATGGGAGGCGCTCTCACAAGGCCCCTGTGTGTCTTTCCCCCTCTGTCTTTCCCCCCTCTCCCTCCCCTGTGTCTCTTCCCCCCTGTGTCTTTCCCCCTATGTCTCTTCAACCCCTGTGTCACTCCCCTGTGTCTCTTCCCCCCTCCCCTCCTTCCTGTGTCTCTACCCCCTTCCCTACCCTTTGTCTCTTCCCCTTTCTCCCACCCCTGTGTCTCTTTGCCCCTCCTCCTTCTCTAGTGTCTCTTCTCCCTTCCGTCCTCCCCTGTGTCTCTTCTCCCTTCCTCCCTCCCATGTGTCTCTTCCCCCTCCTTTCCCTCCCCTGTGTCTCTTCCCCCCTCCTCTGCCTCCCCTGTGTCTCTCTTCCCCCTCTTCTCCTTCCCCTATTTCTCTCTTCCCCCTCCTCTCCTTCCCCTGTGTCTCTCTTCCCCTTCTCTCCCTCCCCTGTGTCTCACCCCCTCCTTTGTGTCTCACTCCCTCCTCTCCCACCCGTGTCGCTCACCCCTCCTCTCCCTCCTGTGTCTCTCACACTGTCCTCTCCCTCCCTTGTCTCTGACCTCGCTCCTGCTCATGCGCACAGCCACTTGTGCTCCTGCACACGCTCATATGCCCGGCCTCCTGCCTGGCCACTCATGCGCGAATGACCACTCGTGCACCCTCAGCCCTGGCGCAATGCGCATGCGCAATTTGTAATTGCAAGTTGTTGGGCACGCAACTTTTAACATTGTGTGACGACAACTCGCAATACAACAACTATAATATGTGACTAGCGACTTGCCCATTAAAAATGACAGCAATACAGTTGTAAGCCAGGTAATGCTGTTTGAAACACCATGTGAGGCTTTTGCTTCTCTGAGCACGTTTGGCGCTCATCGCGAGCCCTACTCAATTTTAGTAATTTACAGTGCCATGTTACATTCCAGTGTAGAGACAAACTGACGGTTTATTCTTTCAGTAATTGCCTCTTCAGCACTGCTTGCTCTCAGTACTGAAAAAATGCTCAATTTGATGAGAACCGAACATAGTTGAGGTGCTACGTGCACCATAACTTACAAAGCCACAGATCTCAATAGGGCACATCGTTTTTGAGGCTGAAAAAAGACTTATATTCCACTAAGTCCAACTTTTTGATCTCTTCTGATCCTTGTAATTTGTGAACTGTTAAAAAAAATACTTCCAATTGTCGTCTCATAAAGGGAAAAAAATCCTTCCTGAACCAAAATTCTGTCAATTAAACTACTCATTAGATCAATAGCCTCTTTCTCCGTTTTTCTTTCCTTAAGTTCAAATCTTTTTCTTGTCACCTCTTAGCAAAACAAATTGGCCAAAGTCTTATATGGCCCCTGAATGAATATATATAAGTTAATTATATTCACTCTTGACCACTTTTTGTTCTATATTAAAATAGTTTAATTTTTTACTCAGTCTGTCCTTTTTTAATTTTGTTGCCCTTTCCTATAGCTTATCCAGCCCCAAATGTTTCCTTTTTGCGGTACCCAAATCATACTCCATATTCCAAATAAAGACGTACTAGGGATTAATATGGTGGCATACGGTAATTATATTTGCTTCTCTTGTTTATCGACCCCTCTTAATACATGCTAAGGAGGACTGTTACTTAACTGATTGTCCACAAGCACTCCCAAATGCTTTTTCTATTTCTGATCTTCATAGATAAAAAATTGCATGTTTATTTTTACATTGCAAATGCATATGTATTGACCCCCATGAGTTATAGGGTTAATTATTGGCCTTATGGGGGTCTGTATTGACCCCCATGAGTTATAGGGTTAATTATTGGCTTATGGGGGTCTGTATTGACCCCCATGAGTTATGGGGTTAATTAAGTGCTTATGGGGGTCTGTATTGACCCCCATGAGTTATACGGTTAATTATTGGCCTTATTGGGGTCTGTATTGACCCCCATGAGTTATTGGGTTAATTATTGGCTTATGGGGGTCTGTATTGACCCCCATGAGTTATGGGGTTAATTTTATTTGTCTGGGGATAATATTTTTTAGTGCGAGTCCTTTCAAGACCTTAATGGTCCTTTAAGAACCTCTGAGGCGGGAATTTTTTTTTGTTTTCATGCAGTGGTGTCATGATCAGTGCCAATCGGGGACCCCCGCTGCAAGGGGTTAATGTGGTAGCACTGCAGGGGTCCCCATGGACCCCTGCAGCAAAGGGTTAATATGCAGTTAAAAAAAATAATTAAAATAAGGAGGAAAAATACTAATATAATATTTTAATTTACAGATTAATATGGCAGATATTGACAAGAAACAGGAAAAGAAAAGACATCAAACTAGAAAACATGGGCACAGCATCAGATGGCAGAGCAGAAGGAAATTCGATGACAAAAAGAAAACGAGAGACCTGAACAATCAGATAAGAATTTGAATGATGATTTACACAGTCACATTGATATATCTTCTCACAATTGTCCTTTACTTAAATCTTGAACAATAGAGGTTTTTAATTGTGGTGATATGAATATTGTCTGTCAGTTTTGTGGGGCTTATTTCAAACAGGGAAGACCCAGAGATGGAGAGTTAGTTAGGTGCTGTCACAAAGGCAAGGTAAGACTTCCAGAAAGACAACAATTCCCAACATATTTACAAAGCAATAGGACTGAGCCTACTTTCCTTAACTACCAAAATTTCAAAACAAACGTAAGATCCTATAATAGTGCCATATCCTTTGCATCTATGGGTGCAACATTTGCGATTAATGTGCTAGGACATGGCCCTTTCTGCTTTAAAGTACAAGGACAAATTTACCATCATACTTCTTATTTACATCCAGAGGAAGGAGAGCAAAGAAAATTTGCTCAACTATATGTCCTAGATACAATGGAAGCTGTTTAGCAACGTATGCAGCTTCAAGAATATAAAACATGCTTACACATTGTTTTTATAGAGCTTGATAAAATATGGCTCAAAACCCATACTCTCAGGCCTATAAAAAATTGACAGAAGTAGAAAAGGAACAACTAATTCATGCAGAAATACATCAATTGCCAATCCCAAAAGTCAATATGGAGATCGCCATGCTGATAAACGCAGTAATAATTTGCCAACATCAAATGAGGTTGCAATGGTCTTTCAAAATGACGAAGGCGAACCACCATTTCAGAGAAATATTAGAATATATTGCAGAAATGAGGAACAACCTTTCATTAATATAAGTATCTTAAGTACCAATTTATATCCAATGACATATCCCATATTTCAGGTTGGCAACCCAAATTAACCCTTCAGAGTTACCCAAATTCAAAAGTACGTGTTAGAAATAATATTTCCATGCTTGAATTTAAAGTGGCTCAAATTGCCATACGAGATGGATTCAATACCATTTTATGTGGTGGAAAACTCACACAACAATGGATCATTGATTCATATTTGCAAGTTGAGGCAAATAATTTAAATTTCATAAAATATCAACAAGATAAACTACGTGTAGAACAGTATTGTGGACTGATGGATTATGTTGCTGAGGTAGCTACAAATAGAGAGCTGCCAGCTAGCAAAGCCATCATTTTACCTTCTTCTTTCCAAGGATCTCCTCGCAATATGCGAGAAAGATACAAGGATGCCATGGCTATCGTAATTAAATTTGGAAAAACAGATGTATTTATTACATTTACATGTAAACTACAATGGCTAGAGATTGTAGAGAATCTGCTAACTGGACAAACTGCTTCCAATAGACCAGATTTAGTGGCAAGAGTCTTTAAAATCAAATTAGCTGAATTAATACGTGACATAACCATAACTCAGTTATTTGGAAAATGTCTGGCTTATGTTTATACCATAGAATTTAAAAAAAGAGGCCTTCCACATGCACATATTCTTATAATCCTTCAAGAGAAAGATAAATTGGATACTGGTGATAAAGTGGATTCAGTGATTATTGCTGAACTACCAGATCCAGAAATACATGGTAGACTATATGAGATTGTAACTCATCGTATGATTCATTGACCGTGTGGAGATATTAATCCATAGTCACCATTTATGGAAAATAAGAAATGTACTAAATAATTTCCAAAAGATTATAGAGACAAAACTTATGCTAATTGTGATTGCTATCCATTATATAGAAGAAGAGAAGAGCAAAATGCCATTATACGTGAAAAAAAGGTAGATAACAGGTATGTGGTACCATACAATCTACATTTACTCATGAAGTATAAAGCACACATTAATGTGGAAGCTTGCACTTCTATAAAATCCATTAAATATGTCAACAAATATATTTACAAAGGCTATGATGCAGCTACTGTAGTGGTCAAACGTGCTGAAAATAACGAACAAAGTGAGTTAGTACATGAAGAACTTGAATCTCATGTAGATGCTCGCTATGTAAGTGCGCCAGGAGCAATGTGGCGTCTTCTAAAATTTTAAATGCATGATCGCCCACATGCAGTATATCGATTTGCTGTACCTTTTTATACAAAGACGTTTAGTGTATTTCCATGTTGAAAATGAAACAAATGCTTTGGCACAAAGTGAGCATCGCCAAACTACACTAACTGCATGGTTTCAATTAAATTGTATCGACTTAGAGGCAAGGGAATTGTTATATATTGACATTCCATACAATTATGTTTTCGTTAATGGATTATGGCGAAAACAAAAAAATCGTGGAAATAAAATAATCCCAAGAATTTACACTGTAAGTCCAAGAGACCTTGAACATTTCTGCTTAGAATTACTACTTCTAAATGTTCCTGGTGCACAAAGTTTTAAAAAGTTAAAAACTGTTAATGACATAGTTTATGAATCATTTATTTTAGCTGCGTGACACAGAAACTTCCTAGCTGATGATACAGAATGGGAAAGATGTCTAGAAGAAGCAGCACTATGTCAAATGCCATGCCAGATGAGGGAACAATTTGCATTAATTTGTATCTTTTCAAATGCTCCAAGTGCATTAGATTTATGGGACAAATTTAAAACAAATATGGCCGAAGACTTTTTTCAACGATACAATGAGCCTATTGCAAAATTAAAAGCATTAATTGAAATCCAAGAGGTCTTTTTAACTCATGGATTAAATTGTGCAAGTTTTAGTCTTCCAGATCTAGGTCTCATAGACGACATAAACTTTGAAGAATATGACACTCAGCTGCAAAGAGAAAGAACAGAAGAAATACTTTCAACTTTAAATACATTACACTTGCAAGCATTTAATGCAATCAAAAATGCCTTAGATGATGACATGCACAAATAGCATTATTTCTATCTAGATGGACATGGCAGATCAGGAAAAATGTATCTATATAATTTATTAATGAGTTTTGTTTGAGCACAAGGTCAAATGGCACTGCCATTTGCAACCACTGGAATTGCCGCACTTTTGTGGAAGGTGAAAGAACTGTGCATAGTGGATTTAAACTGCCAGTTCCTATTTTGGAAACATCAGTGTCGGATATTCAAATGACATTGCAAGCAAAAAAAAAAAAGTAAATGAATTATAATAGATGAAGCTACAATGATGCCATGCTCTACAATGTATTAACCGTTTGCCAGGTGAAGTCTTTGATAATGATTTGCCATTGGATGGAAAGGTAATGTTGTTAGGTGGAGATTTTAGACAAACATTACCTGTCGATGTACATGGAAATCGAACTGACATTGTCGAAACATGTATAAAGTCAAGTAAACTATGGAAACTTTTTACTCATCTTCAATTACAACAAAATATGAGATCAGAAGGTTAAAATGAATTCAATGATTGGCTCATTAAAATTGGAGAAGGAAAAACAGAGCAAATACAAAATGTACCCAATGATACTGTGCACATCCAAGCTCATATGATTTGCAAACAGGATCTCATATCAGCTATATTCCAAAATACAATAAATAACGAGCACTATGCAGAGCTTGCCAACAAAGTAATACTAACATGCAAAAATAAGGATGCATTACTCCTAAATAATGAAATATATAAAAAAATATATGCACTACAAAAAAATTATCACAGTTCTGATTCTGTACTTGGTGATGACAAAGAAAGTCAGACAAACTTTTCAACTGAATTCATTAACTCATTAACTCCTTATGGAATGCCACCACATATTTTGCAGCTAAAAAGGTGCAATTATCTTATTACTGCAAAATATGAACACCAAAAAAGGTCTATGTAATCGGACCCGACTCATTGTTCAAGAAATAAAGGACCATTTCATACATGCTAAAATTCTAACTGGTACCCATAAAGGAGAGAGAGTTTTCATACCAAGAATAGATTTGGCACCAAGTGAAAGTACTTTGTACTTCAAAAGGAGACAATTTCCCATCTTCATGGCATTTGCCATGACCAATAATAGATCACAAGGACAAACTTTCAAATCTGTAGGTATCTTTTTAGAAGAACCAGTATCTGCACATGGCCAGCTGTATGTTGCATTCTCAAGATGCAAGAATCCAGAGACTATTAAAGTTTACATTGAAAACAAAGAAAGTCAAGGTGATTTATGAGATGATGGACACATTTTTACAAAAAACATTGTCTACTATGAGGTACTATAACTTTAATTCCACAAACTATAACAATACAAGACTTGGCACAGAACAAGCAAACAAAAAAATCACCTCAACGACAATTTCAGACGAAAAACAAAACAAAAATAAAGTACAGTGGTTTAATTTCGAGAGAGAATTGCCCCCAGCCACAGATAATTGCCCCCGAGCCCCCGAGAATTGCCCCCAGCCACAGATAATTGCCCCACAGCTGAAGAGAAATGCCCCACAGCCCCAGAGAATTGCCCTGTGACCTTCCCCAACCCCAGTGAATTGCCCCCAGCCACACAGAATTGCCCCTTGACCTCCACCAACCTAAGATAATTATCCACAAAACCCACAGAGAATTGCCCCATTACCTTCCCCAGACGCAGAGAATTGCCCCGTGACCTCCCCCACACACAGAATCAATCACACACACACTGACATATGCTGACACACACACACTGACAAATGCTGACACACACACAGATATACACACACCGACACATGCTGACACACTTATAATGACACACACACATACTGATACACACATATTGACACATGCTGACAAACACATTGACACCCGCTGACACACTGACACATGCTGACACACACACACTGACACACACAGACACACTGACACGCAGAGACACACACATGCTGA
Organism: Discoglossus pictus; assembly: GCA_027410445.1. Taxonomy (NCBI): domain Eukaryota; kingdom Metazoa; phylum Chordata; class Amphibia; order Anura; family Alytidae; genus Discoglossus; species Discoglossus pictus. The sequence goes on along the minus strand of CM050164.1, from coordinate 347,258,856 downwards.
CATACACACACGCAGAGCCACACACATGCTGACCCACACACACAGAGACACACACAGACACACACACATGCTGACACACGCAGAGACATACACACAGAACCACACACACACACACAGAGACCACACACACACAGACACACACAGATAAACACACCACACACACACAGACACACACACACAGACACACACACACAGACACAAACACAGACACACACAGAGACAGAGACACACACACATAGACACACACATGCTGACACACACAGAGACACACACACTGACACACACACACACACGCTGAGACTCACACATGCTGACACACACACACACACAGAGACACACACAGAGACACACACACACACAGACACACACACACAGAGACACACACACTGACACACACGCAGAGACTCACGCATGCTGACACACACACAGAGACACACACAGAGACACACACACATAGACACACACACATGCTGACACACACAGAGACACACACACATAGACACACACATGCTGACATACACAGAGACACACACACACAGAGACACACACACAGACACACAGAGACACACACAGAGACACACACACATAGACACACACATGCTGACATACACAGAGACACACACACAGACACACACACACAGACACACACAGACACACATGCTGAGACTCACACATGCTGACACACACACACACACAGAGACACACACACAGAGAGACACACACAGAGACACACACAGAGAGACACACACACACAGAAACACACACAGAGACACACACACTGACACACACGCAGAGACTCACGCATGCTGAGACACACACACAGACACACACACATAGACACACACACATGCTGGCACAAACACAGACACACACACACAGACACACACAGACACACACATGCTGACACACACAGATACACATACACTGACACACACACACAGTCTCTGTGTGTGTGTGTCTGTGTGTGTCTCACACATGCTGACACACACACACACAGATACACACAGAGAGACACACACAGAGACATACACATGCTGACACAGACACACACACAGACACACACATGCTGACACACACACAGAGAGACACTTACACACACAGAGACACACACATGCTGACACACACACAGATACACACATGCTGACACACACACAGACACACACACAGAGACACACACATACTGACTCACACACAAAGACAGAGACACACACACAGAGAAACACACATGCTGACACACACACACACAGAGACACAGACATGCTGACACACATAGATAGACACACACACATGCTGACACACATACGCAGAGACAGACACACTCACTCAGTCAGACACTCTCGCTGCGCTTTGTCTACCGCCGGGTTCCCCCTCATGCATCTCCCTCCACCTGCGTCTCCCTCCTCGGAGGTGTCAGGCAGCAGCAGTGACATCACAGCTGATGTCACTGCTGCTTGCTGATTGGCTCAAATGCCAATCAGCATGCACATGTGCTGCATAAAGGATATCTCATTAAAAATGAGATATCCTTTATGCAAATGGCAGTTGCTAGGGGTGTCTAAATCACCCCCAGCACATTTTTTTATATATTGCAAAAACTGCTTGCATCTTTTCATGCAAAGTTTTTGCTAGGTGGGTTATGATGCATTCTACTGGATGCATTCATAACCCACCTAACTTACATATATCTTTAAAAGCTTACTTTTTTGATTTCTACGTTAATTTCTCTTAAAAAGTTTCGTTATTCAAAATACAAAATAGAAAAAATATGACCACAGTGGTTGATTAATGAAGAATAGTACTAACGAAGAATAGAAATTACCAAATACTGTATTATACTGTTTAAGTGTTCATGAATGTATGTTCTAACATAGCACATTACTTTAATAAAAACATGTAATAGAAAAATAAAATGCAAATATTTTTTACTGTTTAAAATCAGCAGCAATATCCTAAACTGTAGTGAGAAATACCTGATTAGCCAGGCACTGTAATTCTTTAACTGCTGACTGAATTGTGTAAGCAAGAAGCACTGGTCTGTGATATTAATCTTGAGTGTACTTTGCTGACATTTGGAACACAGTTATATTGAAGTTATATTGTTTGCTTTTCCACTTTAACCAATGCCAACTGTTTGCCATCAGAGCTGCATGAGCAACTTTTATAGCCTTAGTTGCCATTTTAAGATATCTGAGTAATTGTCCCTTAGGTCAGGAGCATGACTCGTATTATGTGTCAGTGCTTCTTATATAAACCGAGTCTACATAAAAAAATAAATAGATCTGTTTAGATTTCTACCTGGATGCTTTTAAAACAAAAGTGCATTAAAATGCAAATAATCTCTGACTTTAGCAATACAATGAATGTCATAAATATTTGTGGCCTGTTGCACTATATGAGTTTTATGATTATTATTATTGTTATTATTCATACTGTTTCTTATTGTTATATATTTAACTAAATAGACAGCACAAAACATTTGGTTAAAGTTCTCTATAAGTTTACCTTTCCTAACAAATTAGCTCAGGATCTTGAATTTTATTATCAAGTAAGTAGGTAGTCTGTATTACATATAATAGTTGTCAAACTGCGATTCGTCATCACGCTTTCGACAAATCTCAGTTTGACAACTGCGCAACTGGCCGCACATGCACATTGTGCAATGGACGGCACACGCAGGTGCACTGCGCGGTGGTGGCCCGCGCAGGCGCAATGCGCGGCAACAGAAGGAGGAGGTGAGACACACAGGGAAGGAGGGGGAAGACACAGAGGAGAGGGGGGAGAGACACAGGGCAGGTAGAGGACTGGGGAGGCACACAGGCAGGGAGAGGAGGGGGGAAGAGACACAGGGGGGAGACACACAGGGGCGGGAGAGTAGGGGGGAGACAATAAGGGGTGGGAGAGGAGGGAGGGAGACACACAGGGGTGGGAGGGGGGAGACACCGGGGAGGGGGGAAGAAACACAGGGGAATGAGAGGGGATAGACACAGAAGAGGAGGGGAGGGAGAGGAGGGGGAGGAGAGACACAAAGGAGTGAGAGGAGGGGGGAGACATGGGAGTGAGAGCAGAGGGGAGAGACACAAATGAGTGAGGGCGGAGAGACACAGGGAAGGGAGATGAGGGGAGAAGAAGCACAGTGGAGGGGGGGATACAGAGGGAAGGGAGATGAAGGGGAAGAGGCAGAGGGGATGGGGAGACACACAGGGATGGGAGAGGATGGTGGTAGACATACAGGGGAGGGGGAAGAGACACAGAGGAGAAAGGGAGAGACACAGGAGAATGAGAGGGGGAGAGACACACGGTAGTGAGAGGATGGGAGATAGACACAGGGGAGTGAGAGGAGGCAGGGAAAGAGACACACAGGAGTGAGACGAGTGAAGAAGAGACACAGGGGAGGGGGAGACACACAGGTTTGGGAGAGGATGGGGTAGACACACAGGAGAGGGGGGAGAGACACAGATGAGGGGGGAGAGATACAGGGGAGTGAGAGGAGGGGGGAGAGACACGGGAGTGAGAGGAGGGTGGGAGAGGATGGGGGTAGACACACAGGGGGGGGAAGACACAGAAGAGGAGGGGAGAGACACAGTGGAATGAGAGGGAGACAGACACAGAGGAGGGGGGAGACACACAGGGGAATGAGAGGAGGAGTGAAGGATAGGGGGGATAGACATAAGGGAATAAGAGGAGAGGGGAAGAGAGACAGGAGTGAGAGGAGGGGAAAGAGACACAGGGGAGTGAGAGAAGGGGGGGAAGAGGGTGGGAGAGGATGGGGTAGACACACAGGGGAGGGGATTGAGAGGAGGGGGAGAGACACAAAGGAGTGAGAGGAGAGAGACACAGGGGTGTGAGAGGAGGAAGGAGAGACACAAAGGAGTGAGTGTGGGAGAGACACAGGGAAAGGAGACGAGTGCAGAAGAGACACAGGGGATGGCGGAGACACACAAGGGTGGGAGAGGATGGGGGTAGACACACAGGGGAGTGGGGAAGAGACACAGAGGTGGAGGGGAGAGACACAGGGGAATGAGAGGGGGATAGACACAGAGGAGGGGGGAGATACACAGGGGAGTTAGAGGAGGGGGGGAGAGACACAGGAGTGAGAGGTGGGTGGGAGAGGATAGGGGTAGACACACAGGGGAGGTGAGAGACACAGAGGAGGAGGGGAGAGACACACTGGAATGAGAGGGGGACATACACAGAGGAGGGGGAGAGACACAGGGGAGTGAGAGGAGGGAGGACAGACACAGGGTAGTGAGAGGAAGGGGGAAGAGACACAGGAGTGAGAGGAGGAGGGAGAGACACAGGGGAGTGAGAGGAGGGAGGACAGACACAGGGTAGTGAGAGGAAGGGGGAAGAGACACAGGAGTGAGAGGAGGAGGGAGAGACACAGGGGAGCGAGAGGAGAGGGGAAGAGACACAGAGGAGTGAAAGGAGGGGGGAAGAGACACAGGGGAGTGAGAGGAGGGGGGAAGAGACACAGGGGTGTGAGAGGAGGGGGAAGAGACACAGGGGAGTGAAAGGAGGGGGGAAGAGACACAGGGGAGTGAAAGGAGGGGGTAAGAGACACAGGAGAGTGAGAGGAGGGGGGAGACATGGGAGTGAGAGGAGGGGGTAGAGAGACACAGGGGAGTGAGCGGAAGGGGGAAGAGACACAGGGGAGCAGGAGACACAGGGGCAGGAGAGGAGGGGGTAGACACATAGGGGAAGGAGAGGATGGGGAGAGACACAGGGGAATGAGAGGGGGGAGAGACACAGAGGAGGGATAGGAGGGGGGAAATGTGAGGCATGTAAAGTAGAGGGGGAGAGGCTCCCATTGTGTGGCAAACAGCATTGCCAAAATTCACATTTTAAGGCCGTCATTTTTGACAGGCAAGTTGCTAGTAGTAAATAAGTGAGGAGAGCAACAGGGTATGAGAGTTGGGTGAGGTAGATAAATCTAGCAGTCTGGAATGGGGATGCATGTTAGTATGGAGGGCGATACATAAGAATAGATTAAAATAGTTATCATTAACACAAATAATATACTGAAACTAAAATGAACTGAACAGCAGGACAAGAAAGGACTTGAAGATTGAAAAAGCAGAAAACCCAGCTATGAGCCTTGAAATACCCCAGCAGGCATGGGTAGAAAAAGGTGCAGAGGAAACAAAGAACAATGTGTTAGATATGTATGATTCAAACTATCAGAGGACTATAATACAGATTCTTAGTAGGTGTAGAGGTTGCAGAAGAAGTGGCTATTTAACTGTGTCGAGTATGCTGAGGGGAGAGGAATGGGGGACATACTTAGAAAGAGATGAAAGATTGAGAGAGGGGTTCTTCAATAAAGGTATGTTAAGAACTTGCTTAGTGAGCCTGGAAATATGTCAATGCAGGCTGAGAGGTTTCAGAGAAATTATGGGGTTAGGTTGAAAGAGAAGTACAGAATAAATTGTGAAGGAATGATGTAGACTGAACAGATTGTAATATGGCAGAAGACAGACATTTTAGTACATAACTGAGGGACAGTTGAGGCATGAAATTATATGTTACAGATATTTATGATGTATGGTTACACTCTAAATGGCGGTTTGTCCTTATTTTGCATGCAACACACATTTATAACACAACCATGCAAAAGATATAAAACAAACAAACAATGAATCTCTGATACTTACATAAATTAAAGTCTAATTATTCATATCATGAACATCCTAACTCTGTATTTTTTAGAGAAAGAATCTCCTCAATTAACTAAGTTCTGCTAGAGCTTTAATGTAAATAAGGCCTCCATGTAAATCAAGTGCTCTAAATTAAGGCACTGCTCTAAATTGGGTGAGGGAGTGTAAGTTCTACACTAATGTAAATCTTTTGCTCACCCAGCTTAGGGCACTCAGCCCACAGTAAATCCTGTCTTAGCCACAACAGATTTCTGTTGGGAGTAGCCAAACCAAAAGACAGAGCTCTAGGGGCTAATAGGAAATGCAAACTCCATGAATATAATAAGGGGGAACAAGGTAACTACTGGGCAAGGAAACATTAGAGATGTATATAAGGAAAGGTTTTTGATTTATTGATATATTTTGATATTATAAATATGTGACAATTGTATTTATAGCTTCATTAAAGAAATGTTTATTTTGTGTTAAAATATTTTGTGCTATACTGTCACTTTAAATGTTTCTGCGGGACACTGCAGGGTTTTGAAAATTATTTGAGAGTGGCCTTTGGTACCCATAAATCTTTCTTCAGCTTTTTTCAGTTACGTCAGTGCCCTGATATGTGAGTGATCCATAAAATCTTCTTAACATAGGGCCATAAAATTGTTTTAGCATAGGGTTTAGTGTCAAAGTGTAAGTGAGTAACTTGTAATTTATTGTCAGTGCAAAAATCAATGGAGATTTTTGGACTGCTTTTTGGTTTTGTCGTGAATTTCACTGGTAGCAGTGATTCATGGGAGTTCTCTTGCAATGTTTTAGGGATTACTATAGCTAGGTAGGATTTACTGTGCCATTACAGCACTCATAATTGATTTTGCCGGGATTAGCATAGGGGCCTAAGAGAGCTATTTCCTATGGAACCAATCACCATGGAAGTAATTCAAGACCCTTTACAGTTCTGGTAAAGACTTTATGAATTTAGCACAAAATATACTCATTTACAAACTCTATTTTGTTATATTATTAATTGAGATTATATTTAGATATATTAAGAAATGTTCACTCATTTTATCTATTATCTAGCAGACTTAGGGCCTCATTCTATTAGCGGCCGCAGCCGTTGCGGGGCCGCAAGGACCGGCCGCAAGCTATTCGGCTATTCTATTCCCTTACGGCCGGAGGCTCCGGCAGGCTTGCGGCCGGTGCCTTGCTATCTCTTGCGGCCGCTCGCGCCGGAGGAAATCCTTTGATCTTAAACGGCCGCAAGAGTTTTGCAATTCAATTCCTCCGGGAAACCTCTCTGCAAGGCTAAAAGCGAGCCGCAGCTTACTTGCAGAAAAGAGGTCTCGCTAGCACCAATTAAGCACATAAAATAGCTCAAATAAAGCCATCCTGCACTTTTAGAAGACTATAAAGGGATTTTAGGTGTTAGAAAAAATAGCACATAATTATCCTGTACTCAAATCCGTAAAATATTTTATTTTTAATATCCGTAAAATATCCATGTAAAAAGTCCAGAGTGCTTGGAGCACCTCAGACACGCCCACGCCGCAGCCGGAAAATAAACAGTTAATTTGAACTCGGGTTTGGGCTGATGTGCAAGCTTGAGAGTGGGTTCCTTTTAATCCTCATGTCCCCCAATATGATCCCTAGCATTTACAGAGCTGTACAGTGCAGGCTTGAATTTATTTTTGAGTTTTTAGATCTCAGAGCTTACGGCCGGTTCCAAGATATGCGGCCGGCCGTAAGAGGAGATCCTTGCGGGGCCGTATAATAGAAACGCGAGTTAACTGAACCCCCGCAAGGAATCGCAGCCTTACGGACGATTTACGGCCGATAATAGAATGAGGCCCTTAGAAATTACAATAAGCATATATGATTAGTCACTTTCTTCACTTTTTTATGAATACATTTGGACAGTAGCTAAAAACATTTTTTTTTATCTGTCTTAATGCTCATGACAGTGTGTTAGTTAAAAACTAACAGAGTATTTTGGTCTCAGCAAAACAGCCAGATGAACACTTGTCATATATCAGTGCATTAATATCGTCCTTAAAGTAATGATCTGAATCTTAATTTGCAACTCAGACTTGTCTTACAATGTAATTAAAAGACAATAATTCATTTAATGAAGTATTCCATTCTTTCATTATTGATCTTTCCATGGTGAATTACATGATTTCTATCCAATGATAATCAATCACTCTCTGAGAACTTGTATAATAAATGTTGCCTATCTTACAGACACACACAAGCAAAAAAAGATTACAAAACTGTTATAAAAAACTGACCTTGTTAAATCCTCTAGCTATCATTCTGCACATATTTCATGTTGGCAATGCAGGCTCAAGATAAGGTTTGATTAGCAAAAAAGCAGTTGATGGGTATCTGCAGAATCTGTATAGAATTTTTTTTATGTATTTAGATGCCTTTTAATTTCTCCTACTTTAAACTAAATTGATAAGTTAAAAATGGAAATCACAAAAACATGATTGCATTATTACATTTAACTAAATTAAAATCAGTTGTAAAGAGGGTAAAATAAAGAACTATCATGGCAAAGAAACATATCTGATACCATCTTCTAGGACAATTGATTATTCTTCTGGCTGTGTTTACTGACATGTTGAATGGCTTTAGGTGGAGATGAGTAAGAACTAAACTGCTACTTACATTGATATAATCTTTTATAAAAAATTCAGGAAATTGAAACCCATTGATAATCACAGAACATTGAGCATTGACCATGAAAAACACAACTAAAAGACAAATATATAAATATATAAAGACTTGTTTTTTTTCTTATTCTGTTTTAGTATAACTGAATACATGGACTATAGATAAACTATTTACACTTGTAAATTATGTTAACAAATAGCTAAAATATATAAATAAAGCAAATATTTCTTATATATATATACTAGCAAATTGCCCATCAAAAAAGGACGGCAATAGAATAGTAAGTCAAGGAATGCTGTTTGGCACACAAAGTAAGTGTTTTGGTTGTGTGAGTACCTTTGGCGCTGATTGCGAGCCTCTGGGCCTGTTTTTTTTTTTTTCTTCTTTGAGCCGATTTGGCACTGATTGCAAGGTCCATGCGGATGGCCTTTTGGTGCTCATTGCGAGTGTCTCCCCTGGTGTAGTTTTGCTCCTGTGAGCACCCTTGGTGCTCCTTGTGAGGCGTGCAGTGAATGCCTTTGGCGTTTATTGCGATCGTGTGGTGTGTTTTTTTTTTAAGTTTTCTGTAAATGTATTCTGTAATGATAATTAATTAATTAATTAATTAAATCATAAATTAATATACTTTACCTATTTGTAATGAATATATGCAGCAACCAATTTGCTGAAGAGCTAACCATCTGTTTTGATGTTCCTGCAGCATACAATGTAGATTTTCATTGTTGGTGACCTGATGTGTAAGTGTCAGCAATGTGTGAAGTGTGTAGTGTAAAAAGGCTACTTGCATGAGGGGAAACCATTTGTGTAGCTGTGCAGTTCCGCACTTTCTAATGTGAATGTTAGTATGTGCAAGTTAGTGGTGTAAAATGGCGGCGATTGTGTATGTGTTAGGTGGGTCTGGGTGATTTTGCAATCTTCGTAATAGTGTATTTTATACCTCGTACATTCCTGTGTAAAAGTCATATGTGTGTGGCGGAGTTTTGCGTGTTTAGGGGTCGTGTAGCCTCGTTTTCGTTTTTTTCGGCTGTCATTTTTTCTCCAGCTTAGAGGATTTTTGAGTGGCTAAACTCTGGAAATTGGACTTAAATTGGCATGTAACATCACTTCCAGACGTCCCCTTGCTGTGTGTGCTTTTTTATTTTTGTTTGTATTTAGTGTGGTTTTTGTGTTTTTCAATGTGCAGGGTTCGACCATTAAGTTCGTATTTTTTGCGCTCGTAGTTTTTTTTCATGTTAGTTGTGGTTTCCTTTTGTATTTGTTACGGGCCATATTTTTTTTCATGCAATTTTTTCAAAGTGCAACGAGTCTCACATTGTGAATTGTGTATTTGAGTCTCCCTGCCTAACTGCTAGGGGGTCGTAGGGATGAGCGCCTACAGCGATCATCTTCACCAGCCGAAGGTAGCAACTGTTGCGTTACCAACGGATTTTGGCAAGCCCGGCTGCTGACAACTTTATATTTGATTTATATCTCATTATCACATATAATAGTTTTCATAGTGTGTAACGCTGAGGGCATCGAGGGTCGTGGCCATGATATTATCAGAGCGGGGCCTAAAGAGACACAGGGGATGGGGGAGAAAAAGACACAGGGGAGGGGGAAAAGAGACACAGGGGAGGGAGAGGGGGAAAGAGACACATGGGAGAGGGGTGGGGAAAGAGACACTGGGAAGGGAGAGGGGGGAAGAGACACAGGGGAGGGAGAAGGGGAGTGAAGAGATACAGGGGAGGGAGAGGGAGGAAAGACATAGGGGAGAGAGAGTGGGAGCCACAGGGGACAGGGGAAATATTATCCTGTCAATTTTGACAGACAAGTTACTAGTATATATATATATATATATATATATATATATATATATATATATATATATATATATATATATATATTGTTGTAATTATAGTTTGAGTTGTGCAGACCCTGAATGTTTGGGGCTGAAAGAGAGAGAAGAGGAGAAGAAGTGTGCAGCCTTAGAACAATTTGTTGGGCTAAACTATATTACCATTCACTTGCAGCCAACAAAATATGTTGCAATACTCACACTGTTCAGGACAGGTGTATATAAAACAAATTAACATACAAATGAAACAAACCTTTGCTGACCTCTGGACCGGCAAGTGTCACTGTTTCTAAACCATAATGCCATATTGTTTTTCGGTTTGTCAGTCAAGGAATGCTTATTGAAACCATAATATCACTAATTATTTAAGGTTTACAAGTCTAACGTTTTCATCTACTGGCTTCCAATACCCTCCAGAATAACATTTTAAATCCTGACCCTAACCTACAAGGCCCTCAACAACGATGCAGCCCCTTGTATCTCTGCTCTCGTCTCCAAACACTCACCCACCCGCCCTCTTCGCTCTGCTAACAACCTTCTTCTTTTCACCACTCTTGATACCTTCTCTCATTCCTGCATTCAGGACATCTCTTGTACTGCCTCTATTCTCTGGAATTCCTTGTCTTGCTCCACCAGACTATCTCCCTGCCTCAAAACCTTCACATCCGCACCAAAAACTCATCTGTTTCAAGAAGCCTATCACATTCTCACCCTAACATGCACATTTCTTCTATCACCCTCTCGTACTACAACCAAAACTTTTAGATTGTAAGATTGCAAATTTTTAATATTGCATGGTGCTTTGTGGAAAGCTCTATGGACATTAGATTCTAAACTCAAAGACAGGGCCCTCCATCCTTTTCGATGTATTAATACATTTTTGGTTCGCGAACCGCGAACGCGAACCGCCGCAAATGTTCGCGAACCGGCAAACCCGGAGAACTGCCATAGACTTCAATGGGCAGGCGGATTTTAAAACCCACAGGGACTCTTTATGGCCAAAATAGTGATGGGAAAGTTGTTTCAACAGGACTAACACCTGGACTGTGGCATGCCGGAGGGGGATCCATGGCAAAACTCCCACGGAAAATTACATAGTTGATGCAGAGTCTTGTTTTAAGCCATAAAGGGCATAAATTACCTAACATTCCTAAATTGTTTGGAATAATGTGCTTTAAAACATCAGGTATGATGTTGTATCGATCAGGTAGTGTAAGAGTTAGGCCCGCTTCACAGTGACAGACCAAACTCCCCGTTTAACACACCGCAAACAACCGCAAACAGTCCATTTGCACAACCGCAAACTCCCCATTTGCACAAGGTTGGATACCAAGCTAGCCATGTCCCGTTCCTTGTCCTCACTGATGTCATTGAAGGTCTCTTCCTCCACACAGCCACCAAGGGTCCCCGAAAGGTGACAACAAGCCCCCTGGGACGCCTGCTGTGTTTGGTCTTCCACCTCCTCAAAGCCACCTTCCTCCTCTGACTCCACTTCTTCAGACTCCTCTCATTGCATTGCATCTATCTGCATTATTATAAGGTGTGTTAAGTAGTACTACTCTTATCAGTTTAATACCTGTTACAGCACCTATCAGGGGGCGTGTATAAGGCCTGGATTTTTAGAACCGGGAGATGGAAAAAGATGCTTGGTTGGTCATATCACTTCAATTTTGGGGCACGGCGCGTGCAATCAAAGGTGCCACCAGATAGGAGTGGCGTGTTTGTAAGTACTACTCTTATCAGTTTAATACCTGTTACAGCACCAATCAGGGGGCGTGTATAAGGCCTGGATTTTTAGAACCAGGAAATGGAAAAAGATGCTTGGTTGGTCATATCACTTCAATTTTGGGGCACAGCACGTGCAGTCAAAGGTGCCACCAGATAAGAGTGGCGTGTTTGTAAGTACTACTCTTATCAGTTTAATACTTGTTACGTTACCTATCAGGGGGCGTGTATAAGGCCTGGATTTTTAGAACCAGGAGATGGAAAAAGATGCTTTGTTGGTCGTATCACTTCAATTTTGGGGCAAGGCACGTGCAGTCAAAGGTGCCACCAGATAGGAGTGACGTGTTTGTAAGTACTACTCTTATCAGTTTAATACTTGTTACGTTACCTATCAGGGGGCGTGTATAAGGCCTGGATTTTTAGAACCAGGAGATGGAAAAAGATGCTTTGTTGGTCGTATCACTTCATTTTTGGGGCACTTTGTGACATTAGCTTCTTACGCTCAAACATGTCATTTGCAGGCACCTGACTATGGGCAGATGAGCAGGAACTGCTCAAGGCGAGAGACGGAGTGGCGGATGGTTGAGAGGGGGCAAGGAGGACAGCAGTGGTTGATGTGGCTTATGATGCTGCACCAGGAGGAGGATGGCGGCTTTGAGTTTGTGTGCTGCTTGTACTCATGTGTTGGTCTGGAGTCACCCAAACATTAGGTCTCAACCTGTAGAGGATAAGGGAACCAGGCTACTCTAGACCTCATTCATCATTACAGGTTTTGACAGATCGGTACTATGCGTGCAAGCTACTGTGACAACAGATATGAGTGGCACTGTGCACTTGCAGAAGTTGGCAGAGTAGACGCTGTAGGCCTGACACAGACGCTTGCAGACAAGTAACTGCTATTCAATGTATTACAGTCAAAATTGTATTCTTTGTTTAAATGTGCACTACTGACTGTTACACCAGATATGAGTGGTGGCACTGACTGGGCAAGTGGGCACAGTATACGATGTGAGCCTAAGACACATACGCTGGCAGGCAGGCAAATTAAATTAGATTACACAGAAAAAAAGTGTTGTTTTTTTTAAATGTAGAGTGCTGGTACACCACTAGATTGGATTGGTTGAACTTGGCACAGTACTTGTAAGCCTAACACACACACTGGCTAGCGGTCAGGCAAATGTACTTAGATTTAAGAAAATAAAATTATTGTTTTTTTAAATGTAGACTGCTGGTACACTACTAGATTGGATTGGTTGAACTTGGCACAAAACTTGTAAGCCTGACACACACACTGGCTAGCGGTCAGGCAAATGAACTTAGATTGGCGGTCGCATATTGGACTTCTAAACGCTAGTTGATTGATGTTTAACCTCCATGTTTTACTTATGTCATGATGAAGGTCTCATTTACTATTGGCTGTTTCTAAATCAGTAGTAACCTTGCTTAATTAATCATGATCATGCTCTGAAATGTTACTTATGGGTGCATGGTTTATGGTTTAGGCTTTTGGCGAGGTAACTGTGCGCTTGATCAATTGAATCGCTCTGTAACTGTTGCAAATATCTTATGGCCGGTATAAAGGCAACTGCGGGCTTGAAATTGAATAGGGGCCTTTGTATCTAAGAGCATAATTAAGCAGAAAAAAAGAGTCATACATATACTTTTAAATAAAAAAAAAATTGAAGCCTCTGCACATCTATAAAAGGATCCATGATACTTTGGTGGAAGCTACATGTGTGTGTGAGAGGGGTATTGCCATCAAAATATTTATCCATCCAATCCTTTGGCAAAACCGTCTACAGCAAAAGTTGTTTTCTAATATTATTCATAATATCATATGTGATATGACAACTGACATCATCTACTACATCACTGATGACATCACATAGTTACATAGTTACATAGTTACATATAGTTACATAGTATTTAAGGTTGAAAAAAGACCTTCAGTCCATCAAGTTCAACCTTTCAAGATCTCCTCCGATCTGCAATACGCGGATTAACTATTAATTAATTAGTTGTATTTAAAAAAATAAATAAATCCCTCCTGATCCCAGACAACGGCGACCGGACTTCTCCCGGGATCAATACTACCTCTCTAATTATCCATGATAACCCTAAATTCCCTTTTTAATTAGAAATAAATCCAGTCCCCTTTTAAAGCTATCTATCAAATCTGCTGTCACCACCTCCTCTGGTAGAGAATTCCACCGATTAACCACCCTTACTGTGAAGAACCCTTTTCTTTCTTTAAGGTGGAATCCTTTTACTTCCAACCTCAAGGGATTTCCTCTTGTCAGTTGAAAAGCTCTTGGCAGAAAAATCTCCCTTGACAAATCTTTATACTGACCCTGATTGTATTTATATAAGGTAATCATATCTCCTCTTAGATGCCTTTTTTCTAGAGAAAATAAGTTTAATTTGGTTAGTCTTTCTTCATAACTTAGACCATCCATTCCCCTTATTAGTTTTGTTGCCCTCCTCTGTACCTTTTCCAGCTCTAAAATGGCCTTTTTATGAAGTGGTGCCTAAAATTGTACTCCATATTCCAAATGAGAGCGTACTAGAGCTTTGTATAGTGGCAGAATTATATTTGCTTCCCTGGCTTCTATACCCTTCTTAATACATGTTAATATTGTATTTGCCTTTGCAGCTGCTGCTTGGCTTTGAGCACTGTTACCTAGGTGGTTGTCCACAAGCACTCCCAAATCCCTTTCAATATTTGATACACCTAGATTTGCTCCATTAAGATTATAAATTGCATAGCTATTTTTCCTTCCCAGATGCATAACTTTACATTTATTCATATTAAGTCTCATCTGCCATTTAGATGCCCATTCCTCAATTTTATGTAAATCCCTTTGGAGGGAAAGCACATCACTTTCTGATTTAATTACCTTGCACAACTTCATGTCATCAGCGAAAATGGAGACACCACACTCCAATCCTACCTCTAAGTCATTAATAAATATGTTAAAAAGGAGAGGACCTAATACGGAACACAGTGGAACCCCACTTACCACATTTGTTTAATCGGATTATGTTCCATTTACAACAACCCTTTGCTTCCTGTCTTTTAGCCAGCTCTCAATCCATGAGAAAATATTTACTGCAACTCCTGTATCTCTTAATTTGCACAATAGTCTCCCATGTGGCATTGCATCAAAAGCCTTTGCAAAATCCAAAAAGACTCCATCCACTGAGTTGCCTTGATCCAGATTCCTACTAACCTCCTCATAGAAACTAATTAGATTTGTTTGACACGACCTATCGCTCTTAAATCCATGTTGACTCCTACTTATAATCCTGTTCAAATAGACATATTCTTGTATATTAACCCTTATTAACCCTTCTAAAAGCTTCCCCACTACAGAAGTGAGGCTCACTGGTCTATAATTCCCCGGATTTGCTCTTGCTCCCTTTTTAAATATAGTTATCACATCAGCTTTTCTCCAGTCATCTTGTAGAGACCCTGTGTTGAGTGAATTTTGAAAAATTAAATATAATGGTTTGGCTATTACAGAACCCAGTTCCCTTAGTACCCATGGATGTATTCCATCAGGACACGGGGCTTTATTAACATTTATTTTTTTCAACCTCTTTTGGATTACTTTCTGTGTTAACCAATTATTTGGCAAAGTTAGTGTAGCCCCATTATGTTGCCGTGTCCCAACCACTGGTACCTCCCTTGTGTATACCGAAGAAAAGAACCTATTTAGCTCATCTGCCTTTTCTTGGTCACTAATTATCAGACGGCCTGTGTCACATTGTAATGTTCCTATAGCTTCCTTCCTCGCCTTCTTCCCATTAATATACTTAAAAAATATTTTAGGGTTAGTCTTAGTCTCTTTTGCAATGAATTTTTCATTTTCTATTTTATTTAGTCTAATCGCCCTTTGCAAGCCTTGTTGATTTTCTTGTATTCCTGTAAGGCAGTCTCTGTCCCCTCTTGTTTGTATAATTTAAATACCTGTTTTTTACTCTGTATCTTGACCTTTAAATCATTGTTAAGCCACATTGGATGGGATTTACTCCTTTTACTTTTATTCCCACACGATATATGCCGATGTGTATGTATATTTAGTAACGATTTAAATGTTGTCCATTTATGTTCAGTATTTTTATCTGCCAGTTCACTGTCCCAGTCTATACTTTGTATTGCTGCCCTTAGACCGTTCAAATCTGCCCTTTTAAAATTAAGAGTTTTCGTTAGCCCCTTAAAATTTAGTTTTTTTAATTCAATCTCAAACGAGACTGTGTTGTGATCACTGTTTCCCAAAGGTTGCCCTATTCCAACAATTGATACTATATCAATATTATTTGTGATGAGTAAATCTAAGATAGCTTAATTTCTAGTAGGCTCTTGTACAACCTGGGCCAGATAATGATCCCTGAGTGTACTCAAGAACCTGCTCCCCTTAGATGAACTGCTGGTCTCATTTATCTAGTGTATTTCAGGGTAATTAAAATCTACCATTATTAGAACCTGACCATGCTTAGCTGCATTTTAAATCTGCAACAATAATTGTATTTCCTCACTTTCAGCTATATTTGGGGGTTTATAGCATACTCCTACTAATATTCTTATGGAATTTGCTGCTCCGCTATTTAACTCTACCCACAAACATTCAGCTTTATCACTAGGTCCACCATAAATATCTTCTCTAACTATATGCTTAAATTCAGGCTTAACATACAGACAAATCCCTCCTCCTCGTTTACCATTGCCTCTATCTTTCCTAAATAGGTTATAACCATCCAGATTAACAGTACAGTCATGAGATTCATCCCACGTATTCCCACGTTTCAGTAATGCCTATTAAATCCCATTTTTCATTAATTGCTAATATTTCTAACTCTCCCATTTTTCCTGGCAAGCTTCTGGCATTAGCAAGCATACACCTTATGTTATGATACTATATTTAAAAGTCTTACTAAAAGTATTTTGAGATGGTTTGCATTCATGGTGTGTATCTATAAACTATGATAGGCATATATAAACTATGATAGTAGGATGTTGTGCTAATGTACTTAAAAAACATAGTACTAGTTATGCGCTTGTTATTGTTTAATTTTGGACTTATGTTACCCTAATGGTCCGAATATAAGCCGCACCTTTTTTCCGATTTTTGAGTTTGCGAGTTACGGGTGTGGCTTATATTCGCGACCGTAAAAAAAATCACTGTCGATTTGCGTGCTTGAAAATTACGTGTGCAGCTTCTATTCGCGAACGTAAAATGACTGCCAATTTGCGCGAGTTAAGGGTGCCGATTTGCATGCTTGAGACTGCGGTATTGTAGCAATTGAATAGCGATTTACGGTTTTAGTGATTCTAACATCCTGTAAGGCCTGTAACCTGCAAAAAAGTTACAGTACTAATTAGAAACCCTGTTTCTTGCAATGGTTGATCTATGGAGAGAGTCTTTCTCTCCAATTTTAAGGATGCTGCTTATATTTGAGTACTATCTTTTTTTTTTTTTTTTCTTGAATATTACAGGTGCTGCTTATATGCTGGTGGGGCTTATATTCGGACCAATAAGGTATATGTGTTGATAAAAACATTTAAATGTATTTTGAATATCCTTTTCTGCTAAATTAAATCTTATTATGAGTAACTCTAGACTGAGATTCTTTGGACTTTAATCTCCTGGCCAGCATACTATCCGGCTTGTTAGCCTTCCAGTAGTATAAGTGCTTTGTCCCCCTTATAGCTCTTTCAGTGTAGTGAGAGAGCATCCCATCTAGCTCTAGTCTAGTCTTGTCAATTTGTTTGCATAATTTATTAGACGTATTCTGTTGATTGATCTTCTCCAGACTCTTGAGTGTGGCTGTCAAGTCTGTTTCTTTTTGCTTAAGGGATTTTTTGTGTATTGAAGCAAGTTTAATACAGGAGCCCCTTATAAAAGCCTTATGGGCTACCCAAAGCCAGCCAGCCCCAGTCTCTGGAGAAACATTGGTGTCAAAATAAATCTTTATATCCTCAGCTGATAATGTTGCACTGTTAGGGTTAGACAGTAAATACTCACTAATTATCCAGTTATTAAATGGGGTATGATTAGGGCCAAGTATTAGCCTAATAGTTACCATGGCATGATCAGACCAGGGACAGTGGACAATGTCAGAGTCTTTGCGAACAGACATAGGTGAGGAAGTCGACTAAGAAGGTATCAATCCTTGAGTACGTTGCATGAGTGGGGGAGTAAAAAGTGTACTCTCTCTGATCCAGATGTAGTCCTTTCCAAGCGTCCACCAGACCCAATCTATTTAGCAGTAAGTTCATTGGACTTCGTTTTTTAGACAGTTTATTACCATAAGTCTTCCCTGATCTATCAATCCCTGAGTTAAAGGTAAGTGTGAAGTCACCTCCCATTACCAGTCTTCCCGTATCTATCGATTCCAAATCCCTTAGTAAGTTAATTAGTTTTATGGGGAGAGGTTATAAGAGAATGAAGGGAAACTAGAGAGATTCTAATGCCTGAGACTGTCCCAGTCACTATTATATAATGTCCGTCTTTATCTATAGTTCTGCGTTCTAGTTGGAATGGAAAGTTCTTATGTATAAGAACTGCTGACCCAGCCTTTTTTGTGGAGTAAGTGGTCATAAAGTATATGGGGTAGTCTTTATGTAGAAAGGTTGGTCTTTTATCATGTGAAAAGTGAGTTTCCTGCATAAATATGACTGAGAGCTTACATTTTTTGTAAAATGAAAAGGCCATCTGCCTCTTTCACAATGTGGGTTCTAAAAGTACTAGCGACTTGCCCGTCAAAAAATGACGGTCAATAAAATTTGAAAGCTGGAAATACTGTTTGTGACACAATGTGATTCTCTAACAATCTGAATCTTTTTCTTATCTACAAAGAAGTACAAAAATGTATATTACATTTTCTTGTTTTATTTATTTAACAATGAACTGTTAAACCATATCAAACTTTTTAATTGTCATGTATAGAATAATAATATAACAATCCATAACATTTATCAGAATACCTATTGTGAACCATTACATAAAGGTTTCTCATATGCAACTTATATTGCAAACAGTGGGTAATGATTTTTTTTAACAATACTAACATGAAATCCTTGAACTTTGTCTAAATTGGTGTCTTCAACCATGACAGAATGCTTATTAACATACAACATTTTTTTAAACTGCTAATAAAGCACATAGGTATTGAATCCAGAGGAAGGCAAACAGTAAAAAACCCCATTGCAACTTAGCCAATTGTCTCAAAAGTGGAAACAATTAATTCCTTCCAGACCCCATTAAATGGCAAATGGATTACTCCCTGGATGAATCATTTCTATTGAATTATACATTGAATTTTGCTAACAAATGTTTCTGCTACAAATGACATAAATCTTTAGCAGCATTCAATAAATAAACTTTTCAAACCTTTTAACATGCAATGATAACAATGCAAAAATTAACATAAGATAATAACATTTAACCTGAACTTATTTTAAACTATAGTGAGCTTAACTATTGAATCCAGAGGAGGGCAAATGGCAAAAAATTACATTTCAACTTTGTAAATTTGTTGAAAGTGTTGGCAAAAAATAATTCCTTCCTGACTCCATTAACTGGCAATCGGATTCGTCCCACGATCAATAATCTATATATCATGAAACATTTACATCTTCCAACAAATAATGATGCTGCTACTAACATTAAACCTTAATTACATATAATGCATCAACTTATCAGTCCTTTGCAAACAGAATTTTAAGATTACAAACCTGAAAGAAACATATTAAATAGGAAACAGTAAAGGCAATAAAATGCAAGCTAACTGTTTTGTGGGGCCAATCATGGCAAAAGTGATTTCTAAGACATTCCATTTTTTTTTGTCTGTGAAAGTGGTTCCTTTCAATGAGCACAGCAGACTTTTATTTGTGTCTATGGGATGTAACCACTGTTTTTCTTTCTCCATTCTTCCTTTTTTGTTGGTAATTACTGTATTTTTCTCAAGTGAAAGGGAAATAGTGTTCCTGTAAGAAGAGGCCAAGTGACCTTAAATTTCTTACTTAAAATGAAACCACTATTCTCTGATTACAAAACCTCATAGTACACAATGTTTTTTGTAAAAATACGTCCATCGTGTAGTAGATCACCCTGACTTAGTTTGTCTTCAATTTAAACTTTAATCTCATCTGGATTTGTGCACCTTTAAAAAGCTATATAGTTGTCCATGTGCAAAAACAGGTTCTTGTAAAAAAATACCCATAGACTTAAATGTTTGTCCTTGGGATTTATTGATGGTCATTGCCATGATAACTGGAAATTGTTTCCTTTGAAGTAAAGAAAGCCAAACCACTCTCACTTGGAGCCAAATACATTCTTGGTATAAAATTGTGCAATTAATCTGGTCCCATTACAAAGTCCTTTTTTTGGAATCATATTTCTCAATAGCATGTCAATTGCCCCTTTTTTCGATTGGAAAACATGTGGTGGAATTCCAGATGGGGTTAAAGCATTAATAAATTCTATACTGAAATTACATTCACTGTCTTTATTGTCAGCCAGAACTGAATCTGCACTGTAATCATTATTTTGTGGTGCGTTAATGAATTTTAAAATTTTGTTATTTAGATTCAAGGCATCTATATTATTTGATGTTAATATCACTTTGTTTGCAATGTCTGAGTAATCGTGGTTATTCAGAGTGTTTAGAAAGATTGCCAATATGTGTGATTAGTGATGTCGCGAACCTAAAATTTTCGGTTAGCGAACCACGAACGCTAACCGCCCCAAATGTTCGCAAACCGGCGAACATCGGCGAACCGCCATAGACTTCAATGGGCAGGCGAATTTTAAAACCCACAGGGACTATTTCTGGCCACAATAGGGATGGGAAAGTTGTTTTAAGGGGTCTAACAACTGGACTGTGGCATGCCGGAGGGGGATCCATGACAAAACTCCCACGGTAAATTACATAGTTGATACAGAGTCTGGTTTTAAGCCATAAAGGGCATAAATTACCTAACATTCCTAAATTGTTTGGAATTACGTGCTTTAAAACATCAGGTATGATGTTGTATCGATCAGGTAGTGTAAGGGTTAGGCCCGCTTCACAGTGACAGACCAAACTCTTCCACCTCCTCAAAGCCACCTTCCTCCTCTGACTCCTATTCTTCAGACTCCTCTCACTACATTGCCTCTCTCTGCATTATTATAAGGTGTGTTAAGTAGTACTACTCTTATCAGTTTAATACTTGTTACGTTACCTATCAGGGGGCGTGTATAAGGCCTGGATTTTTGGAACCAGGAGATGGAAAAAGATGCTTTGTTGGTCGTATCACTTCAATTTTGGGGCACGGCACATGCAGTCAAAGGTGCCACCAGATAGGAATGACGTGTTTGTAAGTAATACTCTTATCAGTTTAATACTTGTTACGTTACCTATCAGGGGGCGTGTATAAGGCCTGGATTTTTAGAACCAGGAGATGGAAAAAGATGCTTTGTTGGTCGTATCACTTCAATTTTGGGGCACGGCACGTGCAGTCAAAGGTGCCACCAGATAGGAGTGGCGTGTTTGTAAGTACTACTCTTATCAGTGTAATACTTGTTATGTTACCTATCCGGGGGTGTGTATAAGGCCTGGATTTTTAGAACCAGGAGATGGAAAAAGATGCTTTGTTGGTCGTATCACTTCAATTTTGGGGCACGGCACGTGCAGTCAAAGGTGCCACCAGATAAGAGTGGCGTGTTTGTAAGTACTACTCTTATCAGTTTAATACTTGTTACGTTACCTATCAGGGGGCGTGTATAAGGCCTGGATTTTTAGAACCAGGAGATGGAAAAAGATGCTTTGTTGGTCGTATCACTTCAATTTTGGGGCAAGGCACGTGCAGTCAAAGGTGCCACCAGATAGGAGTGACGTGTTTGTAAGTACTACTCTTATCAGTTTAATACTTGTTACGTTACCTATCAGGGGGCGTGTATAAGGCCTGGATTTTTGGAACCAGGAGATGGAAAAAGATGCTTTGTTGGTCGTATCACTTCAATTTTGGGGCACGGCACATGCAGTCAAAGGTGCCACCAGATAGGAATGACGTGTTTGTAAGTAATACTCTTATCAGTTTAATACTTGTTACGTTACCTATCAGGGGGCGTGTATAAGGCCTGGATTTTTAGAACCAGGAGATGGAAAAAGATGCTTTGTTGGTCGTATCACTTCAATTTTGGGGCACGGCACGTGCAGTCAAAGGTGCCACCAGATAGGAGTGGCGTGTTTGTAAGTACTACTCTTATCAGTGTAATACTTGTTATGTTACCTATCCGGGGGTGTGTATAAGGCCTGGATTTTTAGAACCAGGAGATGGAAAAAGATGCTTTGTTGGTCGTATCACTTCAATTTTGGGGCACGGCACGTGCAGTCAAAGGTGCCACCAGATAAGAGTGGCGTGTTTGTAAGTACTACTCTTATCAGTTTAATACTTGTTACGTTACGTATCAGGGGGCGTGTATAAGGCCTGGATTTTTAGAACCAGGAGATGGAAAAAGATGCTTTGTTGGTCGTATCACTTCAATTTTGGGGCAAGGCACGTGCAGTCAAAGGTGCCACCAGATAGGAGTGACGTGTTTGTAAGTACTACTCTTATCAGTTTAATACTTGTTACGTTACCTGTCAGGGGGCGTGTATAAGGCCTGGATTTTTAGAACTAGGAGATGGAAAAAGATGCTTTGTTGGTCGTATCACTTCAATTTTGGGGCACGGCACGTGCAGTGAAAGGTGCCACCAGATAGGAGTGACGTGTTTGTAAGTACTACTCTTATCAGTTTAATACTTGTTACGTTACCTATCAGGGGGCGTGTATAAGGCCTGGATTTTTAGAACCAGGAGATGGAAAAAGATGCTTTGTTGGTCGTATCACTTCAATTTTGGGGCACGGCACGTGCAGTCAAAGGTGCCACCAGATAGGAGTGGCGTGTTTGTAAGTACTACTCTTATCAGTGTAATACTTGTTATGTTACCTATCCGGGGGTGTGTATAAGGCCTGGATTTTTAGAACCAGGAGATGGAAAAAGATGCTTTGTTGGTCGTATCACTTCAATTTTGGGGCACGGCACGTGCAGTCAAAGGTGCCACCAGATAAGAGTGGCGTGTTTGTAAGTACTACTCTTATCAGTTTAATACTTGTTACGTTACCTATCAGGGGGCGTGTATAAGGCCTGGATTTTTAGAACCAGGAGATGGAAAAAGATGCTTTGTTGGTCGTATCACTTCAATTTTGGGGCAAGGCACGTGCAGTCAAAGGTGCCACCAGATAGGAGTGACGTGTTTGTAAGTACTACTCTTATCAGTTTAATACTTGTTACGTTACCTATCAGGGGGCGTGTATAAGGCCTGGATTTTTAGAACCAGGAGATGGAAAAAGATGCTTTGTTGGTCGTATCACTTCATTTTTGGGGCACTTTGTGACATTAGCTTCTTACGCTCAAACATGTCATTTGCAGGCACCTGACTATGGGCAGATGAGCAGGAACTGCTCAAGGCGAGAGACGGAGTGGCGGATGGTTGAGAGGGGGCAAGGAGGACAGCAGTGGTTGATGTGGCTTATGATGCTGCACCAGGAGGAGGATGGCGGCTTTGAGTTTGTGTGCTGCTTGTACTCATGTGTTGGTCTGGAGTCACCCAAACATTAGGTCTCAACCTGTAGAGGATAAGGGAACCAGGCTACTCTAGACTATATTCATAATTACAGGTTTTGACAGAACGGTACTATGCGTCCAAGCTACTGTGACAACAGATATGAGTGGCACTGTGCACTTGCAGAAGTTGGTAGAGTAGACGCTGTAGGTCTGACACACACGCTTGCAGACAACTAATTGCTATGCAATCTATTACAGTAGAAAAAATGTTTTTGGTTTTAAATGTACACTACTGTTACACCAGATATGAGTGGTGTGTTAAGTAGTACTACTCCTATCAGTTTAATCCCTGTTATGTGCCTTTTTTTTGGGTTTGGTTGTTGAAGCCACAGTGCAGCACCAGAGGCCAGAAAAATTAGGCATGTACACATGCCTGAAAAATTAGGTATTGTTGATCTTGCAGCGAGCAGAGAAGAAGGTAGGCCTGATTCAACGCCCCATCCCTGCATATCCACACTCAGAGATTGAGGGGGCAACCCTTACAAGGCCACGGGCCGGAGATATAAAGGGGTGCCATCCCAAATAAGCACACAAGCGGGGACAAAGGTAGTGAAAGGGACATAGAGGCCCATGGACTGACAATCGCCATCTTGGCAGGAAAAGGGCCCAGCAATTAAGCCAAACTGACCCAGCACAGGCAGCTACTTGAGTCAAACGCTGTACAATTACACCTTAATAAAGCTGAAACGTGCAGCAGCAGGGATTCTAAACGGCCACACAGGGACAAGGAGGCTAACAGCCCCCACAGTCTCTGCACCACTCTTTTTAACAGATAAGCCAAGGGGCTAACCAGTGACCTTGCCCACAAAAAAAAAGCTGAATTTTATTGGAGGAATTATTATTGTCTTTACCCCCCAAGAGAGGACATAATATACAGTATCTTTAGACTACCTGATGGCCAAACCTCCTTTAGCCCCAATGCTATCCAAGAAACATTTCAAAACTTCGATCAGACAATATATTCATCCCAATCCCGCTGCAGCGGATCTGACATAGAGTCCTTCCTACCACAGCAAGTAGTCCACAAAATACCTGTACCTCAATTGGACAGCTTGAGCCTAGACATATCCCAAGAGGAACTTAAATCTACAATCCAAGATCTTACATTTGGCAAGTCACCAGGGCCAGACGGTTTTACTCATCTGTACTATAAGAAATTTGAGCCCTTGCTTACCCCCGCACCTAACATCTTTGTTTAACGCTATACTAAATGGAGAACCTATGCCCCCTTAATTGAATCAGGCCGACCTCATAGTCTTTCCAAAAGAGGGTAGGGACCCGAATCTCAAACTGTATTACAAGGCAGCGCAGCTGGCTTTCATTCCTCTGGCGCATTCTCCAAAACACATCAGCCGCTCTGGGTATTTATGGAAAATGTAAGCATGTCACCTTATACATGGGATACAGTAATATGGATTCCAGGCCTGTATACTTTTTTGAGAAACTTGAAAAACCCATTGATTAAGCACTCATTAAAAATATCGACAGAGATGAACTGGACACAAAAACTGGACACTCCGGTATCAGATCTTACCCCTATCGTACCCAATCCCCACTTTAAGATACATCTTCCAGAAAACTCTCTCAGTTGGTGGAAGTCTCAGAACCTACTAAGGGTTGGTCCATGGTGGCATGACGACAAAATAATGACCTTTGAGTGGGTGAGAGATAGATACAATTTACCCCTGGCTGAACACTATAATTTTTGCAGGATACATCATTTTATATATACGATAAGTGGTAGGGGAACCCCCCAAAAAAAACACCTGGCTACTCAAAAAATGTAGGGATTCCCCCTTTCAGCCTGGTATTATTAGCCTCATGTATGAACTATTTAATGGAAACTCATGGGCAAACAAACCAGACTATACCAAAGCCTGGGAGAGGGATTTGGGCACCGAGTTGGCAGATAGCACATGGGATAAAAGTTGGCAAGGCTTAAGTAGGGGATCTTTAAATTATAGTCTGCTTGAGACTTCAATAAAGGTCCTACAAGGACATATATTACTCCTTTTAAGCTAATAAATGGGATCCAAAATGGAGCAGCTCATGTTTTAGGAACAGTGGTAATGAGGCTTCATTTATGCATGTCTGGTGGGAGTGTTCGGCAGTCATAAGACTATGGGAAGAAACATGCTTACAAGCTTCTAAAATGTTTAAGATTGACCTAATAAAATATTTTTTGAAAGAGAAAATACACATAGCTAGTAGTTGGAAAACCCCAAATGAAAACTTTCAGGAATTAATAAAAAAAATCAACTATTTACTGCTCAACGAGAGATTTAACCATGAAGTCTTGGATAGAATCAACCAGTTCCAGACAATTTGGGATCCCTGGATAACATCCCCATTTAGTGCCCCCCTAATATAATAAAACATTTGTTAATGGTTGAAGCGACTCGGGGGGAAGGACCGGAGTGGGGGAGCCCTGGAGGAGACCCTTCAGAAGCAACCGGCGGCAAAATCATTCGAGAAAATGGAGAGGTTGCCTACTGAAGCCTGCCCTAGGGTAACCCAAGGGCGATTGAGCAGGTTAGATATTGTAAATATTAAGCTACTGCTGGAGTGATGATAGATAATAGGACTTTACTATTGTCTGTTTTACCATGTCTTAGGTTTCTCTTAAAAATTGCAATCACAGTAAAAAAAAAGAAAATGTATTAACCAAAAAAGTAAAAAAAAGAAGGCCTAGCCAGTAGCCACCTAATTTTAATTTTTTTTTGTGTTATGCAAGACTGTTCAATATGCTTTATTTTCCATTACATGCCGTACGCCTTCTGGCATAAAAATTGAAATTCAAAAATTAGATATTGTTGCAGCCGCTGCTGTTGCAGCGGCCAGAAAAATTGACCTTTGTTCCCCAGGCAGAAAGTGCCATAAAACATTGCCTCTTCTTGAACCCTAGTTGGTGGCGGATAATTCACGCAAGTCATCCGGCATTCACAGATAACATACAGCAGCGTGTGGACCATTTATAGCCGAAGGCAGCTCATCTCATCAGGCCTTTTTCAGTCGAATGTATCGCCCAGTGTCAGTCCCTTCGGGATCCATCCCTCATTCATCTTTATAAAGGTGAGGCAATCTAGACTTTTTTGCCCTAGGCGACTTCTCTTCTCGGTGACAAAACCTCCTGCTGCACTGAAGGTCCTTTCTGACAGGACACTTGAAGCGTGGCAGGCCAGAAGTTCAATTGCAAATTGGGATAGCTCCGGCCACAGGTCTAGCCTGCATACCCAGTAGTCAAGGGGTTCATCGCTCCTCAGAGTGTCGATATCTGCAGTTAAGGCGAGGTAGTCTGCTACCTGTCGATCAAGTCGTTCTCTGAGGGTAGATCCCGAAGGGCTGATGCGATGCGTAGGACTGAAAAATGTCCGCATGTCCTCCATCAACAACACGTCTTTTAAACGTCCTGTCCTTGCCGGCGTGGTCGTGGGAGGTGGATTACTTTTACCTCTTCCCCTGTTATATTGCCCTTGTGCTGTGACATCACCCTTATATGCTGTGTAAAGCATACTTCTTAATTTGTTTTGGACCTGCTGCATCCTTTCTGACTTGCGGTAATTTGGTAACAAATCCGGCACTTTCTGCTTATACTGGGGGTCTAGTAGCGTGCACACCCAGTACAGGTCGTTCCCCTTCAGCCTTTTTATACGAGGGTCCTGCGACAGGCACAACAGCATGAAAGACCCCATTTGCACAAGGTTGGATGCCGAGCTAGTCATGTCCCGTTCCTCGTCCTCAGTGATCTCGCTGAAGATATGTTCTTCCCCCCAGCCACTTACAACACCACGGGTACCAGATAGGTGACAACGAGCACCCTGGGATGCCTGTTGTGATTGGTCTTCCTCCTCCCCCTCAAAGCCACATTCCTCCTCTGACTCCTCTTCCTCACAATCCTCTTCCAGCGTTGCCGCAGGTCCAGCAAGCGATGCTGATAAGGCTGTTTCTGGTGGTGATGGTGACCACAACTCTTCCTCTTCCTCATCACGCTCATCTACGGCCTGAT
Organism: Discoglossus pictus; assembly: GCA_027410445.1. Lineage (NCBI taxonomy): Eukaryota > Metazoa > Chordata > Amphibia > Anura > Alytidae > Discoglossus > Discoglossus pictus. Next base: position 347,231,322 of record CM050164.1, on the reverse strand, counting down.
CCAGCACTCTTCGCAGGGCACGCTCCAGGAATAAAACAAATGGTATGATGTCGCTGATGGTGCCTTCGGTGCGACTGACAAGGTTTGTCACCTCCTCAAAAGGACACATGAGCCTACAGGCATTGCGCATGAGCGTCCAGTAACGTGGCAAAAAAATCCCCAGCTCCGCAGAGGCTGTCCTAGCACCCCGGTCATACAAATACTCGTTAATGGCTTTTTCTTGTTGGAGCAGGCGGTCGAACATTAGGAATGTTGAATTCCAACGTGTGGGGCTGTCACAAATCAAGCGCCTCACTGGCATGTTGTTTCGCCGCTGGATATCTGAAAAGTGCGCCATGGCCGTGTAGGAACGCCTGAAATGGCCACACACCTTTCTGGCCTGCTTCAGGACGTCCTGTAAGCCTGGATACTTATGGACAAAGTATTGTACGATCAGATTACACACATGTGCCATGCACGGAACATGCGTCAACTTGCCCAAATTCAATGCCGCCAACAAATTTCTTCCGTTGTCACAAACCACTTTGCCAATCTCTAGTTGGTGCGGAGTCAGCCATTGATCCACCTGTGCGTTCAGGGTGGACAGGAGTGCTGGGCCGGTGTGACTCTTTGCTTTGAGGCAAGTCAACCCCAAGACGGCATGACACTGCCATATCCGGGATGTGGAATAGTATCTGGGGAGCTGGGGGGGTGCCGTTGATGTGGAGCAAGACGCAGCAGCAGAAGAGGACTCAGCTGAGGAGGTTATGGAAGAGGATGGAGTAGGAGGAGTAGAGGAGGTGGCAGCAGGCCTGCCTGCAAGTCGTGGCGGTGTCACCAACTCCTCTGCAGAGCCACGCATTCCATACTTGGCAGGCGTCAGCAGGTTTGCCCAATGCGCAGTGTAGGTGATATACCTGCCCTGACCATACTTTGCAGACCAGGTATCAGTGGTCAGATGGACCCTTGCCCCAACACTGTGTGCCAGAGATGCCATTACTTCCTTTTGCACAATTGAGTACAGGTTGGGGATTGCCTTTTGGGCAAAGAAATTTCGGCCGGGTACTTTCCACTGCGGTATCCCAATCGCTAAAAACTTTTTGAACACCTCAGACTCCACCAGCTTGTATGGTAAAAGCTGGCGGGCCAAGAGTTCAGACAAGCCAGCTGTCAGACGCCGGGCAAGGGGGTGACTTTGTGGCATTGGCTTCTTACGCTCAAACATGCCCTTGACAGACAACTGACTATGAGGAGATGAGCAGGAACAGCAAGAGGCGAGAGACGGAGTGGTGGAGAGTTGAGAGGGGGCAAGGAGGACAGCAGTGGTTGATGTGGATGAAGATGCTGGACCAGGAGGAGGATAGCGGCTTTGAGTTTGTGTGCTGCTTGTACTCATGTGTTGATCCCATTGGTGTTTGTGATGTGACATCATGTGCCTTCGCAAAGCAGTTGTACCTAGGTGGGTGTTGGACTTCCCACGACTCAGTTTCTTTTGGCACAGGTTGCAAATGGCATCGCTGTTGTCAGAGGCAGACACACAAAAAAAAATGCCACACTGCTGAGCTCGGCGGTGATGGCATTCTGGTGGTGGCAACAGCATGCGTTGATTGGCGTGCTGTCTGGCTGACCCCGGGTGCTGATGCATGCTGTCTGACTGTGCCACTAGCTCGTTGCGATGACCTCCCTCTACTTCCAACTTGTATCCTCCTCCTCTCTGTCTCCCCATCTGAACTTTCCCCCTGTTCTTCTTCTCTTCTAGCAGGCACCCACGTGACATCCACGGACGCATCGTCATCATCATCACACGCCTCACTTGTATATGACAACTGAACAAAGGAAGCAGCAGCGGGTACATCATCATCATCATCATCATCACATCGTACGTACATGTGTGTAATGCTGCCTGACTGAGACATATCCCTTTTTTCTACATTCTCTGTTAATAATGGTTGCGCATCACTCATTTCTTCAAACTGATGTGTAAATAACTCTTCTGACTGATCAATTGAATTGGCTGTGGTACTAGTGTTGGTGGTGGCGGCAGGCGGGTGAGTGGTAACTTGAGAGGTGCCCGAAGCTAATCTGGAGGAGGATGGTGCGTCAATGTTCCAAGCGGAAGCTGTAGAAGATTGGGTGTCCTGTGTTAGCCAGTCAGCTACGTCCTCTGAACTTTTCAAGTTCAGGGTAACTGGCCTCTGAACACTGGGCATTATTGTAGGGCCAAAGGGAATCACAGCACCACGACCAAGACGGCCTCTGTGGGGTGTCCTGCCTCTGCCTGTCATTTATTTTTAAATGTGGACTGTTAGTACCCCAAATAGACTGGATTGGTTGAACTTGGCACAGTACTTGTAAGCAGGACACACACTATGGGTAGCGGTCAAGCAAATTAACTTTGATTGACGGTTATGCAAATGCACTTAGATTTAATAAAAAAAAAGTTTGGGTTTTTTAAATGTGGACTGTTGATACCCCAACTAGACTGGATTGGTTGAACTTGGCACAGTACTTGTAAACAGGACACACACTATGGTTAGCGGTCAAGCAAATTAACTTTGATTGACGGTTATGCAAATGCACTTAGATTTAATAAAAAAAAAGTTTGGGTTTTTTAAATGTGGACTGTTGGTACCCCAACTAGACTGGATTGGTTGAACATGGCACAGTACTTGAAAGCAGGACACACACTATGGGTAGCGGTCAAGCAAATGAACTTTGATTGACGGTTATGCAAATGCACTTAGATGTAATTGAAAAAAAAGGTTGGTTTTTTTAAATGTGGACTGTTGGTACCCCAACTAGACTGGATTGGTTGAACTTGGCACAGTGTATTTTAAAATGATGAGAAAACATGTTCTGTAAACTAAATAAAAATCATATTAGGAGGTTGAAAGAAAAAGAAACCGGATGGGGGGATACCGAGCAGAGCACACCATCTACAGCCCACTGGGAGACAAACTCATCCATTCCCCCAGTGGACAAAGCCAGGTGGTACTCTGCCCGGATACGGGAGCGCACCAGCACCCGGAACATGGCCTCAGGTGACAAGGGAACCCCCCCTATCAAACACTGCTTCCTGGACTTATATATAGCCAATGCTAATGCCAGGAGCAGGTTGACGAGGTGGTCCCTGGTCTTATTGCCCCGGGACACTGGGCGCCCAAAAATAAAAATGTGAGGGGAGAAATGCAGCCAGAACTGCAGGAGGAGGCCACTCAAGAGTGACAAGAGGGGCTGCAGTCTGGCGCAACTAAAATAAATATGATACACGGACTCTCCCTTGCCACAGAATGGACAAGTGGAGGGAGAGTCCGTGAATTTAGCTAAGTACTCTCCCGTGCTCAGTGCACCATGGAGCACTCTCCAACTCAAGTCCCCAGTGGGTCGTGGAACTCTTGCCCTCATCAGCTGGTAGGACCCGCCTCCAGATGGTATCGGGACGGGTCACGAGGGCAAGGAAGTGCACTGTATGGAGCACGAGAGAATATAAGCTCTTCCTCGGCATGCCGCGAAAGCATGCCGAGGGTATGTCCCTCAACCTCGAGAGGTTGGGGACAGGAGGAGCCTGAGGGGAAACACGGGGCTTGGGTCCAATGCAAACAGCCGGAGCAGGGGTGTTGAAAGGTGCATGTGGCACTCCGGCCTGCAAAGCCTCGCGAAGGAAGGTGCGCGAGTCGGGGGAGATGCCATCCCTAATCTCCTGGAGCAAGCGCCCTGAGACTTTGGGCGTCACATATGCCAAACGGAGCGCAAGCTCCTGGGGTGACACCCAATCAGAACGCCCGTATTCCAGGAGATTCCCGACTCGGGTCATCCGTGCATGACTAAGGCGGCGGATGATACTGGGGGTCTGTAACATTGGAGCCCCCACTGCTGGATTAAATAGCAGGGGCTCTGTGAATATTTCATCCCCCAAAGGCATGCCCTGCCTGGTCACGGAGACCATGCTCCAGGCCTTGAGGGTTTCCTGGTAGTATGCCGGCAACACAGAGAGGTCTCTCCCAAACCCCTCGGGCCTGATCAGAAATAATTGCCGGTCATACCCCAGGTTGCGCAACTGGCGATAAAAGCTGGATGCCAGTGCGCACCACTGCGGAGAGGGATCTGCATATAGGTATCTCTGCAGGTACTGAAGGCGGAAGGTGGACAACTGGGAGCACACACAAACTACTCCCTGTCCACCCTCCACCAAAGGCAGACTTGCCACCCCTGCAGAGACCCAATGCCTTCCCATCCAGAGGAAATCTAACAAATTCCTCTGGATATTAGTGACAAACTCGGGGGTCGGACTCAGACAAATCAGCCGGTGCCAGATCTGAGAAGCCACAAGCTTATTCACCACTAGAGTCCGCCCCCTAAGGGAAAGCATTTTTGCTAGACCCCTCCATCGTCCCAGACGAGAGAGGACACTGCCCTCTAACTCCCTCCAGTTGTCTGGGACGTAAGCGTCCGCAGCGGACAGGTAGACCCCCAGATATTTAATGACATCTGCCTCCCACGTGATGTCACGAAACGTGGGAGGCAAAGAGTCTACCTGTAAATTACCCTCTAAAAGGCCTGTGCATTTGGACCAGTTGATCTGAGCGGAGGAGGCAGCTGAATATACCTCCTGGCACTGTTTTGCCAGCTCAAGATCAACTGGATCCCGGGCCACGAGGAGCACATCGTCAGCATAAGCTGAAAGGACAATCCGCATGTCTGGATCTTTTAGCACCAGCCCTGTGAGCCTTTTCCTCAGTAGGCAGAGGAAAGGCTCAATGGCCAGTGCATATAACTGTCCAGACAAGGGACATCCTTGATGCACCCCTCGTCCAAATACCAAAGGTGCTGTTAGGGACCAATTGATTTTAAGTAAACACTCTGCAGAGGCGTACAGCGTTCTTATAAAGCCCACAAACTGTGGGCCAAAGCCGTACGCTTGCAGAGTGGCTATGAGGTAACCATGGTCCACCCTGTCAAACGCCTTCTCTTGATCTAAAGAGAGAAAGGCGAGTGACAGACCAGTCCTGCGAGAATAATGCAATAGATCCCGGACCAGAAAGATACTATCAAAGATAGTCCGGCCCGGGATCGCATAGGACTGGTCAGGGTGAACCAATTCTGCCAGCACAGACCCAAGTCTAAGCGAGATGGCTTTAGCTACAATCTTGTAGTCCGTGCTGAGCAGAGAGACCGGTCGCCAGTTCTTAATAAGCCGGAGATCCCCCTTTTTGGGCAGCAGGGCAAGTACTGCCCTGCGACAAGACTGGGGCATCTCCACGGTCTCCAGGGCTTCCCCAAGGACCAGATGGAAATCAGGTCCCAGAGTCTCCCAGAAAAATTGGAAAAACTCTACAGTCAGTCCGTCCAGTCCTGGAGACTTCTCACAGGACATGGCACGGAGGGCTTCAGAGAGCTCTTGAAAAGATAGTGGTATATCAAGCCGCTCTCTTACACCCTCACTGACTGTGGGGAGCCCCTCCCATAGCACCCTGCAGGCGTCTGGAGAAATGGGATCCGGAGAGTAAAGATCTTTATAAAAGTTCCGGGCTCTATCCCGGATACTCTCCGGATCTGTAAGGGGGGCACCGTCTTCATCTAGAAGACAGGTGATGTGCCTACTGTTACCCCCCTTTTTCTCCAGTGAGTAGAAGAGGCGCGAGCCGCGGTCTAGATCTTTGAGAAAACCTAAGCGGCTGCGCATGTATGCCCCCTTGGCCTGGTGTCGTTCCAGGTCACAGAGGACACCCTTCCTCTCTACATACTCGCTCTGCAGGGATTGGTCCCTACAAGTGAACAGCCTCTGCTCCAGATGGAGTACCTCCCCCCGGAGTTACTCCAACTCAGCTTTGCGCTGCCCACTCACACCCTTGGTATATTCCTGACACAGAAGTCGCAAATGAGCCTTGCCCACGTCCCACCACAGTTTTAACGTGGCAAAGTCCCCCTTGCAACCCCTCCAGTCCGTCCAAAACTCCCTGATCAATGTCACGAGCCCCTGGTCCTTCAACAAAGCATTGTTGAAGTGCCAATAGGCGGCTCGTGCCGCTGTTGGCGTTAGCGCCACTGTCACAGACACACAGTTGTGGTCTGTGAACGGAGCCAGCCTAATGGCACAAGAACCGACTCGTGACATATAGTGACTAGATATATATAGTCTGTCGATCCGGGAGTGGGACACCAGACCGGCTCTCACCCTGACGTAGGTGAAACCGTCTGATGCCCCTGGGTTCTGCTCTCGCCAGATGTCCTCCAGGGAGAAGCGGGCGATGATCTCCCGCAGCGCTGACGCAGAAGGCGGGTACGGCTCTGGACTATTCCGGTCCCGAGCGTCGAGGATGCAATTGAAATCACCCCCGAGTACCAAACACTCATCTTCGTCAACCGTCTCTAAAAACTGGGACAGTCTGGCGAGGAACCTCACTCTCTCGGGCCCTCCAGCAGGGGCATATATATTAACTAGGTTAATGATGCTACCCTGCTCTCGGACCCGGAGGTGGATTAGACGGCCTGGGATAACAGCTTTCACAAGCAGCAGCTCTGGCTGAAAAGACTCTGAGAACAGGGTCACCACTCCACATGACGCCGATGTGAAGTGGCTGAAGAAGACCCTGCCTCTCCACTCCAGTTGCCACGAGGCCTCAGCCTCTGGAGTGGTGTGAGTTTCCTGCAGGAAGCTCACAGAGTACCCTCCCTGATATAAATAGGAGAGTACCTGGAACCTGCGGAAACTGTCTTGACAGCCATTGGTATTTAGCGTGCTGATGTGCAAAGCCATTACTGCGTGTCAGGAATTGTGCGTTCCTCAGATCCTTGAGACTGCTGATAGGACACGCACATTTTATAGAATTTCCGGACGCGGAGATGCTCCGCAGTCCCAGAATTCTTGGCCCTAGTGCTGACCACTAGATATTGCTGGACAGAGTGGAGAATAAACGACATATTCTTCCACCTCTCCAAGGCCAGCCGCACCTTCCTTTTCTTTTGTCCATGAAGGGTGCTCTCAAGGAATAGATCTATTTCCTTGACAGGGATAACCCACCCAGAATCTGATGTTCCTTCTAGTGGGTCACCCCTGGGCTCCTCTTGGCTGAGGGCTTTTACTCCATCCTCCCCGGCTGGAGTCAGTTTCCTCAGCTTTATTCTCAGGGACCCCCTCTTAGATGATACAGAAGGAGTCCCTTTAGAACCATTCAAGGTAATTAATGGACCCTTGGATTGCTGCTGCACCCCTGTAGCTTCAGGATTGCATTCAGGGGTAGCTGGCTGGACAGCAGTGGCTGGCATGGCTTCCTTAATGGAAGCCTTGGAGGCTTTATATGCCTCCTCTGCCAGTTCCACCGCTGCTTGCTCAGCTTGGATGGCACCGATGTTAGGGTCAGTGGACGGCTGAGGAGGGTAGACAGGCTCTCCCATGATGTTAACAGGAAAACCTGTTTTATCACCCTCCCCCATTTCCACTTCACCTTGTGCCACATCCCCCCTGACAGACAAATCCATGGGGTCCTGAATGGGGGTCATGCCTATATTCCCCCCCTCCAGTAGTGACTCGGCCTGGGGCTCTAACAAAGCCCGAGGTACGTCACTAGAGAGTGACACTGGAGGAGGAGACTGACTGGTGCCCTTGAAGCTCAGCACCTCAGGGACACTGACTACCCATTCAGCAGGGGCTTTGTTGGGACCCCCCTCAATGGCCAGAGGCAGAACCTGATCTTTCTTGTCTACCCCTGCCTCACTTGGGAGACCCTCTTGCCCCTGCTTTTCCTCCAGACCCTTTTCCACATTAACCCCTATAGGGTCTGGAGAGAGAGATGTGTGGTCTGGCACCGGCTGGCTGAGCTTAATAACCGGGCCAGACAATGTCACCGGATGAGGAGGAGATGTTTTGTTCCTCTTCTTGCTTTTAGAGGGAGGTGCTCCACTATAGAGCACTTCCCACTTATCAGCAACCTCCCTGTTGGTTTTATGCTTCCTCTTCCTGGGGACGTCACTCCTGGAAGAGGAGCTGCCACTAGCTGCCTCCCCTGCAGAGGGCTTATTATCCCTCTGCTTACACTGTGCCCCCACACTAACTAATGTAATTATTGTGGGGGCAGATTGGGACTTGGGAGATGCAGCTGTGACACTGGGAGGACCGGTGACATTCTTCCCTTTTTTCCCCGTGTCTGTAGTCTTGCTAGAGACCACAGACACAGATGGCTTTTTTGGGGAAGAAGGGGGTTTGGAGGCCGTGGTGGTGGCTTGAGGAACAGCCTCCTTGCCTGAGCTCTGTGGGGGGGCTATGACCCTTAAGGTCCCCGCTGTTATGGGCTCAGCGGGGATGGGTGCTATACTGACGGAGGTGCCATTTGCTGGGGCTGGGGCATGATGCTTTACATTAGGACAATTCCTACGTGTATGCCCCAACCCCTTGCAATGATAGCACTGCACCTCTGTAGTGCTGTAAAAAATCCTGTAGAGCACCCCCTCAAATGAAACCCCAAAAGACCCCTCTATGTTTTCTGCGCCCTGAGGCAGGCACATTTGTACCTGCCTCTTGAAAGAGAGCACATGACAAAGTGCTCTCTCTCTTGTTGGCTGCTACTATAACAGAGGGGCTGATGACATTAGCTGCAGCACGCAGATAGATATCAATGCTGTAGACCCCAGACATCTGACATTTAACCCCATGCTTCCTGGTGATCTGCCCCTCAGCCCCAGCGGTGGTATTACTGGGGCCAGCAGAAACCACCTGTGACCAGGTATTAGCCACAGGGGTAGGTATGCTGGCAGAACCACCAGGAGCTGGGGCTGCCTTATCTGCCTGGGGCCTATGCTGTGCAGTGCTGCAGCTAGGATTTTCAGGGGCCATTATTCCCCCTTTTGACCCCTGAGGCTTCTTAGTGGTCTTATCCCTCATGTTTAGACCCTTTTTTTTTTAGATTATTTTTTTTCTTTATTTTTATTTTTTGTTTTATGATTTTTTACTGTTTTTTTTTTTTTTAAATATAAAAGTGTGAAAAAGAAACAAAAAGACAAAACTAAGGGAGACAAAACTAAGGGAGAGAGAGAGATGATGTTTGGCAGTGGAAGGGTTAATGGCCTGTTGCAAGGTGTTGCTAATTGCAACAACACAGACAACACAGAGGCGTTTTAACCCGTCTGTGTCTCTGTGTCAGATGCTAAAAAAAAAAGCCTTTTAAACAAAACTTCAAATTGTTTTCCCCCCCACTGCCTACAAAGATGTTACTTGTCTTCTCTCCCCCTAAAACATAAAATCCAACACCAAACAAACAAAACTTTAACAAAACCTGAAAAACTTTTTTTTTAAAAAGTCAAAGTAAAAAAAGTTTCAGGAGTGAAGGTAAAGTGCTAAGGGAGGGGTGTGGCAAAGTATCCAGGAGACAGCTCACTCTCCTGGGATAGAGAGCTGAGCCTGACCCCCAGAAAACTAAAACTTAAATTAAACTAAGAAAAAAAACCACAAAAACTCCCAAAAATGAACAACACCGTGCACAAAGTGCTTCTAAACAGAAAGTTGTTAAAATAAAACTTGTATTTGAGGGAATAAGACCCTAAAAATCCTTTTGATTGGAGCTTAAGCATGCACACAACATGCTCTCTGGCACAGTACTTGAAAGCAGGACACACACTATGGGTAGCGGTCAAGCAAACAAACTTTGATTGATGGTTATGCAAATACACTTAGATTTAATAAAAAAAAAGTTTGGGTTTTTTAAATGTGGACTGTTGGTACCCCAACTAGACTGGATTGGTTGAACTTGGCACACTACTTGAAAGCAGGACACACACTATGGGTAGCGGTCAAGCAAATGAACTTTGATTGACGGTCAGGCAAATGCACTTAGATTTAAGAAAAAAAAAGTTTGGGTTTTTTAAAAGTAGACAACTAGTAATCAATATTATATTGTATGCGTTGTGCACACACAGTATTAGCTGTGAGCCTGACACACACACTTACAAGCAGGGGCTAGCAGGGAGACAGGCAAATGAAGTTAGATTACAAAGACTACAAGCAGGGGCTAGCAGGGAGACAGGCAAATGAAGTTAGATTACACAGAAAAAAAACGGAAAAAAAATGATGTTATAGCCCTAAAAAGGGCTTTTTGGGGTGCTGTGTTTACAGCAGAGATCTGATGAGTCCTTCAGCACTGCACTGGACACTGAATAAACTTGCCTAGCTATCGTTTTCCCTATTGATGCAGTATCACCTACAGTCTACCTCCCCTCAGTAATACTGCATGCAAGTTAGTTCTGATTCCAAAATGGCTGCTGTCCATGAGGTTGAAGGGTGTGGAAGGTAGTGTATGCTGCTGATTGGCTGGAATGTGTCTGCTGACTTTGACATGCAGGGTCAAAGTTTGCTCAATGATAAAGTATTAGGGGCGGGTCGAATCTCGCATATGTTCGCTGTTGGCCGCGAACGCGAACATCCTATGTTCGCCGGGAACAATCCGCCCGCGAACTATTCGCGACATCTCTATGTGTGATTCCTTGAAAACCATTTTTGATTGAATTTCAATGGTATCGTTGGGTAAATCATGTATTTGTGGATGTTTTCCTTCTCCAATTTGAATGAGCCAATCATTGAATTCGTTTTGGCCTTCAGATCTCATATTTAATTCTAATTTGAGGTGTGTAAATATTTTCCACAGTTTACTTGTCTTGATACATGTTTCAATGATATCAGTTCTATTTCCATGTGGCACAACAGGTAATGTTTGCCAAAAATCTCCTCCTGACAACATAACCTTTTCACCAAATGGCAAATTATTATCCATCACTTATTTTAAGAATCTATCAATACATTGCAAGGCATGACATGACATCATTGTTGCATCGTCTATGATAATTAATTTACTTTATTTTTTATTTTTTGGCTTGTAAAGAATTTGAAGTCGAATATCTGACACTGATGTTTCTAAATTGGAAACTGGCAGTTTAAATCCACTATGCACAGTTCAACCTCCTTCTAAAAAAAGTGCTGCAATTGCAGTTGTTGCCAATGGCATTGCTATTTGACCCTGTGCTCGAAATTAACTCATCAAACAATTGTACAGATACGTTTTTCCTTATCCACCAAGGGCATCTAGATAGAAATAACGGTCTTTGACCATTTCATCATCTGTAGCATATGTGATGGTATTAAATGCTTCCAAATGTCAAGTATTTAAAGTTGCCAGTTTTTCTTCTGTTTTTTTGTAGCTCAGTGTCATAATCATCAAAGTTGATGTCAACTATAAGTCCTGGATCAGGCAAATTAAAACTTGCACAATTTAATTCATGAGCAAGAAATATTTCTTGAATTTCCATAAAAGTTTTTAACAGTGCTATTGGCTCATTGTAACGTTTTTAAGAAGTCTTCCGACATATTTAATTTAAATGTTTCCCACAAAGTAAATGCATCAGGTACATTGCAAAAGATGCAAATGAACGCAAATTGTTCTCTCATTTGCTTTGGCATTTGACATAGTGCTGCTACTTCCAGACACCTCTCCCATTCTGTATCATTTGCCATGAAGGTTTGATGTCTTGCAGCTAATAAGAAAGTATCATAAACTATGTCATTCACTGTGCGTAAATGTTCAAAACTTTGTGCACTGGGAACATGTAAAAGAAGTAAATCTTAAACTGAAACGTTTAATATCTCTTAGACTGACAATATAAATTTGTGGTATAATTTTATGCATATCTCTTTTTCGTTGTCGCCATAGACCATTTACAAATACATAGTGATATGGAATCTCAATGTATAAAAATTGGCCTGCGAGTCCTGGCAGTTTAATTTAAACCAAGCGTTGTATCTCTGTGTTCACTTTGAGCTAAGGCAGTTCTTTCATTGCCTGCAGTAAAGCAAACAAACTGACTTTGTGGTAAATGTACAGCTAATTGATACACAGCATGTGACCGATCATGCATCTGAAATTTCAGAAGCCGCCACATTGCTTCCGGAGTACTGACATAGTGAGCATCTAAATAATTAGAAATTTCGTCATGTAAAATTGGATTTTCCTTTTCGTTTGCGGCACCTTGCACAACAACAGTTGCTGCATCATATCCTTTGTATATATATTTATACACATATTAGGTGGATTTAATAGAAGTGCAAGCTTCCATAGTTATGTGTGCATTGTACTTCCTGAGCAAATGTGAATTGTATGGTAACGACATATTTATTATCAACCTTTTGTCCATGGATAATAGCTGTTTGTCCTTGTCTTCTTTTATACAAAGGTTATCCATCACAATTAGCATAAGTTTGCATTTGAAATTGTTTTGGATATTGTTTTGCACATTTTTTTATTTTTCATGCATGGTGAATTTGGATTCATATCTCCACATTCTGTGTTACAAGCTAAAAAATTCAGCAGTAATTACTGAATCCCCTCTCTCTGCAGTATTCAACTTATCTTTTTCCTGCAGGATTAAAAGTATTTGAGCATGTGGCAGTCCTCCTTTTTGAAATTCAATGGTATAAACAAAGGCCACACATTTTCCAAATAACTTTGCTTTAGTTATATAATCTATTAATGAATTGATTTTTATTTTGAATAATCTTGCCACTAAATCTGGCTGGTCAGAAGTAGTTTGTCCCAGATTAAAATTTTCCTTGATCTCTGGCCATTGTGGATTACATTTGAATGTAATGAATAAATCTGTTTTTCCAAATTTTGTGACAATAGCCATGGCATCATTATTTCTTTCTTGCATATTGCGAGGAGATCCTTGGAAAGTGGATGGGAAAATGATTGCTCTTCAAGCTGGAATGTCTCTGTTGGTAGCCAAATTAGTGACATAGTCCATCAATCCACAATACTGCTTATTTTGTTGAAATTTTATGAAATTTTTATTATCTGCTTCGACTTGTAGATAGGAATCAATAATCCATTGTTGAGTGAGTTTGCCCCCACTTAAAATTGGATTAAAATAATCCTAAATAGCAGTTTGTGCCACTTTATATTCCAGCATAGAAATATTGCATCTATCATGAACTTTACTATTTTGGATAACTTTGCAACTGTAATTTTGGTTCCCATCCAGGCTCACCATTTGAAAAGAAAATGGGATATGTCATTGGATCTAAATTACAACTTAATATATTTATGTTTATAAAAGGTTCTTCTTCATTGCGTGGATATATTCTAATATCCCGCTGAAAAGGTGGTTGACCATCTTCATTTTTAAAGACCATGGAATCCTCATTTACTGTTGGTAAATTATACCATCTTTGATCAGTGTTGCGATCTCTTTTTAACACCATATTTACTCTTGGCATTTTCAATTGATATCTTTAAACATGTTTCTGTTGTTCTTTTTCAACCTGTGCTAATTGTTTGTATGCTTGACTGTATGGGTTGTTGGCCATAATTTTATCCAGCTGTTCAAAGACTATGCGCAAACACTGTTTATTTTCTGGAAGCATCATTCTTTGTTCAACAGCTTCCATGGTATCTAAGACATATAACTGTGCAAATCTCCTTTGCTCTCTTTCTTGTGGTTTCAAATGTGAAGTTCATTTGTAAAACCATTGTTAACTCTAAAACAGTAAGGACCATATCCTGGGTCATTTTCTGCTAATGTAGCACCCGTTGAAGCAAATTAAATTGCACTGTTATAAGACCTTATGTTTTTTTTTAAATTGGTATAATTTGGAAATGTTGGATCACTCATGATACATTTTAAGTAACCTGGAAATGTGTGTCTTTGTGGAAGTCTTACCTTTTCTTTCTGACAACAACTAATGAAGTCTCCATCAGTTGGTCTTTCCTTCACAAAATGATAGGCCCCACAAAACTGACAAACTACATTTTATATTCCCCAATAAAGAGTGTCTACTGTTATTGCTCTAATGAACGCATTATCCTGAGCTTCCTCAACATAGATATCACTACAACTTTCTATATCTACATTGGTGTGATGTGTATGAACATTGATGACAATAGGCAATATTGAATCATTGGGCAATGATTCACAGACATGTCTTTGTTTACTTTTTTTGTCTCTTTTAAGATCCAGCACACTCACTTTGTGCTTTCTTTCTCATTTTTCTCTGTCTTTGTCAGTCTTTTTCTCTTAAGCGTTGGGAAGTTTCTGGTGACTGTGCATCTCTCCACCTTTGCTTCCTTTTCCTTGCCAGTCTTCTTTTGTGTTCAATGGTGTCTTCTCCTTTATCCGCCGTTGTAATCTTTAATTGTAAATACAGGTGTAAGATGTCATGTTTTTATTGTTCTGTACATATTGTTTGTAGCTGCTCTCAATCCAAAGGTAAATAGCATTAATAAAAGAAGACCAGTATGTCCTATAGAGAACTTTAACACTGCTATTGAAGGAACCTTCAGTTAAGTTTAACCAAGAGGATTTCCAGAGATCTTGGGGCCAATTACAGTTTAGGTCATTCTCCCAGTTACGTAGATAAGTCAATTAAGATTTACCAAGGTCACCGTTGATTGAATTATAGATAAGGCTAATAATAACTTTCTTGAGAGGGGCTTTATTGCATAATTTCACTAGCCAAGATGATTAGGGTGTGCCCAGTGAAAGTTCCTGCGTCTGCATAAAATATCTAAGGCTATGGTACGGTACAATCATTGCACTTCTAATGGATATATGGACTGTTACAAATGGTTATGTGGAGCCCGGATCAATTGATTTAGCGTAAGTGAGGCCGTGAGTTAATTTGCTATTGAATTGGCGTCTTTTTATGGGTTACGGCCTTGAAAACCTTGTGGAAGTTAAAACCAGAACTGGCAGTCTCCCGAAGCGTTTGATCTTTCCCATTCCCGAGAATTACGATTGCAAAATCGCTATTCAATTGCTATAATTCCCCAAGGCCCGCAAATGTTTTCAAACCTGTAAACATCAAATGTAGGAGAAAATCCTATGAGTACTAAATTGGACCCACAAGGGGGTTTAACCCCTGTCCGCAGCACTGTAAATGGAAATAAAAAAACAATAATGCACTGTCAATGATGGGGAAGGCGATGAAAGACAATAGAATGAATTGCACAACAGTGTCAGGCTCGCAAATCAACAATAAAAAATCATATTTTTTTATGTGTCATTCCAGGGTTATATCAATTTTGGGAATCAATGAATTAATACATATCAGACCACCCATATGGATTAGAACAGTATTGGCATTCATTTTTATTATTTTGTATTTTAAGGGTTTGCGAGTCCCATCGCATATCAGACCACCAAACCTAATTGATTGACATGTAAACTCCATGTTTTGCTGCTGTAATGATGGCGGTCTCATTTGCTATTGGCTGTTTCAAAATGGGTGGTTACAGCCTTGCTGTAACTGCTATGTACGAGTGTATGGTTTATGGCTTTGGTATTCGGCCCGTAACTTGAGGGCTTGTTCAATTGAATAGCACCGGAACGGATATGGATTGAAGTCTGCAGCACGCCCACAGACATACGCCTTTATTCCGCGAGATGTGGGTTTGCAATTGAATCGGGCTTATGGACTGTTATCCGGACTTGTACTGTATATCCGAGCAAGCAGGGTGGTCATAACTGTGGTACCCCCTTGAATGGGTTAGGGATGCCTTGCTGGCAAATGTGGGTTTATATTAATTGTTTTTGCATTGATGACATGTGTCCCCTGCAGCCCTCTCTCATGGTGGTTTTCACCTTAGCCACACACCGAGACCTGGTAGCAAACAAGGTGGTAGTGTGGTTGTATTACTTTCCCCTCACTGTGATTTTAACCTCACACCCCCTGTCCCATTCCTCCAATTCACATCTTTTGAAGTTCACACACTATCCACCTCTCCTCACCCATCTCTCTACGTGTTGCTGTGATCTATCTCCAACCGGGACCACCCTCTCAATTTCTGGATCACTTTTCCGCCTGCCTCCCTCACTTTCTCTCCTGCAACATTCCTTCACTTATACTTGACTACTTTAACATTGCCATTGACACTCCCACCTCCTCGGCAGCCGCTAAAATACTTTCACTCATCCCTCAGCCTCTCACAGCTGACAGATTCCTCAACTCACAACTCTGGACAATCCCTTGACCTTATTTTCACCAATCTCATCACCATGTATAATTTAGTCACCCATCCACTCCCTCTATCTGACCACCATCTCTTAACCTTCAACCTCACCACACCTTTCTTTCCTTAATTACAAGTTTAGGTTGCACTTCTCTGTTCTCAACAATGCCAAACAGCACTACTTCACTTAATTAATATCAACTCTGTCCTCCAAACCCAAACATCTATTAGCCACTTTCAACACTCTCCTCCGCCCACCACCACTTCTCGTCACTACCTATCTCATGGCAGAAGACTTAGCCAGTGATTTTAAGAATAAAATTGAAAACATTTGCAAAGAAATTTCCTCTCATCATTGCTCACATACTCTCTCCTCCCATCTAACAACAAAACACAGCCTTATCCATTCCCCAATCTCACAGCCACTATGAACTGTTTGACCCTGTAACAGAAGTCTCCAGTCTACTTTTAACCTCTCGCCTCACCACCTGTCCTCTGGATCCTATTCCATCATAGCTTATCCCTCTCCTCTCTACCACACTAATCACATTTCTCACATATCTCTTGAACCTTTCATTAAATACTGGCATGTTTCCTCCGTCCCTAAAACATGCCATAATTACACCCATTATTAAAAAAAACCTTATCTTACTCTGATTCTGTAACTAACTATCACCCTATCTCTCTACTTTTCTTGGCTTTCCAACTACTAGGGCCCAGAAAAGCTTGGGGGTCTAAGGAACAGTAGCGCAACATCTCGGAGATCAAGAAATTCAGTTAAGTGTGGGGAAAGGGAGATCTAATTAACTGCTATTTTTCCCTAGTGGCATATAGTTGTTATCACTTTCAAAGCTTGTCGCATAGGCTTGCAATCTCTGACCTTATCCGTATCTTTTATCTCAGTGGAGATCAGGATACATAGTCACATAAGCCACTAGACAAACTGTGTCTTTCCTTATTAGCCAGCTAACCGTCCTGAAAAATGGAACAAAAGAGTAATTTATTAATTACTGTTGAATGCTCCAAGGGTTCTGGGAGGTTGTCAGGCCTTGAATAACAGGTGGGCCACGTTGCGAGGAGAAGGGGGCTTGAGAATTGATTGAATGGAATATTTGCTAAGTGGTGTGACTTGATGGTGATGCAAGACAGCTGTGCATAAATATTCTGGATTTGTGACTAATAAACAGTTCTTAGTGTGATCATACATATCTACGTGTGTGTTCATTATAGAGGGAAGGGTTAATACTTATCATTGGGATTAAGAATTCTACATCTCCTTATCGGAGAGTTACTTTGTAATAATTTAACATATAATTTAACTTACATTAATAAACAATTCTTGTGTCATACAATAATAAGTTTACTTTAAATCTAAATGATTTCCTGAGCTGATTCAGGATTTCTTCAGGAACCTGTGCAGCATCACAATCTTCCTTATCAGGCAGAGTACTTTTGAGGAACTTTAACTCTAGGTGTTATTAAATAGCTTAAATTTTTTTTACATTTACATGTTTGTTTGCACTTGCTTTTCTCATAACAGCAAACCATTCAATTTACTTTGAAAAATGTACTCCTACTCAATGCAGCAAAGCTGAATGTTTTAAACATTCAAGGCCAAATGCTGAAATTATATGGGTTGTTAAAGGCCACAGCTCATTTATTGAAATAAAGGTAACCGATCTAAAGAGAAAAAAACCTCCGGCAGGGAAGGATATCCAGCCTCTGACTAATGAGACAACAAGACCAGTGGCCACAGTGAACGAGTAAGAGGAGGGGCTGCTGGGGGGGGGGGGGGTTAGGGGTGCTGCGGGGGAGGGGGGCTAAATGGTGCTGCTGGGGAGCCAAATGGTGCTACTGAGGGGTTGGGGGCTGAATGGGTCTGCTGGGGGGTTAGGGGCTGAACGGGGCTGCTGGGGGTGATTGGTGCTGCTGTAGGACTGATTGAGTCTGCTGGGGTTTGGGTGCAGAATGGGGCTGCTGGCAGGTGAATGGTGTTGCTGTGGGGCTAAATGGGGTTGCTGGGGGATTGGGTCTGAATGGGGCTGCTGGGGAGTGAATGGTGCTGCTGTGGCATCGAATGGGGCTGCTCAGGGACTGAATGGTGCTACTGAGGGGTTAGGGGCTGAATGGGACTGTTGGAGGTGAATGGGGCTGAATGGGGCTATTGTGGGGCTGTATTGGGCTGCTGAGGGCCTAATAGTGCAACTGGGGGTTTGGGTAGAAAAAGGCTGCTGTGGGTGAGTGGTATTGCTGCGGGGCTATGTTGCTGCTGGGTGGGGGTAAATGGTGCTGATGGGGGGTTGTGGGGCTGCTGGGGGCTGAGTGGTGCTACTGGGGGGTTGAGGGCTGAATGGGGCTTCTGGGGGCTGAATGGAGCTGCTGAGGGATGAATGGGGTGGGGGGGGGGGGGTGAATGGGGCTGCAGGGCTGGCGAATA
This sequence comes from Discoglossus pictus, assembly GCA_027410445.1. Taxonomy (NCBI): domain Eukaryota; kingdom Metazoa; phylum Chordata; class Amphibia; order Anura; family Alytidae; genus Discoglossus; species Discoglossus pictus. The sequence goes on along the minus strand of CM050164.1, from coordinate 347,212,920 downwards.
AGGCTGCAGGGGTGGTGAATGGTGCTACAGGGGTGGTGAATGGTGCTGCTGGGATGAATGGTGCTGCTGGGGTGAATGGTGCTGCTATGGGGTAAATGGGGCTACTGGGGGGCTGACTAGAGCTGCTGGGGCTGAATAAGGCTGCTGGGATGAATGGGGCTGCTGGGGGAGGTGAATGGGGCTGCTATGGGGCTGTATTGGGCTGCTGAGGGGCTGAGTGGTGCTACTTGGGGTGAGTCGTGTTGTTGGGGGGTTTTGGGGCTGCTGGTCAAGGGTAAATGGTGCTGATGGGGGATGCGGGGCTGCTGTGGGGCTGAGGGGTGCTACTGGGGGGTTGGGGGCTGAATGGGGCTGCTGGGGGTAAATGGAGTTGCTGGGGGGTTGGGGGCTGAATGGGGTTGCTGGGGGGTAAATGGCACTGCAGGGGTGGTGAATGAGGCTGCAGGGTTGGTGAATGGTGCTGCTGGGTGGGTGAATGGTGCTGCTGGGGGGTAAATGGTACTGCTTGGGTGGTGAATGGTGATGCTGGGGTGGGTGAATGGTGCTGCTGTGGGGTGAATGGTGCTGCTGGGGGGCTGACTGGTGCTACTGGGGTTTGGAAGCTGAATGTTGGTGCCGGAGGGCTGTTCACAGCCATTGACAAAGCGCCTTTGGTGCTCATTGCAGGCCTCGCGATGAGCGACTGCGGCAAGACTTTACAGGGCACGTGAGGAGCACCAAAGGTGGTCATCGCGAGCCCTGCAAGACTTTAAAAAGCCTACACATGAGCACAAAAGGCACTTATGTCAATGGCTGTGAACACCGACGAAACACTGATCGTGAGGCACAAAACAGTTTACGATTTTAACATCCGAAAAGGTCTCAAGTCGCGTAATTTGAAAGACCCGCAAGATCCACCTAATAATTTTTTTAAATTACTAACATACTCACACACAACACAGGGGGAGAGACATTATGCCTGTGAGTGAAGTTCCAAGCTAATTTGAGCCATACTTGGCATTTTTCGTAGTTCGAAAATCAGCTAATTGAGCAAAAACACTTACCGGAACAATGCCAGGCACGCAGGGCTTTATCAGTAAGTACTTCAGAAAGGTCTGTTTTTAATAAAAAACAGTATTTGTCCAGACTTTTTCTCACTTCTTGGAAATTTTGACCATAGGTAAGTATGCATCTAACCTTATTTGTATCATTAGGGGCTGATTTATTTTCTGTGTGGTTTATATTCAAGAGCGATGATCTCAAAAGGTCCCATGAACCTCTGACCCAATTTATGATAAACTGGGGCCTCCGTTCTATGCCTATCAGCAGCTCTTTTGTAACATTCCTGAGCCTCCGAAAGAGTCTTCTTCAACAGGTCTTGGGAATCTCGTAAGGTGGTTAGCCGATCAATGACTGCAGGAATGTAGTAGTAATTGGGAGACTCACTAGAAAGGTTGGATGGTAACCATAGTTGGCAAAAAATGGGCTCAAAGAAGTGGAGCAGTGTTGGGCATTGTTATAGGCAAACTCCACCGTGGGTAGAAAATCCAGCCAGTCATCCTGCAGATAACTAATATAGCACTGCAAATATTGCTCTAAAGTCTGGTTTGTTTGCTCAGTCTATCCATTACTTTGTGGATGAAAAGCTGACGACAGATTTACATTAATACCTAGATTAGAACAAAAATGTTTCCAAAAACGAGATGTAAACAGCACTCCCCTGTTAGAAACGACTTCATCAGGCACTCCATGCAAGCGAAATATTTCCCGAATAACCAGGTCAGCCATCTGTTTAGCTGAAGGGAGACCACGAGATGGTATGAAATGACCCATCTTAGTTAACCTGTCCACAACAACAAGAATGATAGTGTGTTCCTTAGAGGGAGGGAGTTCCACTATAAAGTCCATGGATATAGATCCCCAGGGATGATGAGGAATCGGAAGAGGCTGAAGCAAGCCAACAGGGGATGAGCGAGGAGTCTTATGTCTGGCACATACATCACAAGAGGACACATACTTCTTAACATCCTCATAATACTTCGGCCACCAAAAGGATCGGGCAAGTAACTCTTGTGTCTTTTGGATTCCTGGATGACCTGCTGGTTTTGAGTCATGGTAGAGACGTAAAAGGTCCAGTCGCACTGACTCCAGAGCAAACAGACGTTGTTAAAAAACCAAAACCCATTAAGCATCGTCATATGGAGATCACGAAGAACTGGATCTTCAGTGTAGCCCTTTTTAATGCGAGACATCAGATCAGAAGGAAATGTAACTCCTATAAATATATCCTCCGGCAAGATGGTGGTCTTGGTTACGGTAGTATGGAGGGGGTCAGCTATTCTAGACAAGGCATCCGCCTTACCATTCTTGGAGCCAGGACGGTATGTAACCAAAAAAGTAAACCTTGAGAAGAATAGGGACCAGCGTACTTGTCTGGCTGACAGTCTCTTAGCTGATCGAATACATTCCAAATTTTTGTGATCTGTGAGGACATTAATTGGATGGGTAGCTCCCTCCAAGAGATGTCTCCATTTGGTGAAGGCTGCTTTTATAGCCAATATTTCTTTATTCCCTATGTCATAGTTTCTTTCTGCTGGCACCATCTGGCGGGAATAGAAGGCACACAGATGTAACAGCATCTTAGGTCCATTCCTTTGAGACAGTATAGCACCAACAACTGAATCAGAAGCATCAACTTCCACAATAAATGGTAATTCCGGCTGAGGATGTACCAGGACGGGGGCAGATGTAAACAGAATCTTTAATCGGTAGAATGCGGTATCAGCCTTATCGGACCACTGAAAAGGAGTCCCTTTACGTGTAAGTTCAGAGATCGGTGTAATAACGGCAGAGAAATTCTTAATGAAACGCCTGTAAAAATTGGCAAACCCCACAAATCTCTGAATATCTTTTTCATTCTTGGGGATGGGCCAGTCCAGCACAGCTTTAATTTTACTTGCGTCCATACTTAAACCTTTAGGAGTTATTACATACCCCAAGAATTGCATTTTTGTTTGTTCAAACTCACATTTTTCCAGTTTAATGTATAGGTGGTTGGTACGAAGGCGCTCCAGAACTATACGGACCTGTTTTCTGTGGTTTTCAAGATTATCAGAAAATATTAGGATATCATCCAAATATGCCACAACAAACTGATCCAGGAGATCTCGTAGTACATCATTGATAAGATGCTGGATAGTTGCAGGAGCATTACAAAGCCCAAATGGCATTACTAGATATTCGTAATGCCTGTACCTGGTTCTGAAAGCTGTTTTCCATTCATCATTTGGTCTTATGCGAACCAGATTATATGCCCCGCCAAAGATCAAGCTTCGTAAATATTTTAGCTGAGCGAAGTCTCTCCAAAAGTTCAAGAATGAGAGGCAAGGGGTAGAGTTTTTTAACAGTGATGTTATTAATGTCCCTGTAGTAAACGCATGGCCTTAGGCTGCCATCTTTCTTTTCTACAAAGAATATAGGAGCTCCTGCTGGAGAAGTAGATGGTCGAATAAAGCCTTTGGCAAGATTTTCTTGTATGTATTCACGAAGAGCTTTTAATTCAGGCTCAGAAAGGGAATATATACGGCCAAATGGGATAGCAGCCCCAGGTAACAGCTCTATTGGGCAATCATAAGGCCTGTGGGGTGGAAGCTGATCAGCATTCTTCTTATCACAGACATCTGCAAAATCCCGATATTGTAGAGGAAGCTTAGTCAAGTTTGTAGCAACCATTTCATTAATTGTTGTGGCAACAGGTGTTACCTTAGAGGGTTGACAATTAATTAAGCAGTGTTCTGAAGGAAAGGACAAAGTTCTGGTCTTCCAATCAATCTGTGGGTTATGCAGAGCAAGCCAAGGTACCCCCAAAATCACTGAAAACTGTGTTGAGGAAATTAGGTGGAAATATATAGCCTCATGGTGATTCACTTCCAGAGTCAACTTTAAGGGCACAGTCTCATGTGTAACCGGGCCTGACGTAAGTGGAGTACCGTCTACTTTCTCCATTAACACAGGTGAAGAATTAGGGATAGACTGAATTCTATTTCCTGCTGCAAATTTGATGTCCATAAAGTTTCCGCCTGCTCCAGTATCTATCATAGCCGTAGTTGAAATTTCACAATCACCACATTGCAACGTGATAGGCACCACCACAAAATGAGGATGTTGAGTCAACATACCCTCTTCACCATGAGCCATGAGCCATACCCTCTTCACCATGAGAAAACAAGGGTTGTGTGACAGAATCCAGTTGATCTGAAATCTGGGCTTGGTGTCGAATCTGTGCACCCTCAGCCGCCATAGCTATTGTTCTTTTGGATTTGCTAGGGCAATTGATGGCATAGTGCCCTGCACTACCACAATACAGGCATAAATTGTGAGTGCGTCGCCACTGTTTTTCTTCATTGGATAATGGCCCTTTTATTAGATTTACCTGCATAGCCTCAGGCTCAGAGTCTGTAGGTGTTTGTGGGGTCGGAGTAAGAATTCTTGAATAGGAAATAGGAGTAGCACTTGGTCTAAAAGAGCCCTGTCTTTCCAATCTTCTTTCAGAAAGTCTCGATCAATACGGATAGCCAAACGCACAAATGCATCAAAGTCATTAGGGAGATCAACACGAGCCAGCTCATCTTTTATAGCTTCTGAGAGACCTTTTCTAAAGTGGAACCTCTGGGCTGATTGGTTCCAGGTAGTATCAGCAACCCACTGTCTGAATTCAGCAGAATATTCAGCCACAGAGCGCCTCCCTTGATGCAAATGAAGGAGAGTGGCTTCTGCTGTAGCACATCGATTGGGGTCATCAAAAACTAGGCACATGGCCTCAAGAAAGTAATTTAAATTACCCAAGACTGGACTGTCCTGTTCCAGAAGAAGGGAGCCCCAAGCCAGTTCTTCATCTTTGAATAGGGAGAAAATAAATCCCACCTTCTCTCTTTCAGATGGAAAACGGTGAGGTAACATCATGAAGTGCAAACGGCATTGATTTTTGAAATCACTAAATCTTTTGCGATCTCCTCCAAACTTTTCTGGTAGGGGCAAACGGGCATCTTGTGCAGGTGTAACAGTAGCAGCCACAACATCACGTGTCCTGTAGCTGGTATACTCACTGTGCATTGACTGAACTTTATTTTGCAGTTCAGCTACCTGGTCCTGCAGCACTTGAATGGTCTTTGCCTGGGTCTGCACAGTTATTGCAGTAAAAGCAACCTGCTGGGCCAACGCAGAATCTGACCCGGCGGTCTCCATGAAAGGGCCAGATTATTCTGTAATGATATAGGAATCACAAGGTTTTGGAGACCAGCAGCCTAGGTCAGCATTGATCCAATTCAGCAACTTTTAGGTGAAACAGGAACATGCTTTATTGAAGGGAACAGGAACCACAATAATCTGGCAAGGTACATAGACAGGATGTGCCTTATATAGGCCAAGGACCAGACACAGCTGAAGAGACTAGTCACTGATACTATTGCTAGCAGAGTCAAGGTTTATCAGATCTCAAGGAAATTCACAAAGGCAGGCTGGCGCAGTGGAAGGGAAGAGGTTCAGCAGCCTGGGGACCAGGGTACAAAACCCAGCAGAGTCAATTCCTCACAATATCAGAGGAGCAGTTTTTTTCTTGCTCGCAGATATTAGCCAGTGGGTATTCCCCGTTTGAGATGGATAGGGTGCATACTTTGCCACACTTACTGATAAAGACCTGGTGACATACAGGAGAGCATGCAGTATAAAAGATGACATTACTCACAGCCTCTATCAAACCTCCAAATCTTTAACTACCTGGTTACAACCGTTAATAGGAATGCAGAAAATGCAAAGCATGTCCGTATGTACAACCTGCAAAAGTCTTTGAAAATCCAGCTATCAAAAAGTTGTACAAAATTAAAAAGTTTTACAACTGTCTGTCAGCGGGAGTTCTATATGTGATGCGATGTGTCTGCAATAAGTTGTACGTAGGCAAAACGACACACCAGCTCTAAAGGCGTGTCTTAGAACATCTATTCTATAGAAAATGAGCTTCTGTGGCTCAACACATAAAGCTATACCACAATAATAATACTAGTCATGAACTTCTAGGACCAAGAAAAGGGAACCTGGATAGGATACTTTTACAAAAAGAATCAAAATGTATTCATCAGTTAAAAACACCAAGCCCAGATCGACTGAATGAAAGGTTTTTATTTACCTTCATTCATCTGAGAGTATACTTTTTTTTATTTGATATAAGTCATACCTTAGTATATGTATCATCTTTTTACTTTTTGATCTTTGTCAGGTGATACAATGTTTGTAAATACACTTACATTAACATAGTTGCTTTTACAGCACATTACAATCACATTAAATTAATTTCATACTTTTGTTATTACAGGTTTCATCTTCGGTTGAACCTAGTTAACAAGGTTCACTTACTTTAGTTAATCACATATTTTCTGCAGCCGAATAAAATGAGTATTTTGGTACACACACTTGTAGTTCCACGTCTAATGTTATAATTATATTTATTATCACTTTTAGTCATTCACAATAATCACCTGATTATTATTATTATTATTATTATTATTATTATTGATTTTTTCATTATGCAACTATATTGAAACACTTATTTTTTTCACTAATATTCTGATAGTATCCGAATTTTCAACACTATTATTGTATTTGTCAATTGAACATTTTAAAATTGTAACATTTAATCTTCATATAGGTCCCACATTGTCTATGCAACTCAACATCTTTTAGCACAATTAAGAATTAAGAATGTTCAAGTGTGCATATGTATAGAATAGACAAGATTCATAATTTTGTGTCAATTTACCAATAAGAGTCAGTTTTCTTGAAGTCTATACATATGTCTGATTTATGTCCTTCTGAATCGAATATATCTAACACAATTGTGTCATAAAATGGTTAAGTGCGCACTAGCAACTAATAAGCATGCGTTAACACTTACATTTTTCAAGGCACATGATCAATATATGACAGTGCTTGTATTTTGGATTAACAAAGCCCACTCCAACATAGCACTTTGGTAAAATACCCTATTTCAATACAACATGCAAGTGCTATTTATACAGAAATGACATACAGCCTTGATTAAATTGGGATTCGACCGATTGAAAAGGGCTCTATATAAGCATAGAGCATATATTTTTTACACAAGTTTTTAGTTAGTGAACTTCTTTTTAAAAGAAATGTCTTCACTAATTAAAAACTTCTGTAAATAAATACGCTATGTGCTTATATAGAGCCCTATACAATTGGCTGAATCGCAATTTAATAAGGCTGTGTTCACTGCAGTGCGCCTGCGCTAATAAATTAACACATCTAAAATGATGATTTAGAGGCTATGGGCAAGTTTTGACATAATGTGCATGCGCAATCACTTCTGTGTATGCTACATAATTAATTACGCCAGTACGCATATCAACGTGCGTCTGACATCAGGACATATTTACGTGATTACTGCAGTCACAAGCTTGATCTTCTTGCTGGTCCAAACATATGTGGGCCACGAGTTCACCACAAGTCGGCTCAGCCCAGACGAGTGTCCCCTAACCCTAAAAGGGGGGAACTCACATCAATGGATGCTGAGGGCGAAATTCAATAACTGGAGGCCAAACTCATTTAAAAGGACACTGTCCGCTAAGAAAAAGCGGGTAGCTTCTGGGCCTTCAAGGTCTGTGTGGTTTATTGATAAACATGTAAGATTAATAGAGAAAGAAAGACACTTGTTTCTAATTGTAAACCCCTTTGAGAATAGTAACAAGGAGAATGTAAGGAAAATATACTTGTATCTAATTGCAATTTCCTAAATAAATAATAACAAAGAGTAATACTTAAAACCAAAATGATGTATTAATTCCTTTAAAATAAACAAAATATAATCACGACAATTAAAAAGTAAAATTACGGCCAATTTCCCACAGATCGTCACTCAGTTATCACATATTATAATTGTCTAACTACGAATCGTCGTCACGCTGCGTTACGACTTAGCGATGAGCGCTGCCACTTTGCCATCGCTTGGCAAGCCTCGCGTAGCGAGGCGAGCCGTTACATCGCACCACTTTGGCAATGAGCGCGTTACACGGTAGGACTTTGGCAATGAGCGCCGCAGGCGCTCATTGCAGGCGAGCCTCGCGTAGCGAGGCGAGCTGTTAAACCATAGCACTTAGAAAAAAATACGAGGTGAAAAAAATTACGAGATAAGCGGCGGAAGAAAAACAGTAAAAAAACACTAAATACACACTAAAAAATAAAACCAAGGTCACTTACAGCCTGGGGAACCATGCAGGACGTCTGGAAGTGAGTTGGAACTGCAATTTAGATCGATTTAGCCGAGTTACAAAGATTGAAAATCGGCTAAGCGAGAAAAAAATGGCAGCCGAAAAAAATTAAAACTAGGCTATGCTACTACGAACTGCGTAAAACACAGCCACAGACGTATGTGTTTGAAAAACAACGAGATAAAGGATGCGGATTAACAATGAGTAAAAAGACAGAAGCGAGTACATTTTACGAAAAAATATTACCGATTTACGCATTAACACAGAATTCCCGCCTTTGGCTCACGCCACATAGAATTTGCCGCCGAAAACAACGCATTTGGCTCGCACAACTGCGGATTTCCCGCCTAAAACTATGAATTTGTCTCGCGCACAAACCCTATATATAGGGCACATTTCACACATGACTGACACTTTCTCCTCAGGTGATGACAGTCTGACTGGATGTTTTTTGATGCCGGCAAATCGCAAGAGATTGTTAGCTCTTCAGTATACTGCTTCAGCATTATTACATTAAAAAAGGTAAATATATTATTTATGATTATTAATTAATTAATTGCAACTTAATTAATAAATAATAGATAAGAAATGTAATTAATAGAAAATTAATATTGTACTTATTATTTATAATTATTAATTAATAAATTGGTACTTACTTAATAAATAATAGATAAGAAATTTAATTAATAGAAAAGTAATATTGTGCTTATTATTTATAATTATTAATTAATAAATTGGTACTTAATTAATAAATAAGAAATAAGAAATGTAATTAATATAAAAATAATATTGTGCTTACCTGTGTGAAACAATTGTGAATAACATTCATAATGTACATTAATTAATTAATTAATTATTAATATCAAAATTAAAAATGTCAATAAAAAAAACATATTTATTAATTAATTATTAATGTACATTAATTTAACAATTATTTTGTTGTATGTCGTGATTACCTGTGTGAAACTATTGGTAATAACATTCATAATGTACATTAATTAATTAGGAATACATTGATTCATTAATTATTAATGTACATTAATTTAAGAACTATTTTGTGATATGTCGTGATTACCTGTGGGTAAGAATTGTAAATAACATTCATTACTAATCATTAATATTAAAAAAGGTTAACGTTTAAGAATGTGCATAAAAAATGGAACACGTTGATTAATTAATTATTAATGTATGTACATTATTTAAATGATTCAGTTCTTATATATTTTGTATACCACTCTAAAAAAAAAAAAAGGGAACATGCTTATGTGTTGATGTTATATTTAGTCAGACATTAATTTAATATTAATACACATTCATTGAATCTTATTTAAAGACTAACAGTAATATTGAGTGTATGTTTATAATCTATGCTTTCATATGTGTGTTCATGTTGATTTATTGATATATTTATTTCATGTTTTTAATCTAGGCAAAATAGGTATGTTAAGCCTTATTGATTAATACAGATGAAGTAACATATTATACATTTATTTTACTATTTTGTATAATTGCAGTGAATTTTACGTGAATGACCAGAGATAGTGACGTTTGCACAAATTGAACATCATAAAGATCATTTGGACAGGTTTAGAATTTTAATTATATTACTATGGAAAAATTTTAAAAAAGATGATGTTTTTAATGTAGACAAATATATGTCTGTTGATGTTAATTTAATGATATTGATGAAGCAAAAGTTTAAAAATATTATCTATTTCTATTTACAGTTTATTCGGATCTGCAAGGGAATAAACAGACAGTGTGAAATTTGCAGCCTTTGAATAACATCAACATCATCTTCACAGGTATAAAATGTTATTTTGTAGTGACGCATAGAAAAAGCCTATGGGCCTCATTCAATTGCGATTTGGCCAATTGAATAAGGCTCTATATAAGCACATATCATATTTTTTTCCCCAAGTTTTTAGTTAGTGAACTTCTATCCAAAAGCAAGGTCTTCACTAACTAAAAATGGATGTAAAAAAAATATGCTCTGTTCTTATATAGAGCCCTATTCAATTGGCAAAATCGCAATTGAATGAGGCCCTATGTATTGTATTTTTTGTAAAAATTTACATTGATTATAAATGGATAGTACTTATTGAGTCATTAATTTATGATATTTAGTTAAAACTTTAAAAAAGTTGAAAATATACTAAGCAATAATAATATTTAAAGAAAAGAAGAAGATTTAAACACTTGCAAAAAAATAAAAGGATGGTATGCTGTGAATTCAATCAAGAAGGAATGTCATTGAAAGATTAGTAATATAAAGATGGATATGTGCAGCTATTTCCGATTTCATATATGTGAATAAAATACTTTGAAAAATGGTTTCATTTCTTTCAGACTAAAGTGCAACAATTGAAAATGTTTTATTAGTTTAAGCGTCTACTTTAATCTAAAAGTACAAATCGGAAAAAAAAATGTATATAAAACAAAGAACAAACAATAATTACATCTCTATTTAAAATTACAGATTAAAATGGTGGACAATGGAGAAGACAAAATTGAACGCAAAAGAAGATTGGCAAGGGAAAGGAAGCAAAGGTGGAGAGATGCTCAGACACCAGAAACTTCACAACGCTTGCGAGAAGAAGATCGACAGAGACTTTTAAATAAAAGAAAGATGAGTAAGAAAGCCGCAAGTGAGTGTGTTGGGGCTTCCAAGAAACGTAAAAGCAAAACAAAAACATCTCTGTGAACCATTGTCCAAAGACTCTATTTTGCAGAATGACTTAAATGTAGAAACACAAGAAAAAAATGAACATATAGAAAGTGGGTCTGATATTCATGTTGAAGAAATGCATGATAATGTGTTTACTACTGCAGTAGAAATAGATACTCATTATTGTGGGTTACTTAATGTGGTTTGTCAGTTTTGTGGGGCCTCTCATTTTATAAAGGAAAGACCTACTGACGGAAATTTCATTAGTTGCTGTCAGAAAGGAAAGGTGAAACTTCCAGTAAGACACCCATTTCCATATTATTTAGAATGCATTATGAGTGATCCAACATTTCCAAATTATAATAATTTCAAACAAAACATAAGGTCTTATAACAGTGCAATTTCATTCGCTTCAATGGGTGCAACATTAGCAGAAAATGTACCAGGACATGGTCCTTATTGTTTCAAAATTCAAGGTCAAATATACCACCGAACTTCACATTTACACCCACAAGAAGGACAGCAAAGGAAATTTGCACAGTTATATTTCTTAGATACGATGGAAGCTGTGGAACAAAGAATGACACTTCCAGAAAATAGACAGTGTTTGCGCATAGTCTTTGAACAGCTTGAAAAAATTATGGAAAAAAACCCATATAGTCAAGCATACAAACAATTAGCACAGCTTGAAAAAGAACAACAGGTACATGCTCAAAGACATCAATTGCCTACACCAAGAGTCAATATGGTGTTAAAAAGAGATCGCAACACTGATCAAAGAAGATATAATTTACCTACTGTAAACGAGGTTGCCATGGTGTTTAAAAATGAAGATGGTGAACCACCTTTTCAGCGGGATATTAGAATATATCCACGCAATGAAGAACAACCATTTATCAACATTAATATATTAAGCTGTAATTTAGATCCAATGACATATCCCATTTCCTTTCCAAATGCGGAACCAGGATGGGAACCAAAATTATAATTGGAAAGTTATTCCAATACTAAACTTCGTATTAGATCTAATATTTCCATGCTGGAATATAAAGTGGCAGAAACTGATATCCGTGATTGTTTTAATCCAATTTTACATGGAGGAAAACTCACTCAACAATGAATTATTGATTCATATTTACAAGTTGAAGCCAATAATCTAAATTTTATTAAATATCAACAAAATAAATTACGAGTAGAACAGTATTGTGGATTAATGGATTATGTGGCAGATTTAGCTTCCAACAGAGACATTCCAGCTGGAAGAGCAATTATTTTGCCATCCTCTTTCCAAGGATCTCCTCGCAATATGCGAGAAAGGTATAATGATGACATGGCTATTCTTACAAAATTTGGAAAACCAGATTTATTTATTACATTCACGTGTAATCCACAATGGCCAGAGATCAAGGAAAATTTGAATCTGGGACAAAGTACTTCTGACCGACCAGATTTAGTTGCAAGAGTATTTAAAATCAAACTCAATTCATTAATTCATGATATCACGAAAGCACACTTATTTGGACAATGTGTGGCTTATGTTTACACCATTGAATTTCAAAAAAGGGGATTGCCACATGCTCACATACTTTTAATACTGCAGGAAAAAGACAAGTTGAACACTGCAGAGAGAGTGGATTCAGTAATTTGTGCAGAATTGCCAGACCAAGAAAAATATAAAAAACTTTGGGAGATTGTTACACATAGAATGATTCATGGCCCATGTGGAGAGATGAATCTGAATTCACCATGTATGGAAAATAAAAAAAATTACTAAACAATTTCCAAAACAATTTCAACTGGAAACTTATGCAAATTGTAATGGATATCCTTTGTATAAAAGAACACAAGGACAAACAGCTATTATCCGTGGCCAAAAGGTTGATAATTAGAGATGTCGCGAATAGTTCGCCGGCGGACTTTTTTCGGCGAACATAGCATGTTCGCGTTCGCGGCGAACAGCAAACATATACGAGATTCGACCCGCCCCCAATACTTTATCATTGAGCAAACTTTGACCCTGCATGTCACAGTCAGCAGACACATTCCAGCCAATCAGCAGCATACACTCCATTCCAGAGCCATCTACCTCATGGACAGAAGCCATTTTGGAATCATAATTAACTTGCAGTCTTACAGAGAGGAGGGACAGTTTGGATGATGCTGCATCAATAGGGAAAACCATAGCTAGGCAAGTTTACTCAGTGTCCAGTGCAGTGCTGAAGGACTCATCAGATCTCTGCCGTAAACACAGCACCCCAAAAAGCCATTTTTAGGGCAATAACATCATTTTTTTCAGTGTAATCTAATTTCATTTGCCTGTCTCCCTGCTAGCCCCTGCTTGCAAGTGTGTGTCAGGCTCACAGCTTATACTGTGTGTGCACAACGCATACAATATAATATTGTTTACTAGTTGTCTACTTTTAAAAAACCCAAACTTTTTTTTTCTTAAATGTAAGTGCATTTGCCTGACTGACCGTCAATCAAAGTTCATTTGCTTGACCGCTACCCATAGTGTGTGTCCTGCTTTCAAGTACTGTGCCAAGTTCAACCAATCCAGTCTAGTTGGGGTACCAACAGTCCACATTTAAAAAACCCAAACTTTTTTTTTCTTAAATGTAAGTGCATTTGCCTGACTGACCATCAAAGTTCATTTGCTTGACCGCTACCCATAGTGTGTGTCCTGCTTTCAAGTACTGTGCCAAGTTCAACCAATCCAGTCTAGTTGGGGTACCAACAGTCCACATTTAAAAAACCCAAACTTTTTTTTTCTTAAATGTAAGTGCATTTGCATGACTGACCATCAATCAAAGTTCATTTGCTTGACCGCTACCCATAGTGTGTGTCCTGCTTACAAGTACTGTGCCAAGTTCAACCAATCCAGTCTAGTTGGGGTACCAACAGTCCACATTTAAAAAACCCAAACTTTTTGTTTATTAAATGTAAGTGCATTTGCCTGACCGTCAATCCAAGTTCATTTGCTTGACCGCTACCCATAGTGTGTGTCAGGCTTACAAGTACTGTGCCAAGAGGTTGTGTGCATGCTTGAGCTCCAAACAAAAGGCTTTTTAGGGTCTTAGTCCCTCAAATACAAGTTTTATTTTAACACCTTTCTGTTTATAAGCACTTTGTGCACGGTGTTGTTAATTTTTGGGAGTTTTTGTGGTATTTTTCTTAGTTTAATTTAAGTTTTAGTTTTCTGGGAGCCAAGCTCAGCTCTCTATCCCAGGAGAGTGAGCTGTCTCCTGGATACTTTGCCACACCCCTCCCTTAGCACTCCACCTTCACTCCTGGAGCTTTTTTTACTTTGAATTTTTTTTTAAAAGTTTTTCAGGTTTTGTTAAAGTTTTGTTTGTTTGGTGTTGGGTTTTATGTTTTGGGGGGAGAGAAGACAAGTAACATCTTTATAGGCAGTGGGGGGGGGGAAACAATTAGAATTTTTGTTTAAAAGGCTTTTTTTAACATCTGACACAGAGACACAGAGGGGTTAAAAAGCCTCTGTGTTCTCTGTGTTGTTGCAATTAGCAACACCTTGCAACAGGCCATTAACCCTTCCACTGCCAAACATAATCTCTCTCTCTCCCTTAGTTTTGTCTTTTTGTTTCTTTTTCACACTTTTATATTTAAAAAAAAAAAGAAAACAGTAGAAAATCATAAAACAATAAATAAAAATAAATAAAACAAATAAACTAAAAAAAAAAAGATCCAAACATGAGGGATAAGACCATTAAGAAGCCTCAGGGGTCAAAAGGGGGAATAATGGCCCCTGAAAATCCTAGCTGCAGCACTGCACAGGATAGGCCCCAGGCAGATAAGGCAGCCCCAGCTCCTGGTGGTTCTGCCAGCAGACCTACCCCTGTGGCTAATACCTGGTCACAGGTGGTTTCTGCTGGCCCCAGTAATACCACCACTGGGGCTGAGGGGCAGATCACCAGGAAGCATGGGGTTAAATGTCAGATGTCTGGGGTCTACAGCAGTGATATCTATCTGTGTGCTGCAGCTAATGTCATCAGCCCCTCTGTTATAGTAGCAGCCAGCAAAATGTACGGGAAAGCAGTTTTCTTTACCCGTACGCTGGCTGCTTCTCACATACTTATACAGAGAGGCATCACAGTGGGGGGATTATATGTCCCAATAGAACCCCTGGAAGGGTTGGGTACAAAAGTAACACTCTCTAATGTGCCCCCCTTTCCTACCAGACTCCCTCCTGCGCCCCCACCTGCTAACCCTAGGGGAAGTAAAAACACCATTTATAAAAATTCCCCTGGGGTGCAGAGAGAGAGCACTTCGTCATGTGCTCTCTTTCAAGAGGCAGGTACAAATGTGCCTGCCTCAGGGCGCAGAAAACATAGAGGGGTCTTTTGGGGTTCCATTTGAGGGGGTGCTCTACAGGATTTATTACAGCACTACGGAGGTGCAGTGCTATCATTGCAAGGGGTTGGGGCATACACGTAGGAATTGTCCTAATGTAAAGCTTCATGCCCCAGCCCCAGCAAATGGCACCTCCGTCAGTACAGCACCCATCCCCGCTGAGCCCATAACAGCGGGGACCTCAAGGGTCATAGCCCCCCCACAGAGCTCAGGCAAGGAGGCCGTTCCTCAAGGCACCACCACGGCCTCCAAACCCCCTTCTTCCCCAAAAAAGCCATCTGTGTCTGTGGTCTCTAGCAAGACTGCAGACACGGGGAAAAAGGGGAAGAATGTCACCGGTCCTCCCAGTGTCACAGCTGCATCTCCCAAGTCCCAATCTGCCCCCACCATAATTACATCAGTTAGTGTGGGGGCACAGTGTAAGCAGAGGGATAATAAGCCCTCTGCAGGGGAGGCAGCTAGTGGCAGCTCCTCTTCCAGGAAGCATAAAACCAACAGGGAGGTTGCTGATAAGTGGGAAGTGCTCTATAGTGGAGCACCTCCCTCTAAAAGCAAGAAGAGGAACAAAACATCTCCTCCTCATCCGGTGACATTGTCTGGCCCGGTTATTAAGCTCAGCCAGCCGGTGCCAGACCACACATCTCTCTCTCCAGACCCTATAGGGGTTAATGTGGAAAAGGGTCTAGAGGAAAAGCAGGGGCAAGAGGGTCTCCCAAGTGAGGCAGGGGTAGACAAGAAAGATCAGGTTCTGCCTCTGGCCTTTGAGGGGGTCCCAACAAAGCCCCTGCTGAATGGGTAGTCAGTGTCCCTGAGGTGCTGAGCTTCAAGGGCACCAGTCAGTCTCCTCCTCCAGTGTCACTCTCTAGTGACGTACCTCGGGCTTTGTTAGAGCCCCAGGCCGAGTCACTACTGGAGGGGGGGAATATAGGCATGACCCCCATTCAGGACCCCATGGATTTGTCTGTCAGGGGGGATGTGGCACAAGGGGAAGTGGAAATGGGGGAGGGTGATAAAACAGGTTTTCCTGTTAACATCATGGGAGAGCCTGTCTACCCTCCTCAGCCGTCCACTGACCCTAACATCGGTGCCATCCAAGCTGAGCAAGCAGCGGTGGAACTGGCAGAGGAGGCATATAAAGCCTCCAAGGCTTCCATTAAGGAAGCCATGCCAGCCACTGCTGTCCAGCCAGCTACCCCTGAATGCACTCCTGAAGCTACAGGGGTGCAGCAGCAATCCAAGGGTCCATTATTTACCTTGAAGGGTGCTAAAGGGATTCCTTCTGTATCATCTAAGAGGGGGTCCCTGAGAATAAAGCTGAGGAAACTGACTCCAGCCGGGGAGGATGGAGTAAAAGCCCTCAGCATAGAGGAGCCCAGGGGTGACCCACTAGAAGGAACATCAGATTCTGGGTGGGTTATCCCTGTCAAGGAAATAGATCTATTCCTTGAGAGCACCCTTCATGGACAAAAGAAAAGGAAGGTGCGGCTGGCCTTGGAGAGGTGGAAGAATATGTTTTTATTCTCCACTCTCTCCAGCAATATCTAGTGGTCAGCACTAGGGCCAAGAATTCTGGGACTGCGGAGCATCTCCGCGTCCGGAAATTCTATAAAATGTGCGTGTCCTATCAGCAGTCTCAAGGGTCTGAGGAACGCACAATTCCTGACACGCAGTAATGGCTTTGCACATCAGCACGCTAAATACCAATGGCTGTCAAGACAGTTTCCGCAGGTTCCAGGTACTCTCCTATTTATATCAGGGAGGGTACTCTGTGAGCTTCCTGCAGGAAACTCACACCACTCCAGAGGCTGAGGCCTCGTGGCAACTGGAGTTGAGAGGCAGGGTCTTCTTCAGCCACTTCACATCGGCGTCATGTGGAGTGGTGACCCTGTTCTCAGAGTCTTTTCAGCCAGAGCTGCTGCTTGTGAAAGCTGTTATCCCAGGCCGTCTAATCCACCTCCGGGTCCGAGAGCAGGGTAGCATCATTAACCTAGTTAATATATATGCCCCTGCTGGAGGGCCCGAGAGAGTGAGGTTCCTCGCCAGACTGTCCCAGTTTTTGGAGACGGTTGACGCAGATGAGTGTTTGGTACTCGGGGGTGATTTCAATTGCACCCTCGACGCTCTGGACCGGAATAGTTCAGAGCCGTACCCGCCTTCTGCGTCAGCGCTGCGGGAGATCATTGCCCGCTTCTCCCTGGAGGACATCTGGCGAGAGCAGAACCCAGGGGCATCAGACGGTTTCACCTACGTCAGGGTGAGAGCCGGTCTGGTGTCCCACTCCCGGATCGACAGACTATATATATCTAGTCACTATATGTCACGAGTCGGTTCTTGTGCCATTAGGCTGGCTCCGTTCACAGACCACAACTGTGTGTCTGTGACGGTGGCGCTAACGCCAACAGCGCCACGAGCCGCCTATTGGCACTTCAACAATGCTTTGTTGAAGGACCAGGGGCTCGTGACATTGATCCGGGAGTTTTGGACGGACTGGAGGGGTTGCAACGGGGACTTTGCCACGTTAAAACTGTGGTGGTTAGTGGGCAAGGTTCATTTGCGACTTCTGTGTCAGGAATATACCAAGGGTGCGAGTGGGCAGCGCGAAGCTGAGTTGGAGTCACTCCGGGGGGAGGTACTCCATCTGGAGCAGAGGCTGTTCACTTGTAGGGACCAATCCCTGCAGAGCGAGTATGTAGAGAGGAAGGGTGTCCTCTGTGACCTGGAACGACACCAGGCCAAGGGGGCATACGTGCGCAGCCGCTTAGCTTTTCTCAAAGATCTAGACCGCGGCTCGCGCCTCTTCTACTCACTGGAGAAAAAGGGGGGTAACAGTAGGCACATCACCTGTCTTCTAGATGAAGACAGTGCCCCCCTTACAGATCCGAAGAGTATCCAGGATAGAGCCCGGAACTTTTATAAAGATCTGTACTCTCCGGATCCCATTTCTCCAGACGCCTGCAGGGTGCTATGGGAGGGGCTCCCCACAGTCAGTGCGGGTGTAAGAGAGCGGCTTGATATACCACTATCTTTTCAAGATCTCTCTGAAGCCCTCCGTGCCATGTCCTGTGAGAAGTCTCCAGGACTGGACGGACTGACTGTAGAGTTTTTCCAATTTTTCTGGGAGACTCTGGGACCTGATTTTCATCTGGTCCTTGGGGAAGCCCTGGAGACCGGGGAGATGCCCCTGTCTTGTCGCAGGGCAGTACTTGCCCTGCTGCCCAAAAAGGGGGATCTCCGGCTTATTAAGAACTGGCGACCGGTCTCTCTGCTCAGCACAGACTACAAGATTGTAGCTAAAGCCATCTCGCTTAGACTTGGGTCTGTGCTGGCAGAATTGGTTCACCCTGACCAGTCCTATGCGATCCCGGGCTGGACTATCTTTGATAGTATCTTTCTGGTCCGGGATCTATTGCATTATTCTCGCAGGACTGGTCTGTCACTCGCCTTTCTCTCTTTAGATCAAGAGAAGGTGTTTGACAGGGTGGACCATGGTTACCTCATAGCCACTCTGCAAGCGTACGGCTTTGGCCCACAGTTTGTGGGCTTTATAAGAATGCTGTACGCCTCTGCAGAGTGTTTACTTAAAATCAATTGGTCCCTAACAGCACCTTTGGTATTTGGACGAGGGGTGCGTCAAGGATGTCCCTTGTCTGGACAGTTATATGCACTGGCCATCGAGCCTTTCCTCTGCCTACTGAGGAAAAGGCTCACAGGGCTGGTGCTAAAAGATCCAGACATGCGGATTGTCCTTTCAGCTTATGCTGACGATGTGCTCCTCGTGGCCCAGGATCCAGTTGATCTTGAGCTGGCAAAACAGTGCCAGGAGGTATATTCAGCTGCCTCCTCCGCTCAGAACAACTGGTCCAAATGCACAGGCCTTTTAGAGGGTAATTTACAGGTAGACTCTTTGCCTCCCACGTTTCGTGACATCACGTGGGAGGCAGATGTCATTAAATATCTGGGGGTCTACCTGTCCGCTGCGGACGCTTCCGTCCCAGACAACTGGAGGGAGTTAGAGGGCAGTGTCCTCTCTCGTCTGGGACGATGGAGGGGTCTAGCAAAAATGCTTTCCCTTAGGGGGCGGACTCTAGTGGTGAATCAGCTGGTGGCTTCTCAGATCTGGCACCGGCTGATTTGTCTGAGTCCGACCCCCGAGTTTGTCACCAATATCCAGAGGAATTTGTTAGATTTCCTCTGGATGGGAAGGCATTGGGTCTCTGCAGGGGTGGCAAGTCTGCCTTTGGTGGAGGGTGGACAGGGAGTAGTTTGTGTGTGCTCCCAGTTGTCCACCTTCCGCCTTCAGTACCTGCAGAGATACCTATATGCAGATCCCTCTCCACAGTGGTGCGCACTGGCATCCAGCTTTTATCGCCAGTTGCGCAACCTGGGGTATGACCGGCAATTATTTCTGATCAGGCCCGAGGGGTTTGGGAGAGACCTCTCTGTGTTGCCGGCATACTACCAGGAAACCCTCAAGGCCTGGAGCATGGTCTCCGTGATCAGGCAGGGCGTGCCTTTGGGGGATGAAATATTCACGGAGCCCCTGCTATTTAATCCAGCAGTGGGGGCTCCAATGTTACAGTCCCCCTGTATCATCCGCCGCCTTAGTCATGCACGGATGACCCGAGTCGGGGATCTCCTGGAATACGGGCGTTCTGATTGGGTGTCACCCCAGGAGCTTGCGCTCCGTTTGGGATATGTGACGCCCAAAGTCTCAGGGCGCTTGCTCCAGGAGATTAGGGATGCCATCTCCCCCGACTCGCGCACCTTCCTTCGCGGGGCTTTGCAGGCCGGAGTGCCACATGCACCTTTCAACACCCCTGCTCCGGCTGTTTGCATTGGACACAAGCCCCGTGTTTCCCCTCAGGCTCCTCCTGTCCCCCAACCTCTCAAAGTTGAGGGACATACCCTCGGCATGCTTTCGCGGCATGCCGAGGAAGAGCTTATATTCTCTCGTGCTCCATACAGTGCACTTCCTTGCCCTCGTGACCCGTCCCGATACCATCTGGAGGCGGGTACTACCAGCTGACGAGGGCAAGAGGGAACTTTATTCTTATTTAGTTCCACGACCCACCGGGGACTTGAGTTGGAGAGTGCTCCATGGTGCACTGAGCACGGGAGAGTACTTAGCTAAATTCACGGACTCTCCCTCCACTTGTCCATTCTGTGGCAAGGGAGAGTCCGTGTATCATATTTATTTCAGTTGCGCCAGACTGCAGCCCCTCTTGTCACTCTTGAGGGGCCTCCTCCTGCAGTTCTGGCTGCATTTCTCCCCTCACATTTTTATTTTTGGGCGCCCAGTGTCCCGGGGCAATAAGGCCAGGGACCTCCTCGTCAACCTGCTCCTGGCATTAGCCAAATTGGCTATATATAAGTCCAGGAAGCAGTGTTTGATAGGGGGGGTTCCCTTGTCACCTGAGGCCATGTTCCGGGTGCTGGTGCGCTCCCGTATCCGGGCAGAGTACCACCTGGCTTTGTCCACTGGGGGAATGGATGAGTTTGTCTCCCAGTGGGCTGTAGATGGTGTGCTCTGCTCGGTATCCCCCCATTTGGTTTATTTTTCTCTTAACCTCCTAAAATGATTTTTATTTAGTTTACAGAACATGTTTTTCTCATCATTTTAAAATACACTGTGCCAGAGAGCATGTTGTGTGCATGCTTGAGCTCCAAACAAAAGGCTTTTTAGGGTCTTAGTCCCTCAAATACAAGTTTTATTTTAACACCTTTCTGTTAATAAGCACTTTGTGCACGGCGTTGTTCATTATTGGGAGTTTTTGTGTTTTTTTTCTTAGTTTAATTTAAGTTTTAGTTTTCTGGGGGTCAGGCTCAACTCTCTATCCCAGGAGAGTGAGCTGTCTCCTGGATACTTTGCCACACCCCTCCCTTAGCACTACACCTTCACTCCTGGAGCTTTGTTACTTTGACTTTTTTTCTTTTAAAAAGTTTATTAGGTTTTGTTGAAGTTTTGTTTGTTTGGTGTTGGGTTTTATGTTTTGGGGGAGAGAAGACAAGTAACATCTTTGTAGGCAGTGGGGGGGAAAACAATTAGAATTTTCGTTGTTAAGGCTTTTTTTTAACATCTGACACAGAGACACAGAGGGGTTAAAAAGCCTCTGTGTTCTCTGTGTTGTTGCAATTAGACACCATGCAACAGGCCATTAACCCTTCCACTGCCAAGCATCACCTCTCTCTCTCTCCCTTAGTTTTGTCTCCCTTAGTTTTATCTTTTTGTTTCTTTTTCCCACTTTTATATTTAAAAAAAAAGAAAACAGTAAAAAATCATAAAACAAAAAATAAAAATAAATAAAACAAATAAACTAAAAAAAAAAGGGTCTAAACATGAGGGATAAGACCATTAAGAAGCCTCAGGGGTCAAAAGGGGGAATAATGTCCCCTGAAAATCCTAGCTGCAGCACTGCACAGCATAGGCCCCAGGCAGATAAGGCAGCCCCAGCTCCTGGTGGTTCTGCCAGCAGACCTACCCCTGTGGCTAATACCTGGTCACAGGTGGTTTTTGCTGGCCCCAGTAATACCACCGCTGGGGCTGAGGGGCAGATCACCAGGAAGCATGGGGTTAAATGTCAGATGTCTGGGGTCTACAGCATTGATATCTATCTGCGTGCTGCAGCTAATGTCATCAGCCCCTCTGTTATAGTAGCAGCCAGCAAAATGTACGGGAAAGCAGTTTTCTTTACCCGTACTCTGGCTGCTGCACACATTCT